>VZRF01002356.1:332485-385747 GCA_013396875.1 Vireo altiloquus
TTTTTGTCAATTCTCAGCGTATTATTGGAGATACAAGGTAGATTCTTCAGATCATAGGTAAAGAGGACTGGTGATGTGTTATTTTTCATTTTGTCTTGACTTTCTTAGTGCCGTGAAATATATCAGCTTGGGTAGCCTGTGATTTTCCTAGTTTGTTTTTTTTGTTTGTTTTTTTTTTAATGGAAAGTAGAAGGATGTTTGCCAAATTAAAACTTTTACTGCCAACTTTACTGAATGAACATGACTGATGATATTAGAATCTTGATGAGAATTTTGGAATACAGCTTGGTCTGGGGTAGACTGCTGTACTGTGGATGGGGTGCTGAAGAAGAAACCAAATGAGGAAGAAAACCTAAATGCAACCCTACCCAAATAAATTGGATTTTAAAAACTGTTCTTGTTAATATTGGAGGTATGCAGTTGTTTACCTGTATTACACAGCTTTTCCTCTGGAAATTCTTAATCAAGTGTTAAGTAAGAGTTGGTGCTTGAATGTTATTATCAATTTAGGCAGATTTTAGAGGTGAATTCCAGATTAGATCTGTTTCTGAAATGTAGCTGTGCCCTGCTTGAGTTTGGGAAATACTTGTTCCCCATCTCCACCCCTCTTCTTTCTGTTACCATGCTCTACCATAGTAAAGAAGAGAGGAAGTGGAGGTGTTACATAACTTCAAGTAAATAGATTTTCTGTGCAGATACTGAAGGCAGCCTTAACTCAAGCAGTGCTGTCACTACTGGAATCCTGCTAATGCTAAAGGCAGTTGTGTAATTAATGGCCTTGTGTACTGAACTGAGACTGCAGCGAAACCTCTGGAGGGAATTACTGTGTCTATCATGTTGGTTAACTTTCCCTGAAAATAAAGTGTGTTGCTGATACTTTGTTGGGGTGACAGGGGAGGATTTTGCAAGGCCTGATGAAATACTCTCTGGTGTCTTTTTCCTGGCCACTGGACAAAGCATCTGCAGCAACAGAGCCAGGCTGAGTGGTTGAAATGGAGCTGTTAATAAAAACAAGATTAATTTTACTTGAGGAGACATGTGTAAGATAAGATAATAGAAAACTACACTTAAAACTTTCAGTGTGTTTTTTAGATGTTTTTGTTGTAAGATCATATAAAGAATTTGGATCTAGTTTTGATACTAGTACCTCACCCGGTACAATGGTGGTAAATGGTCGAGAATAGATGAAAATTATTAGTCATTTTTTGTTCATTAATCTGTTCTCCTGAAACCATTTGTAAAACCCTGTTGAAAGTTCCACACACTTTTTTTTTCTTTGTTTGGATTTTTGTTTCTGCAACATCAACCATAAGTGGCACTGACTATTAGCAATTAGGTTTGGGATGCCTCCCCTCCTCCCTGACTTAGATGTTTAAATCACTGGCAACTGCTTGATCCATTTTTTGTCACTTTGGCAAAGAGTACAGAGTGTGGCAGGTATCTATGAGTTCTACAAATGAATAGGTATAGGAGCCAAGTTATTTACTGAGTTTGATCAGTTAGGAAACTTCCAGCTTTTGAAGCTAGAGTCTGAGTTTGTACAAACTCATCAGGAAAAATGCTAATATTGATTACTAAGGGGGGAAGCAAACTCGTTTCTACTGGCTTCGTTCTAGTTACTCTTGAGACTTGCAGAGGAGGCTCAGTCGGGCTTGGTGTAATTCAGGATTCCAGAGGCTGGGCACCACTGAGCAGTTCATCACACGCAAAAGAGCTGTCTGTCTAGATTCACTTGTGGCTGCAGCATCAGTTCCTGCACTGCCCTGCTGCTGGCACGGGCTGCTGCAGTTCTGCCTTTGCCTGGGATGGATGCACACCCTGTATTCTGGTCCATCTGAGCTGTGAATCTTATTACAGCTGAATTAGACTGGTAAAAAACAGGTTTTAACAGCTTTCTAAAGCAAGGAATTAAAAATGAAGCTGTTTGGGAAGGAAGTGCTTAGATATGTGTACAGACATTCATACATGCTTTCCTATGAGAGACCCTTGCTTTGGGGTAAAAAGGTCTTTATTGTTCTTGGTTAGGAAAGAGACTGAAAGTGGGCTTCTGCTGTGCAGTGGTCTTTGCAGCTCCAATCCATGTTCTTGCCCAGCTCATTAGGACTGCTTCATCATGCTAGATCCCTGAGAAATAGGGAAACTTGGTGGAATTATATTTTTGATCATAATGCCAGCGTTCATCAGTTTATTTCAGTACAGATAGCGATACTTTAGTTCAGTACTGAAACAGTGTTTTCTTGGAGAGAACATTGTTTTGGCAGCAACAGTGGAATAGTCATACTGACTGTATTTGTCTGACACACCTCTCCATCTGAGGGTGATGGGAGTTCCAGTAATTTTTCTTCTTTTGGAAGAGAAAGGCATTTACTGCAATGTGCAATTCCTACTCTTTTAGTGGTAAGCACTATTGTTTCCTCAAGAATTGTTGTTTTGTTTCACTAGTAGGGAAAAAAACCCAAAAAAAACAAAAAAACCAAGACTGTCCACAAACTGGAGAGAGAGAGAGAGTTTCCTGTAATTTAGCTGTAATTCAGACTAAAGGTTCACGTTTGCTATGGATATGGAGTTCATATGTTACCGGGCAAGCTGCTTAATCTTCTCCTGTCCTCACTCTTCCTCGTGTGTAGAGCAGCAATATTCCAAAGCACTGCTGTGATGTATTCATGGATGTTCCTAAAGTGTTCTGTTTTGTTGCAAGATGGAATCTCTTTTTTTTCCTGCAATTTTGACTGTACCCAGTAGCCTCCAGCATGGTTTAGACCCACACAGTGCATGTAATGAGAGGTCCTGGTGAACAACGGAGGAGTGAAATTACTATGATCAGTCTGTAAATAGCAGCAGCCATCTAACATCAGATATTTAGATGTCAGATTGAAATAGGTCTTTGGTAACTGAAATGCCTCTTACTTGTTAGTTTGCTTATGAGTGGTTTTTTTTTTTTTTAACAACCTCAGTTTATGTATAAGCAATATGGAATTTAATTCTGTAGTTCACTCAAATCCGGAATAGTTTGGATTTTATTTCCAGGTTCATGTAGTGAATGGATAAGTCTTCTGTACTTAAGATGTTGCTTATACTCTGCATCTTGGTGGTGGAGTACATAAAGATTGTTTTTTTATTGTTACTATTATTAAGTTTTTAAATTATGGTCGTATGTTTCACCAAAAAAACCCCTGATGCTTGGTCAACTTGAAACATTTTCTTCTTCTCAACTTCTCTACCTATGACTGTCATTTCAGCAGAGAAAATAATTTCATGGAAGGGTAGTTCAGATGCATGTTTTGTGTTATTTGCAAGTGTGGACACTTGCACGTAGTTACAGCTGACAGAGTACAGTCAACAGTGGAAGAAGTATCTTGCTACCAGTTCCCTGCTCCTATGCGAATTTCTTCTGTTCTCCAAGATTTATGAGGTCATGATGTCAAAGGTTTTTCTAAAGGTTCAGCTAGTCATGATGGAGTGCAAGCCAGTTTGAAATTAAAAATGGCTGGATGAGCTTTACTACGCAAAAATAAAGCTCGTAATCAAATTTGCCAATTAAACAAAAAGAAATGTAAAACAAGAGAGATTTTAGTACCTGATGTGGCAAAGATTGGGCATACATATCCCTATCAAGTAGTCTGGGTTTTCGGGATGTTTATTAGGAAGACTGTCATAAATACTATTAACTTTCTTGTGATCTGTGAGGAACATGGATAAAGTTTACTCTCAAAAAATATGCATTTGCTTTAAGTAAAGTAACTGAAGTGAAATACAAGAATTCATGGAAAATTCAAGGAAGATATTTTCAGATACGTTAGCAAAAAGGAGCTTGTTGTTCCTCCATATTCTTGAATCATTCATGTCTTACCAAGCAACTGGCAAAAATAAGTTGCATTCAGTGAATGTTTTATAACTTGTATGTAGAAGTGAATTGCAAGAATGGTTTAAGTCTGTTATTTTTCATTTTGGAATCTTACCCCTCCTCCCCCTGTATAAGTGGAGCTTTTGGTCTTGAGTGGTAATGGATATGTAGTAATTTACTGGGTTTTCTCTTTTCTCTCACACCTGTTCTTCAGCAACAGATTAGAGTCAAGGTGTTTTAGATCTTCCAGTCCTTCCTCTTGTTCCATTGGTCAAAATCACAGTAAAAATAGCGTAGACCCCTGGAAATTTTGGGCTTTCCATTCATATGCTTCGTGACAATGTTTATTGCACTTCAGTAGAAATGCTTCCTACAGCATGGTGGACAAATACAGCTGGTGTTTTAGGGACCCTGCTACCTAAAATTTCACCTCTGTCTTTATATTTCAGTGAAGCAAGTTGATTATAATGTTTTGCAGTGTGCAGTATCCTACATGATCTTGTTTCTGCTCTTCTGTTTTTTACTGTTCAGGACTACATGCTGGTGAGGCAGTGTCCCAGGCAGCTTCAACAGCCTCGCTATCTTCTCCTGGCATTGATTCTTTTCTTCCTCCTTATACCTACTTTTCCCCTACAATCTTTCCTTTCTGCTTCATTATCTCTGCATCTTAGTCTTAGTTTGTAAGCACTTTGGGGTTGTAGTCTGAATTTACAGGAATATAAAACATTTTACAATAGTAATTATGCCAAATGTCAAGCACAGACAGACTTGCTCTCATAAACGTGGCAGCGTATAAAGAAGACAAGTGGAATTTGCATCCTGGTTGGTTATTCTTGGTCACCCAAACTGTTCACCTTCCGAAGTGCTACAAGCAAGCTCTGGTTCACATGATTTAGTAGAAGGATACCAAAGCAACTTTGGAAGCAAGGGTTACGTTTTATTTGCAGTAAAACAGAATTCAGACATAGACCCAGTAAATCAAACCCCTCTGGCTTAAGGAGGAGAAATTAATGTTCAAAAAAATGGAGAGCTTGCACTATTAAGTCTGCTGTTTGGGCTAGGGAAGGTTATTTCATTAAGGCAGCTGAGACACAGAAAGCTTCCTTTGTTTCATCAGAGGAGGTCTGGGTTCATGCTTATCCAGTCCCTGGGACAGATGCCCTCTCAGCCCTCACCTTGCTCCTCAAAGGCTTCCTCATCCATGTCATTGTTTGTTGTCATAATTAAAAGTAAGTAAATAGCTGTGGTCTCTCTGAAAAGAAGTATCTCCTTTCTTTCCTAGGAGCAGTATTTTTTCATTCTCTGGTCTTTCGTGCCTCTGTGCCCTCTGAAGTGAAAGCACATTGCATCAGGGTAGGGATATTGTCATTGTACCAGCTGGAGAAGTGAAAGAGCTTTCACTAGTTTTTTAAAAGTAGCAGCTCAAGAGAAGGGGAACCCTTTGATGCTATATTTTAGCCCTTCTACATTATATTTTAGGCCTTTTGTACCTCTTTTCTCCCTATCATTAATCTTTGTGTTCTGTTGATCTTTTAGTGTATATCATTCTTTCCTTCTCTTCCAATCATATGTAGCAAAAGAAAGGTATTGGGTGAAAACTGTGTTATTACAGCAGCACATATTGTTGTGCTGCAAAACCAATAATTTCATTTTTTCTTCTGTAAGAGGAAGAGAAAACATACTTATTTTGGAGGCCAGCGTTGCTCTAGGGCTTCATTTAATTGCTGTCCAGCTGAACTTGTCAGCATCTCACAGGTGCAGATGTATTTATTTTAAACTTCGTATAGACTATGATGAGGGAAAGGGAACAAACAAGTCTGTGAGGAAAGGCAAACAACATACATCATTTGTGTTTGGCTTGTGGTCTTGCAAGAGGTATTTTAGTGGATTTGGATTAATTTTTGTTTTGGTAATTTACTGCTGGAGGAGAGGAAGAAAGAGCCTCCAGAGTGTAGATGATCTTCGACTGGGGAGCAGTGCAGAAGTGTAATGAAATTTCCTGTGTGAGAGGTGCCTGAGTGTTACAGCAAAAACGAGTGTTTGTGGGAACAAAAGGGTAAGGAAGAAGGACACTATAAGTGGTTAGGTTATGTGGATAGAAATGAAAGTTATTAATGTCCACAGAACTCAGGTGAGAAATTTTAAACTTAATATAGAGCACGAGAAAAAACAGTTAAAGTGTTGAGGTAAAGGGTTATATGAACAGAGTGTCTTCAGGGGAAAGATTACAATAACAGCTGTGTTTTGTGTAGTGTGGAATGGTCTTTGGATGTCATTAATGTTACACAAGTGTGGGGTTTGGAAGTGGGAATCTGAGGGAAGACTGAATGAGAGTTATGATGATAATAGCAGGAGAAAATGAGTAAGATTTTAGAGAAGCAGAATGCAATGCCAAGGATGTGTTGTGTGTTCTTGGGGTTTTTTTGGTTGTTTGTTTGGGGCTTTTTTTAGTCATGGTAGGTAAACAGATAGTGGGAGTGTTAGAATAAAGATAATCTCCTGATGACAGCTTTTTTTCACAAAGTGGGTAGTATTAACCAGGCAAGGAGACCTATCCTCTCTCTCCTGGCAGGTTACCTTTACCAGCTTGCTCAGCTCAGTTTCATTTGTCAAGCTCTGGTACTCTCAAAAATCGACCACAAGTATAACCAACTTTGGGGAAAAACTTTTACTGTTGATACCTTGTTAAGAAGACAGGCTCCCTTTCATGACCTAATACTGAATTAGTAGAATGAATAAAAACTTTCCTGTTACTGTAGAAATGTAATTATTTTCCACCGTATGTTTGTGCATCCTGATTATAATGTATTTATTTTTGGCAGGGAGGAGTGAAAAGCAGATTCACAAAGATCCTGCATTGACACTTAAAAGGTATGAGTTTCTGCCCTGAACTTGAAAAGTTTATTAACTTGTATTTTTTCTCACCCAGGCATGGAGTGGTAACTTTGTCTCATTCATGGTAGCTTTGGTCCTTACCCCTCTTATAAATTCCAAGTCAGAAGATGGTTCATTTCACATCCCTGTATAGTCCTGATCTCATTCTCCTGAGATTGCTAACTAGGGTACCAAGGTAACAATCTGCTGAGTTTCCCGGGAGGCTGAAGATGTGTTCGCCTGACCACCAGAACTTCTGGGTTTTTCTCAACAAATGGGTTTTAAATTGCATGCTTTTAAGAGCAGAAAGTCTTTTTGAGAAGGTGTTTTGGATTGTGGGTTTTTTATGGGCTTTTTTTCCCCTCTGGTATTCCTCTGTTGCCCTCTTTGGCTTGTACCTCCCTTTCCAATGATTTGCTTCAGCATTTATTTGGTATTTGGGAGTTGTTTGTGGTTATGTAAGATTCTGCAGGTACTCACAAGTCAAACTGGTGTTGAGTGAAATCACATTAATGTCTTCAGTGGAGTTCTTTTGGTCTCACTCACTGATGAAATTGAGCAACAGAATTTGAACAAAACCATTCTTTAGCTAGATTACGTATAGACTGAAAAAGAAGAAACCAAAGAAATGTGGTTTAGTAATAATGTAGGCAGTCAATGAAACTTACCTTCAGGTTATTGACAAGGCCTTACTATATATTGACTTAGAAAACACTGGAGTTACTTATTGATGTTACACTGAGCTGGGAAATGACTTTTCCAGTTACATCAAGGAAAGATGGCTTTATATAACATAAAGGACATGGGTTGTGACCTGTCAGCATACCCAAATCTCTGTTATGGCAGGGGAGGCTGGAAATTATACATAGCCTGACCAGCTGAATCGACAGAGTTGTGATAATAGATAATAATTATCAGATAATGACTTCATACTACGTCATACATGGTTTGAGATACTTTGGTGCAGCTTTGCTTATTTGCTAGATTCTTGATTTTTATTTCTTCTGTTATGACAATTTTGCCCACTCTTACCATATTCTATCAGTAATCATTAAGTGAATAGATTAAAACTATTATTTTGAGATATTTCCCCCAAAGCTGAGACATGATCTGTGGAGAGAAATTCACTACCTACCTCCCAGTGCCTTGCATTGTTACCAGTTTTATTAGATGATGATGAATTGATATCAGAATTCCAGCATGTGGGAAACCAAACCACCTGCAATAGTTGCTGTTTGTTGAGGAATGGGAACATTTGAATTACTGATGTTGCACATCTTGGAAATCCTGTGCCATGTCCTGAATGACAGAATATTGAAATTTTAAATGTAAATTGGTTTGCTTTTAGTAGTCATGATGCTTAAGCTAGTGATGTGTTAGTGGGTTTTAGCATGATAGATACCCCTCTGTCCTAAGTATACGTCTGCAACTTTTAATATGTGCTGCCTCATTTAGATGCCTTTCTCATGCACTCACCTGTACGTGTGCATAACCTTGCCATTATTTTATTGTCCTCTTAAAATTCATAGTTCTACTTATGTAAGGGAAAATGAAGAGGTAAAAAGAAGGTACAAAGTTCAAGAATGTACTACTGCACTGTTCATCATTATGGTATTTTAAGATTTTTAAAAACTTGATTTGACATTTCACACATGTAAATATAACCACAGACAATATTTTTTCTAAAACATAAGTAAAAAAATCTGCATTTACAGAATTGGGCATTGACAACCATCCAGTTCTTCAGCATAACCCATTGCTGTGGGCTGCTTGAATACTAAATACAGAAGTACTTTGTGCTAGCTGTCATATTTATTGTCATTGCTGCATTGGCTGGTTGTTTATTGCAGTTTGTCATTACCCCCTCTTAAAAGACAGCACCCTTGAAATGCTTTACGTTTGGATCACTGTGTGGAAAGATGCTTGTTCCAGCTCTCCAAAGAGGAGTGGATTAGAACTGGGTTTCAGATATTGTCTGCATGGTGTCACAGTCGACAGCCTGCCACATCCCTGCTGCTTGAAGAGTTGGGGATTTGATCCAGAGTTCAGAACAAGCAGAAACCTCTTGCTTCTGCAGGTTATGTATGTAAAGAGTGTGAGCTTGTAACAGGCAAAAACCCAAACCCACAACTGCTGCTGACTTGTTTTATCAGAGGTTTGGTTATGAAGATTAAAGGAGTTTTTTATAGTATAAGCTTGAGAGAAGACTTGCCACGACACTGAATGAACAGTTACTCACTGTAATACAGCTCAGTTCAAGCAAAGACTTTTTCACGCATTTGAGTTTTCATGTTTGCAAACTTAAATAATCTGTATGATTCCAAATATACTTGCTTTAGGGTTTCACATGTAGGGTAGCCATACTGCTAATAAGCTGATGTGTTCCTAGAATGTTTTTGGTTGTGATGTGTCCTATATGCACGTTTTTATGTGTGTTTGGTTCTCAGAGTAAGCTGCTGATTTGTTTGTGGATAAGGAAGGAAATTCTGTTGGTTTGTTGTAATCATTGCCTGATTTTTTTTTATTATTTTTCCCTTCCTAATTCTTCAGTGCTGTAAGAAGCTTTAGCAGCTTTTCACAAAGTGTGAAGGAGAGAAATTCCACTTGGAAAAAAAAATTAACCAACTTCCCCTTTTCTCCCATTTTGTTGAAAGTGCTTAGAATAGGGGGACTAAGGAGGAGCAGAATTGTATTGCCCTGAGGCCTACAACTTGACTGAATTTGATCTTAAACCAGTGACTGTTTTAAGATCTGATGAATCACTGTAAGAGTTAAGAGCACCTGTACCACAGTGCTGAGAAGCTGGCATCCCAGGCCTCAGGAGTGATTTATATCTGGCCCTAGTAGCTCAGGCAATACTATAGCTTAAAAGGGTGACAACCTAATTCTACTGAAGGATGTTTTCAAAAAGGAGACAAGTTTTTAAATCTTTTTTTTTTTCCATCTTTTTTCATTTGAGGCCTTTTCATTAGTAGCTGAGACAACACAGTCTTACAGGTAGAGCGCTGCAAATATACTACCTCTACAAAAATGGAGAAAAATCAGTGAACAAATGTCAAATAGCTGAAACAAGGTGCAGGAGGATGTGTGATGGCATGAAGGTTTTACTGGCAATGTCCGAGATGCCCACATACAAGTGAACTATGCAGGTCACCCCAAATGGGTTCCAATAAAAGCTTTAACACTAACACAAACAGTCCTATTTATAGACATATCTCTCTGTCTAAATATAAACTGCTCCCAGTCATGTCTAGACTAACATCAGAGCAGTGCTGGTGTTGAAAGTGGGGGTTAAGAATTAAGAGTGCAAGCCACACTATTCTTCAGATTACTACTTATTACAATGAGCATCTAAACTTTGTGGCAGCAGTGCAGCTTTGAATGCCATGTGACATTGTGTCATCCAAGACACCTCTTGCTCGTGTTCAAGCATCAGAAGGGTACATGTGGTAAACGTGACCTGTAAAGCTAAATACTCTCCTGCATGTGTCTAAAGCTTTGAGAATGTATCGGTGTGTGGATGGATGGATAGATCAGGAAATGACTTTCATTGCTAACTATTTTCAGCAGCTAGGTTTTAATGAGTCTTTCAACTGTTGCTACTGTTTAATCTGCTCACTTACTCAGCATTCAGCATTAGAGAAGCTTTCTAGGAGGTAAATGTTGTCCTGATTATAGAAGAGGTTAGTTTGATTGTGTTCTGCACAGACCTTGTGTTGTTCTTTTCTGTTGTTGTTGTTGTTAATTGAGAAATATGTGCTGTGCACACAGATAATTGGATAAATAACAAGTGTTGTGCTTGGAAGTGCACATCCAAGTACACAATTGTTATATTAAGATAAGTATCTTGGACTGCACCAAGTTAAAACCTGAGGTCCTGACTCTCTAGCACTGGTCTTGCTGTGTGTTTGAGTGGGTTTTCCTTTTAAATTGTGGTTTAAAATATATTAGCAATGGCTGTATAGAGTGAAAAAGATGGCAAAAAGTGTCATTCACTTCCTTTTCATTTAACATAAGAGCTTTTCCTTAGTTTATTTCCTATGGTGCCTAATAGCTCTAACCAAAATAAATAAGGACAGAGCAGCTGCTCTTAAGGGTAGGGAATACTTAAAAAGTGTAATGTACCAATGTGAAGTAAATGTAGGGTAGTGGTATTTCTGGTAAGCATGCTAAAAAAAAGATATATCCAAGAGCTTTGATCAAATGCCAGCTCTTACATCAGTCCTCTTTGTAATCTTTCTTGCTGATCTGTGACCTTGACCTTGTGTTTGTGTTTGTATGTCAAATCTATTTTAGGGATGGACAAACTAAGTTCAGTTTAATAGGATTTATACTCCAGCTTCACAGGATACCTTAGTAAAATATAAAAATTAAAATAATTTGGATCAGTTAAATATTCGGTCTTTTGAGATTTCAGTGGGTTTGAATACATTGACTTTTTTTGTTGTTTTTCTTTTAGTTCTGTTTAGGGGATGGTTCTTACAAGGACATCTTCAGCTCACCAATAAACTTCTAAATTCAACGTGGACCTTCTGCTTGGAGGTGGGGTTTTCTCTTCAAGCGTCTCGCCAGTGGCCATGCTTTTGTTGGTCATTGAGTGAGGTTCAGCAGTGAAAGGAGTCCCTGCTCTTTGTCCTTCCTCATTCCACTCGTAATCCCATGTTCCCACATGGAGAACTGCAAAACAGGCGCTTGGCAGTATCTTTGGGGTTTCTTTGGTCTGTGATGAGGTCCTCAGTCTGGCTTGCCTTGTAGGAGCTGTGTGCCTCACGCCTTCAGCAGGTTCTTGAGCACAGCCTTTATTTTAAACATGTGCAAACAGGGCAGCAGAGTTGGTGTAACACTGCCACTTTGGACTTCATAAAGCCTTAGTGAGGCTGTTGGTTTCACAGGCATTGTGAAATAGGGTCCCAAATTAGCTAATAATTATATGCAAGTATGAAGTAATAGATTTATTTTTAATAGGTCATTTATCTCTGGGGTGATGTTTTATGTAGAAAATCACATGCTTTCTTCAAAAGTTGGTCACACATCTATGTTGCTTTGTTTTATACAGTTTTTAATTTGGCATAAGCACCTGTTTCAACTCTCTTGACAGTAATAGAACAAGCAGTAACAATAAGTAGCTTTTTTTTTTTTTTTGCTATTGCAGTTCTTTTCTTCCTGAAGAACTCATTAAAAACAAATATAAAAGTTACTTTTCCACAACTTTGTGATGGCACATTATCATCTTAAAATGCATGGCACCCTTATCCGCATAACTTTTGAGAAATTATTTCAAAGTATATGCCCTTACAGTGAGGGGTAGTTAAACCCTTCCCCTTGTCAGCTGTCCATTGTTTCTGCCATGCCTTTGTGGCAGTAAGTACCATTTTCACTGGGTTTGAGTTAAGTTGGTATTTTAATTTTTCTGATTTGCCTCATGGCTAGGAGTGAGTTGCAGTCCTGTTCTTTGTGTGAGAGTCAGATGATCATCTCTGTATACATCTATATGACGCCTTTTAATTCTTTTCTTAGGGATTTATGTTGTGAATGTCTTTAGATTAACTCTGGCATAGTGATAAGATAAGGACTCTTTGTCCTTTTGTCTTTACAGGATGTTACGAGCCTCTTCTCCCAAGGTTTCACTAAAGTTGGTTCTTATGTTTTATCTTGAATTTTGCTTGGCTTTATTGCTGTTTTGGAGAGAAAAAAAAATCATAATTCTTTATTTGAATTGAGCTACTAGAAGCCATCTTGCTAATGCAGATTTTTCCTTTCCCACTTAAATGTAGTTATATGAGCCTTTTCTATGTCCACAGCAACCTTCAGAAACATCATCCACAATAAGCTGAAATCTCCTATTACAACAGAAGCTATAGTGTCTTTTCCACTCAAAAAAACCCAAAACAAACCAGATTACAAATCATCTGGGTCTCTACCATGGTTTTATAGGGCATTTACATATAGTTGGATGCTATGTGACTGTGATCCTGTATTTCACCTTGCCTGGAATTACTGTGTATTTGTGTTCACTTAGCTGAAACCTGTTCTGTTGAGAAGTCTACAAACTGGCTTTCATTCATAACCATGAGATGCTTGGTCCCAAATGAAACACAGTTATTACTGTCAATAAAATACTGTGCATTACCCTTTAGTCCTTTGTTGCACTTTGACGTCTGAAACCGGTTTTTGGTTAAAATAACAAAAAATGACTTAATGTATGCTAAACTACCTAACATACAGTTATTCCAAGAAATACACAGTTTTAGTGCACTGCTGTCAATAAATGCCTGTATCTTTAGATCCCTCCAACAAGCAGAAGGTCAGAGTTGTGTGGAAATGCATTATCTGCATGCATTGATCATAACTCAAAAGCATGATTGCCCAGGAGAGGACATTGATTTCTTCACTGTATATTAATCAAGTTTCATTCTTGGGGAGTTGATGTAGAGCTAAATGCATAATCAGTGATTTGGTTTTGTAGGTGTTGGAGGGAATGAAAATCTGGTTGAGTTTCCTTTTAATTGCTTATTTATAGGCAAGTGGTTTACCAAAGATTGGAAAGGTGCATCCTGTGTCCATTCTGTTGTATATTAACCACTCTGTCCTGAAAAATAAATCTTTGTATAGATTTCTGTGTGGTTTTTCCTCTTTGTCTGTTGAATAAGAAGCCTCAATTCAACTAAAGCCTTTCTGCTTGTTATATTTCTGAGCTTGGATCAACACCCTTGCCCAAGTTGGTTGAGATTCAGTGATACATGCTGTTCCTGGATCCCTGTCCTTAATGGATGTGGGGTGGGGGTGTAACTTTTCTGCAAATCTTTTAGTTTCTTTTTTTCTTCAGTAGCAGAAGACCATTGAGCAGTGACTGATGGGAAAGGGATAGGTTTAGATGTCAAATACGTGATTCCTCCACAGGTGGTGGTTGTAAGCTGAATGTCAGTTCTTCCTCATTCCTTACGATTAGCAAAGACTTGGCAGACTGTGCTTCAAAGTCCGTGTCTTGAGTGTTAGCAGACCATAATCAACAAATGAACTTGAAGATGTCCTCTACAGTACCATTATGCAAAATATATACCGTATATACGAAATATAAATATTCCTCCAGTAGCATTTGTAAGAAGAAATACATGTGTATGAGTCTGGGTAAGGAATTGACTGAAATTTCTATGAAACACCATGTGAATCATAAGTTAAGTGAACGTGGGATTTTCTGGATCTAGGAGTGAATATTTCTGTGATGCTCTGTTCTTGTGCTTGTTAGAATAAGAAACACCTGTTTAAGGTAGGCTGAGCTATTGTTTGAAGAGTGTCACAGCACGAAAAATGGCCATATGTGTTTCGTCTCTGAACTTTGCAGAACTTTCCAGCAGGAGGTTTTGATGTGCAGGCCAGATTTGGATTAAGCTGTGTGTGGTGCTTAAGTGTACTTGTAAACCTTGGAGAGCTGCTACTAGGACTTTCACAAACTCAGCTTTCATGGCAATTGTCTGCTCCCCATTTCCCCCTTCCCATGTACTTCAGCTCTTTTGGGGGTTTCATTGGGTTTGGGGTGATGTTGGATGAGGGATTTTTTTTTTATTTCTCGGGTAGGGTTTTGATTGGCTGGTGTGGTTTTTTGTTAGGGTGTTTTTTTTTTTTTTTCTTATTTTCAGTTTCTTTCCCTCTCCTGTCAGGGTGTGCAGCCTTGTCTCACCGCCTCCCCGAGCAGCCCTCTGCGTGGATATGGAAATCTCCCTGACATTTCCACACCTCATTTCAGCACACGCTGCAAATGCTGTGTTCCCCCTTGATATATATTACGTACCATCCCAAAGCTCCTCGTTGTTGTCCCGGGGTGGTAATCCATGGTCTGAGTGAGTCACAGATTCCCGGACTGGTGAATCCCATGTGAAATCTGAGGAGTGGAGGGACACTTGAGATGAGGTGACTGAACCCCCCTTTCCACACCCCAAATGGAATGTTTAGGAACAGCCTCCCCTTCCTCAAGTGCCTCTGGCGCTACTATTAACAACAACAGTAATGAGCATTTACATTTTAGTGGTCTCTTAAAAGCTGAAGTAAATCTAAATAATCTCTACCATGAGAACAGTTGGGGCTTTTTCTTCCCCACTCAGTTGTTGGTAGGCTAACATTTCAGTCCAGTGGTCTGCCAGGTCTTATTCTCAGAGGAAGAGGTTTGTCTTGTGCCTGCTGTGCTCTTGGTTCTGTGTTCCTGTCAATTTTGTATGACTTACAGGCTTCTCAGTTACTTGTGGTTTGTGCGCTTCTGTAGAATGGTAGATTTTGCATCTCTTTGAGCTTTTTCATTGTCTGTCACAGAATTGGTTTGCTGTAGTATTTTTCAAAATCCTGCTGTTTAAACTGCTGAAATAATCAGAAGGTTTTGATCAGGCCAGTTTGGGTCTGCTCCCTTCTACACACCCTCTCTCACTGCTACCCCATCCCCACAGTGAGGAAAACAACACCTCTCTGTTGTCTGAAACTTAAAGTCAGGTTGAGGCTGGGTCTGGCAGCATATAGCTTAAAAACACGGGAGAAGAGGCTTTTCCATTCGTGTGCTTGTGCAGGATTTGGCTGTGGAGCCATGGCTGTTGCTATTCCTGCATTTTCCAAGGGGTTGTTTCGCAGAGGGAGCGATGCTGCCGTGTGTGCCGTGCCAGCCTGCAGGGAACAGCCCCAGCTCTGCATGGGGAATGCCAGCTCTGGTGGGGTTGGAGTCTCGGGAGCCCCTTCAGAATTCCTGGCAGCAGCAGGAGCTCCTGCTGCTGCAACACGATTCCTCATGTGCCCTCTCCTGACTGAGCTGTCTAAAAGGGAGAGGCTATCCTTCCCATGTTTAAAATGTCTTTTGGAGTCAGTCAGCAGGCCTACGAGGAGTGAGTAATGTGCCAGGCTCCTGGGAAGAAGCTTATTTTTGCTTTCTCAGACTGATACCCTATAGTTGTAGGAGAGGAGCCTGATTTATTTTATTTAAATGAATTAGTTGTAAGAAAAGGCTTCTGGATTCCCAAGTTCTTTTGAGTGCAGCCGTGGGAGAATTCACCCACTTATAGCTGAGTTTTGCTCCCCCATCCAATCATTTGTGCTTCTTTGGTTTTTTTGGCCTTTTTTTTTTTTTGTCTTTTTCTAAATTACATTTGCAAAGGGAACCTTCATAATATCTTGGCTGCCTGAATCAAAACTGTGAAGAGGTCTCAGCTGCTCCATTCATCTCAACAGATTTCTGCTACAAAGCATGGATTTCAGAAAGCAAAGCACTTAAATACTTGATTCTCTTATAGCACGTGCTTAAGTACCATTGAAGTACCTGCTGGTTTGTGCAGCTCTGTGCATTTGGTGTCAGGGTTGTTGATCAGTGCTGTTTTACTGCTCAGAACCTTTGCGAAAAGAGCCAACTAAACACTGAAGTGCTTTTACCACCTCTCTGAAAACATCCTTCCTGGTGAAATCAAAGGTGTGCGAATTGAGCTTATTGGCAAAATAATTCTGGGACAGCAAGTCTCATTACCCCCTCTCCTTAGTTTACTGCAAGATTCTGCTGCAATTTCCAGTACATCTAGGAATTTCTTTTGAGATCCTGATTTCATTGTGCTCTTATGCAATTCACTTCAGGCAGCCATAAGGATGGGGAATCACTTAAAATCCTGTGGTTTAGGTACTTACTCAGTGCTGGTAGTGGAGCTGCAGAGCAACACACAACCTTTAATATATTTATCCTCAATTATCTTTCTGAAGTTTCCATCTATTATTACTCCATCTGGGAAAACAGGGTACAGAGAAGTAAAACCAGAAGTCAGACAGCCTGTCTGCAGCACAGTGAGTAATTGGACCCCTGGATCCCAAGCTACCACTGTACTGCATTCTTCAAATCTGTAATAATTAAAACAACAGTCTGAGCCATTGGTTGATGTGGTGGGCTGGAGCTTTTACACATGGGAATATGAGAATGGGAAGTCAGTGAAGCTAGTGAGAGATTTTTTGTGGCTCTTCGGTAGTAGCTAAGCATTGGAAAACCAAGTTTATTTAATAACTGGAGATTTTTATTTCACAGACCAGTTTGATTTTAGCTTTACAAACTCATGTTTTGATTCATCTCAACTTAAAAATGGAACATAAAATTGCTACAGGAGTTTAATCATCATGAAAGAACTCTGAAATGCAGTTAATAAAAATGTTTTACCGTGCAAATGTATACTAATCTCAACCTCTATTAATCACACTAACAATGTGCATGAGTTTGGGTAACCTGTCTTCTAATAAATGTTCATATGGGCAATCTGCTAGCCATTGCCAGTTTCCTAAATTAATACCCTAATGGTTTCTGTAAGATTATTTTTTCCCGGTGATCTTGACTTAAGACTGCAGAAGAAGACACCTTGATAATACCAAGTTTTTTTGAGTTATCCAATAGACTATGCAACCCTCCTACTTAAATCCAGTCTAGTGTTGTTAATTTACTGTGACTCTCTGTTTCATTTAACTAGAAATACTAGTCTGGGATATTGGAAAAGTATAATATGGGTGTAATTTTGCTAGTTAACTGGGAACTGTCTATAATTTCTTAAATAGCAGGAACTGCATATCTATTGGGTGAACTAAAAGTCTGCTATTTGTTTAGAGTCTCCAGTTAGGTTTTGCAGTTGAAGTTTTCATTCATTCAAAGAATTCCTTAAAAATCAAAAACAAATATTCAGGAGCAAAAAGCCATTGGTTCTGTCGTTGTGCTTTGACATATTACAGTCCATGTTCTCTGATCTAATTATCTTTTGCAGCAGTAATATTTTATGGTAAGCAAAGGATCTTATAGTTTGTTGTTACTATTCTTTTAAAATCTTCATGGTGGATAAATATATCTTCAGTTTGCAAACAAAGAAAAACTTCAACAACTGCAAGAGTGGAGTTAATATTCTGGGCATTTACAGTTCAGTGAACATTTTAATATTCCCTTATCTTCCCTATTGTGCCTACAGTTTCTCCCTAGGCACATTTTAAAAGGCTATAGGACTGATTTCTCATGATGTGCTTCACTTGGGGAGTGTCTGACCAGGTTACAGCATTTGTGCTGTGGATTCTGCTGCTGCTTTAGTTTTGTCTAGGTAAAGCATGGCTTACTGAGCTGTTATCAGTGGGTGCTCCTGGAGGTTCTGCAAAACAGTTGGGTTGTTTATTTCTCAGGGTACAGAAGTCTGGGAGAAGATAGGAGTGAGGGAAAAAGAGTGCATTTAGAGTAGTTGGAAAAGCACATCAGCTTATCAATTTATTTTGTCGCAGTAATGAAATACAATATTTAGATCTAGAAATTCATAGATCTTAGCAGTTGCTTCATCGCTTACTGGGAAATAAAAGAGATCTGTTGCTATATGACTTCTCCTTTCTCTTTCTTCTGCCTTTTTCCTTAACTTTCTTTTCTTTTTCATTACCACTGCTCCAGTAATTTCTTAAATATTTAATTTCAAGAAAAAATTTTAACATTTCATTGGGTCCTGGGAAGTTCTTTTGTACAGTCTGTATGTATTTAAAAGGTGGATGAGTGATTGCTTCAGTGTCCTGCTGAACATTAATTTCCAAAGCTGGTTTGGATTTGGCATGACTGCACCTCAGATGGACATTGTCATGTGAGATTTTAACACTGTTGCATTACTAGATCAGACAAGGCTTTTTAAAAGGATTGCTGATGTCCTGTTCTTATGTGTTAAGTGCTTTCCAGATTTCATTCTCTTTAAAGAAGCTTCTTTGCAGCAACTGGATTTCATTAAATTTATCAGTATTCCCCTAGCACTGGGTAATTAAAATAAAAGTAAAAAATGAAAAAGGTGGAAAAACACTTATTGGAATGGTTATTTTATGTAAACTGTACTGGCTACAAGTGTCATCTCCTGCAAGAGGCTTTTGGAGTACCTGGGGGATTTGCTTGGTCTTTTTTGAATTACCCAAAGGTGTAATAGGTAAAGTTGTACTGAGTATTGGCTTAATGGTGCACTCATTTGGGACTCTGTCTTAAAGGTGACCTGCAAGCCTTGCTTTTATCAGATAGTCAGAAATCCTGACAAAATTTCAATTTTATTGTCGAAAATGCGGTACAGAGCGTATCAAGTGCTACTTGCTCCTTTTTAATAACAGCACACTGTCAGCCTAATTACCGTTTGATACATGAAAATTTGGTTGCAGATAAACAGTTTACTTTTGTAAGCTGGAAAAATATATTCTCCAGATAAAGTGCATTCCCAAATATTTGAGGAACTTAGTCTAATTGTATTTCTGTTACTGTTGTGGGATATTTGATGTTTTCATTACAAACTTTGATTATTTTTTTTTTTTAAGGATTTGTTATTTGTGAATTTTATTCTGTTTTTGGCTTGAAACTCTGCAAAAGCCCACCGAGAGGAACAGAGGTTTTTGAAGGAGCAGTAAGATGATCAGTAATGTTCAGTTAGATGAATCCACATTTAAGTTGTTCCATGTTTGAAGGAACACTGGGTCTTCTGCAGGTAATTGTGTAAATACTGGTTGATGTGGCCATGTATTTCTGACAGAAGTACTGAGACCTTAATAATAGCTAACAGCTTTGCATTTGATATTTAAATGCATAGGTATACACATTTACATTAAAATGCATTGCTGGTTAGATTCTTTGTTTAGGTTTGTTTTGGGCATTTTTTTTTTAATATAGCTCCATTTTTAGAGTTTTTCTAGATGACTTAAAACCGAATAAGGGAATCTTTGCTCTGGGAGATTAAGGAGTGTTAACGTTTCAGCTATTTAGTAGTTCTTATTCTTTACTTTTTAAAGATCTGATTCTTTTCTGACTTCCAATTGCCTGTGGGTTTTGAATTAAAAACTAGCCTATGGGAAATCAGTCATAAAATATTCATTCACTTTAAGAGGAGGCAAGGATTTCATCTATGTACATCCCATTTAAACTTGTAAATACAAGTTTCCAATAGAGTTTTAGCCTGTGAAAGCAAATTGCATAGTTCAGTATGCAGGAGAACACTTACCTTTTCTCATGTTGAATATTTATGCCAGTTCAGTGCTGAATGAGTGAAGGAGGAGGCGTGTGCAGTGTGATGATCTCATTATTGAACTGTGGTGACTGAACTGTTGGTGCTGCCATTGACCAGCCCTATAAGTGAAACTGAACAGAGGGATCCAGCACAAGCACCGTTGCTGTACATTGTAAAACAGCTTTTTATACCACACTGTCGCATCCAAGGAAGTATTTAGTAGAGATATTATACACTCTTGAAGAATAACAAGACTTCAGGGAAGAACTGGTTTGGTTTTACCATCATACGTTGCATGTACAGAAAGAACATAAAGGTGAAAATCCTCTGGAAAAGGGAGGGTTTTGATGCCAGGGTTTATGTTATATCAGGAGCATAAGCAACCTTTTCACCACTCTAATTACATGATTGTTCTAATGACTTGTTGGGTGTTGTAAGAACAACAAATTTCACCCGTACTGTGTTACCATACTGGATTTTGCATTAGTGCATAGTCCTGGGCAGTACTAACAACTTGGTTTCTACTTTCAGCAGTATCATCCCCCTGCCAAACAAAAATGTACTCATATGTATGATGCTGCCTATTCTGTTATTTGAAAACATACTCAATGTAAAACTAAACATTGGCTTTAGGCCTGCCTTTTCCTTTTAGTTCTACTTCAGAGTGGTAGCCTGTATTTACGCTTACAGAGGAAGAGTTCATACAACTGTGAAGTAAAATTCAATGGAATTTTTAAAAAACTGTGTTTAGAGTGATTCAGGATTTTCCTTTCAAGTTTGCTGTTTCTTATTTTTATCTGCAGAATAGTGAAATTCAGTGAAGTCTTGTAGTAGCTGTGCTTATGAAAGTAAGCTTAATTTTTGTGTGAAACCTTGTCTCAGAATTGTTTTCATAAAGTTCTTTAAATTGGTCACCATGTATTTTGTCCTTTGTTTGATTTTTAGTTCATTCTGGAATGTGTTTGTTTTTTATGTACCCTGAATCTCTGCCTAAGACAATGTGTGGGGAGTTGGGTTTGGATTTTTTTTTTTTTTTTAAGAAAAATGTCTTATGCAATTATATCTTATCCTAAACATCTTCTTTCTGTTTTTTCTGTTTCTGACTTAGGAATTTTATGTGCTTGGTGGAGATGGAAAAGGAAGAAAAGCAAGCTGGCCTCCTGAAGAAAGAAGGCGGCGAATGCTTAATGGAACTTTGTTTCTGTGGAACCATGTTTTGAGTGCTCCTCCTAGACGTTGTCCATAAATATCCTAGATATCAGCTGATTGCTATGATTGGAAACCTGGCTCACCAAACAGCGTACACTGGGAGAAGCCTGCCTAGAATAATACATTTTCTGTTGTTTCTGAAAGTCTGTAAGAAAGCACTATAGACATCTACCTGTTATTAACTCTGCATCTTGATTCAGCCAAACTAGTCTTTGAAGTGAACAGAACCAGAGCCTTTTTGGAAACTTTTATTGAACATGACTCATGGAGAAGAGCTTGGCTCTGAGATGCACCAGGATTCTGTTGTTCTAACTTACCTAGAGGGATTACTAATGCATCAAGCAGCAGGAGGCTCAGGTACTGCAGTTGACAAAAAGTCCACTGGGCATAGTGGGGAGGATCAAAACTTTAAGATTTCAGGAAATTTATTTCCCAGCTGTCAAAGTAATGGTCCAGTTCTTAACACAAGTACTTATCGGGGATCTGGCATGCTGCACCTCAAAAAAGCAAGACTGTTGCAGTCTTCAGAAGACTGGAATGCAGCAAAGAGAAGGCGGTTGTCTGATTCCATTGTGGATTTAGATGGAAAAAAGGAAGCTTTGTTGGCTGGCATGGTTGAAAATGTGCCTAAAGGCAAACAGGATAGCACATTACTTGCCTCTTTGCTTCAGTCATTCAGCTCTAGGCTGCAGAGTGTTGCTCTGTCACAGCAGATTAGACAGAGTCTTAAGGAGCAAGGGTATTCCCTTAGCCATGATTCTTTACAAGTGGAGAAAGATTTAAGGTGCTATGGTGTTGCATCCAGTCACCTGAAGACGCTGCTGAAGAAGAGCAAAGCGAAAGATCAGAAGCTGGACAACAGCCTACCTGACATAACTAAGAACCTGCCCAAAGAGAGGTTTATAGAATCTCCTCATGCGGTGCAGAGCGGCCCTAAGGTGATGAACGAGCCCCTGTCATGTGCTGCAAGGTTACAAGCTGTTGCGAGCATGGTAGAGAAACGATCCAGTCCTGCTGCTTCGCCCAAGCCCAGCGTAGCATGCAGCCAGCTGGCCTTGCTCCTTTCCAGTGAAGCCCACTTGCAGCAGTACTCCAGGGAACATGCTTTAAAAGCACAAAATGCCAATCAGATTGCAAGCGAGAGACTTGCAGCAATGGCCAGATTACAAGAAAGTGCTCAGAAGGACGTAGGCCAGTTTGGTTTGGCCAAAGGAATGACAAGCCATCTCAATGGTCAAGCAGGATCATCCCCCAAAACAGTCACTAGCAAAGGCAATATGGCACCATATCAGAGTTCAGTGGGAACCATGCATTCGCCTCCCAAAACTGTGGGATTCAAAAGTACTGTGGAAAGGAGTAACCTGAAAACGTCCCCCAGCAACAGTTTGCTCTTACATCTGCTGAAAAGCCAGAATACCACCAAGCACGTGAAAGGGCATGAGCAGAGTGAGAGAGCAGCCAGCATCTTTGAAGACAGCAGCACACCAACAACTGTTGATGAGTATTCAGACAACAATCCCAGTTTTACAGAAGACAGCAGTGATGATGAAAGCTCCCATTCTAACTGTCTTCCTATAGACCTATCTTTCAAACAGAGGACAGATAAACCAGATGCAGGTCCACCTGCATCACTGGATAACCTGACTCAGTCCTTGCTTCGTAACTGGGATCCAAAAGTTTCCTGTCCAGGGAACAAGGAAGAGAAAGACACTCCGAAAGCTTCTAACCTGAATCCCCACCAGAAAGTAACGCTACTTCAGCTGTTACTTGGGCATAAGAGTGAAGAACAGGTAGACAAGAGTAATGACCCTCAGGGACCACACAGTACAGCTGATGTGGCAAAATTCACTGTACAGACTGGGAAAAGGACTCCTGTTACTGACAGTCCCAGTGCCAACCGCATGACTCCATTAAGCACTCCACCGTTGCTGGCTTCTACAAAGGCAGACTCTCCTATAAACCTCTCACACCAGTCGCTGGCTGTCAAGCGGAGCTCGCCACCCTACACCTGCAGCATCCAGACAGACAGGCTGATGAATCCTGCATCTAAACACTTGATTGACCTGTCCAAAAGCAAAGAAATTCAAGGAGCTAAGCTGAGCAGGACCGATAGTCCCCAGAACTCCTCGGCGTTCAGTGCCAGCAAGCTGCTGCAGAACCTGGCTCAGTGCGGCATGCAGACTTCCATGTCGAGTGAGGAACAAAGAGCTAGCAAACAGCTGCTGGCAGGGAACATGGATAAACCTGTGGGCTTGATTGATAGATTGAACAGCCCTCTGCTTACGAATAAATTGAGTATGCATGAAGAAAATAACAAAATATTCAGTTGTCAGCCCGCACCCGCTGAACAAGGACTTCCAGGTTCGGAAATAGAAAATCTCCTTGAAAGGCGCACTGTCCTTCAGCTGCTTCTGGGAACTCCCAATAAAGGTAAAAGTGAAAAGAAAGAGAGGATGCTTTTAAGAGATGAAAGTTCTCAAGAACAGACAGACAAGGCTTTGAATGAGCAAATATTGACGGTGAAAATAAAAACTGAACCATCTGAAGAATCAAATGTTCCTTATAATTCAAATGCACAACAAGTAAGAGAATGCAAGGGTAACAAATTCCAAGGGTTTGTTCATTCACTGCAGAGAAACGCAGCTACTTCTCCAGCATCCGAGGAGTTGAAATCTGAGCCTCTTTCACCTCAAGATTGCTCCTTTTCCAAAAATGGCCTGCTAAGTAGGTTGCTGAGACAGAATCAAGACAATTACCCTGCAGATGAGCTGGACAGGAGTCACCGAAACAACGAGCTGACACACCTCGAATCCAAGAATCTTTGCACGGTACCGAAGAAGAGGAAGCTTCATGCTGAGCCTTTGGAAAGCCCATTAAAAAAGATGAAAAGTAATGTGTCTGATGCTGCAAACAATCACTCTTCTCCTACCGAGGCACTGTACAGCCCTTTGCTTAACCAGCAAGAACTGAAATTCAGCAGAAGTGATTCTGAATTTAAATATGCTGTAAGTCACGGTTCAAATAGTGAAACTGAAAATAGGAGTTGGTCTAGAGATAGTAAAGGCTTTAATGTGTTGAAACAGCTGCTTCTCTCAGAAAACTGTGAGAGAGATCTGTCACAACATAGGAATAACATACTAACAGAGGGCAAGAAAAAAGGAAACAAAACCAGTGCAACAATCAATAAACCTGAATTCACCATTTCTTCAGTAAGATCGTTGATGGGAAGCCCTGTGCAACAGAACAATTGCATAGATCACAGAACATTTCAGTATCCTGTAGCAGTAAAAAGTCCTTCCAGCTCCCCCTTCCCTGAACATTTGGGGAGTACAGTGTCCAGACTCGAGCCTGACCAGTTTAGCATGTGTTCCATGCCCAGTGAGAAGGGCCCCATCAGATGGGTGATCACGGGCATGGACAAGAACGATTATGAGAAAGACTCTCCGAGACTGACCAAAACCAATCCCATCTTGTACTACATGCTACAGAAAGGCGGCACCTCTGTCAGCAGCCAAGAAGCACACGACAAAGAAATTTGGAATGAACCTACATTTACCGAGAGTTCAACTCATGTTACAATCAAAGAGGAGTTGACATCTGACACAGAGCTTAAAACTCCTTTTAGTAACTTAAGAAGCCCTTACAACAGCCATATGGGGAGTAACACCTCTCATCAGCATGGTGGTGTGAATGGAGAAGTGCATGGACTTCTGGAAAAAGTGCGAACAATCAAAAAAGAGCCAGAATAAACTGCAGTCTCCTCAGTGAGTTTACAATCAGCAGTTTTGAATCTTTGTTTAAAAAAAAAAGAAAAAACAAAAAAAAGAAAAATGAGTATGAACTTGACTACTGTATAAATTGAGCATGATTTTAAAAAAAAAAGCATGGTCTAATTGAAACATGTTTTCATTTGATAAACTTTTTATTTTTCTGGTGATGTTATTTAAAATACATGTAGATAAAATTTGCTTTACAGTAGATTGTCACAAGGAAACTAGAAGGGTTGTAATTTGTACAAGACATTTCTGTATGTATCAGATTAAGTTATGAGTACTCTTTGATCAGAGTCTTATTTGAATCTGCAAGCTTTTGGTATAACATGAAGTGTAAGCGTACAGCCTAGGTGGTGGTAATGCTGCGTTTCCTCCCTCCCTGTAAAATAATCCTTATTTTTTTGAAGCCTGAGCATAGAGACAGTGTACTTTTTTTTTTTTTGAATGTTTTAATATGTTTTGTGAAATTTTAAGAATAACTTTTAAGAAATGGAGCAGTCCGTCCAAGGTATTAGCTTGTCATATTGGAAAACCTGCGTCAGTGTTAATAATTGAAGTGCACTGAAATGTATTTTTTAGTGCTTCCAAAATTTGTATTGTTATTTTTAAATCTTGTTTGTGGTCCTGCCAGAATAGTGGTGTAAAATCTATTTTTCTTCCTTGCCCTGCTCTTGACAAATGCTTTCCTCAGAATTCTTAGCCATAGTTATGAGTTACTAGTTACGATTAAGGGTTTTTTCTAGGCTTTTATAAAAAAGGCAGATTTTCATAGGCCATGCAAGTACTGCATGAGTCCTTTTGTCGGCACATTCCTGTCACTTCCCTGCCTACAAGGGGAATGCCAAAATGCCTCTTGGAGTAGAGTGATGGAGAAGGCTTAGTACGTGTATTCAGTGAGGAAAATGCTGGAAAGGTTGTGAAGGGGATGGGCAGAATTTTCTGTTCAGCACCATCCTGCTTCCCTTTGGAAGAATACTAACTGTACTAAAGCAGCACATCAGGCTTTCACTCAAAGATGGAATAGGATTTTAATGAAAAATGTGTTGGCCTCTTCCTACAACCAGGGAAAAGAATCTATAATCTGCCAATATTTATTACTCTCTGAACAGCTGATGCATGGTTTAATGCACTACCCTTTCACTGCAGAAAATCTGGCTTTAGAATAATTTTCCAGGTAGCACTGAGGATAAAACTGTGGTTTTGTCATGTTCTGTAATGGATAGTGGGATATGTCTGAGAAATCCTTCTCTGCCCTTTTCCTCAATCCCCACCTGTGCTGTGATTTGTAACATCTGGCAATGTCAGCCTGAGATGGGAGGAACTGAAAATTGCAGTGAAAGCCAAGACACCTTAAAAGAATTGCTGGCTGGGGAAGAGCCATGTGGCTCTGCTTTCCCGTTAGCACTGTCAGTGTTAACTCCATTTGCAGCCCTTATTTCTCTGGGGGGGAGGAAGAGGACAAAATCCAGTTCCTCTAAATTATGGGAATTACTGGCAAGCAGAAGTTTTGCTGAACTTTTCACTCCCCTAAAAAAAAAGAGTTCTCTGTGTTTTTTTTTTATTTCACTGATAATCCTCTCTGCCATCAGAAAGCAGCTAAGCAGTTGGCTTGCACAAATAATGGGAGCTACACTCTGGTTTAATTTTGTGTGTTTTCACCATTGCAAGCCAGTGACATGACAAAACTGCTGTTTCTGTCCATCTCATGTCTGCATAGCAGAGATGAGTGACAGGGCATTTTGCTCTTTTCCTGTCTGGTTTGGTTTCAGAGATCCTTTTCCAGACTCCTGGCTTGCTGAGACAGAGCAAGCTGTTGTCCCCCTCTTGTCCCTGTTCCCAGCCTGAGATCAGTTCCTCCTCTTTCCAGTGCAGTTCCTATTGAAAGGGACTTGTGCTGTCTGACAGCTGGAAAATGCACCACTATTCTGTTTTGCCTCCCTCCGGGGGATACCTTCTTTTAGGGAACACAAATATTTGGCAGTATCCAATGTAAAACATTCCCCCTGGTTTTTATGAGAAATAACAGAGCAATTTAAAGATATATTTTTATGTTATTTCAGTGAAGCATAATATATTAATGGGCTGTACAAAGAAGATTTATATTTTAAAACCTTCACACAAATCTAATATCATTTTAAATGTCATTGTCTGAAGTATAATATAAAAATAAAATTTTGTTTGTCTTTAATACTGCATTTATAAGTGGCCCAATGACAATTCAGATGTCTCATAGAATAATCCTTAATGAGATAAAGTATATTTTGGATTGACAGTGGAACTGAATTCTTTTTATATGAGTCAACCCAGCAGAAATATTAAAAAGATGGTATTTGTTCCATCCATTAAATGTCTTTTAAAGTCTTAATTGATTATTTTTCTTGAAACAATGTGTATATAGGTAGGAAATATGTACAATATAGAATAATAGATGGTCCCCAGACTAAATACAGGGCTATAATTTGCTTGAAGGGCTCCACAGAAAAAGGCAGCATGAGAGGATGTGGAATTACCTGGTAGAAAAAACTTCTTCAAAGTTAAGTTGAGATGCAGAGTGGGGAAGAGATTCTGACCCTAACAAAAAGTAATATTGGAATTGAGCAATGTGCTGATCTTTGTATTTATTCTAGGGTAGTCTATTGTTATAATATATACTTTTGAACATTTAGTTTTGAAAGTTTTATAAAACATTTAAGTTAAAATGTTAACAGTTTGACCAGTTAAGGATTTAGCTTTCTTTTTAGTTGATGTTAGTGAAAGGATATTGCCATTCTCACAGACGTCAGTAAACTCTAATGTGCGAGAATTTAAGTTCAGGACATGGTGTTCATGGAAGAATCTTATCTCTTGCAGACATTGCAATCTCAGACAGCAGGTAACAATGCCGAGGCCCTTGAGAGAGGGCAGGACATGCCAAGGGAATGCTCTGTCAGCTGCTGAGGGGGCAGCAGTCTCCTCCAGTATGAAATTCTCCGGTATCGCTGGTGTTACCCCCTCCCTAGGGAAGAGAGGTCTTCTTTCAATCTACCCCATCCACATTTGCAGCATTTACACCTTAGGACCAAAGGCTCTTGAGTTATTTTTTTGTCTTGTAGCATGGGTGAATAAAAAGGAGTTGCTGTTTTTTTCCTTGGGGACCTTTCCATCAGAAAAGAGGAGTGCAGGAGCTGGGTTTGTTGCCCCAGGAGTAGGCCTGGGCACTTTTTCCCAAGCAACTCCAAGGTCCCTGATTTCTGCCAGTCCCTATAGATGGATTGCAAACCAGGGTCATCTCTTGAGTAGCTCTCGGTACTCTCAGCAACTCCTGTCTCCTCTAGGCCTTTAGACTACAGAGTGGAAGCAAGATGGGGTTGTGGCAGATGTTGGTAGCTGCAGCTGCACAGGCAGAGTGGTGCAGGGTGGATGGGTGCTGGTGTGTGATCCTGCCATCAAAGGAGCCAGGGAAGGGGAGAGCACATCCCACTTACAGCCAGCTGAGACTGCTGGGGGAAAGCTGCTCCAGCTCTCAGAGCAGCGAGGAAGTGAGTTAGGGAATTGTCTCCATACCACGCTTAGAGCTGCAATTGCAGCCCCTTGGAAGTTAAACCTGAATTAACTTCAGCCCCACCTGTCTGGGAAGGGCTGGGGCTGAAGCAGTTGGGCTGTGGAGTGCCTGGTGCCTTGCTTGAGGGGCTGTCCCCAGCACCTGGTGGAGCGCCCAAGCCAGCTGGATTTGGGGATTGACTTGGAATTGCCACGCAGATTTGCCTTTTCTTTCCAGAGAGAAGTGTCTGGGACTCAGATATCCGGGTTTCTAGTGTCTCCTCTGCCAAAGCTTGAGGAAATGATGGTGGGTAAAGCATGACCGCAGAATAAAAGGTGGAGAGCTGGAGGGCTTCTCTACTGATACCACATTGCTGGGCAGCTCAGTTTGAGAAGTTTATATGAGATCAAAAGGGAATTCAGCCATAACTTTCACTTTTCTTAGCCATTTACTGTTAGTGATGTTTTTAAATTTTTAATTTACAAATGTTTTTAAAAGAAAGAAACGAGTGGTTTAAATTTTCCCTGTTAAATGTTGGTGAAAGTATTACAGCTCTCATTGACGTCAGTGACATGATATTACCAGTTTGTTCTCTGCCACATCTTACAGAGGAGTAAACTGGTAAGTATATATTATATATATATATTTATATATAATGTAAATATGTTGACTTGTTACGCCTATAATATGTTGAAATTGGTTTTTAAAAGGTGATGTAAATAGTGGTTTCCTTAATGAAAAATACATATTTTGTATTGTTCTAATGCAAAGGAAAAAAACCTTTTAATCTTTTTTGTTATGTATATTCCATGTATAAGTGTAAATATGATCACATAGGTTTAAAAACTTTTGCATGTATGTATACAGTTGCAAGTCTGGAAGAATGTATAGAAAAATTCTTTTATTTAAAGTTGTGATTACCTGCTGCATGAAAAGTGCATGGGGGACCCTGTGCATCTGTGCGTTGGCAAAAAAAAAATGTCTTAACAAGTCAGGTCAGTTCAAAACACAACAGTATTCCACTTCTGGACATGACTTCTGCTGTGGTATTTTAGCTTTGTGAAAGAATGTGCTTCAAATCAAAAGGGTCTGGAAAAAAAAAAATGCAAACCTACTTTTAAAACATGAAGTGCTCATACAACTATAATAAGTCATGTAAGTTCAGGACTCCATTTTGCGTAATTGAAATATTGTACCAGGATTATTCCATCCCTGTTAAACAAAGGAGTATTGGTTTTCATTGCCATACATAAGAATTCGGGATTTTACCACAACCAGTTTTATTGTGATGTGTCTTCAGTAATTTAACTGGTCTCATTTTTTTTATTAGAAATTAATTTCCTCATGTGATGTCACAAAACTGTACATACTGCAGTGTGAAGTTTTTTTTAAATCTTTCAGTGTTTACTTCCTGCAGAAGATTTGAATAAATGAGAAAAATGCATTGTCTTGATGGTTTTTAAATCTGCTTTATTTCATGTGTACTTTCTGTTCTTGGAGTGTTAATGGGCTCTTTGCATCAGTGCTGTTGATACAAATTTCTGACAACAAAAGTACCTCGAGGAAGTTAGGCACACATAGCCTTCAGCAAGGCTACTGACTGGAAACTGAGAGTTGTGGAACTGGAAATGAAACAATCTAAATCAGATTAGCAGCTTTACTTCACAAAGCTCAGTATTATGTTTTATTTAAATACCCTTCTGCTTATGAACTTGAAATCAGTGACCATAAACTGGAAACCTCTAAATGGGAATTCTCATGTGAAAATAATTTTAAATGTTAAAACATTGTTCAGGTCCCTTGTGCAGGGTAGAAAGATCTGTTTTCCCTCTAAAATCTACTTTGGTTCATATCACAAAGAAGACTTCAGTTTATTCTGTTTATGTTCTTAAGCAAACATGTAGAATGAGTGAACATGATTTGCCCATGAAACCCACATAAATGTTTAATGGTGCACTTCCATCATATTTTGGAGTTTTTAAGTCAGTTTATGACATTAGTGCAAATGATGGATTGCAGCATTAGTGCAAGTAATTTTTTGTTCAGAAAAAATTGTCCAGAAAATTTTTGTTCCAGGGTGTCCAGACACAGTGTCTTGAGCTGTACAGTTGCAAGCAAGCACATAGGATAGGTCATGAATGTCTTGGGTAACACTAACAGCTATTTTCATGATTCATCCTACACTTTCTGGTCTCAGCAATAAATTCTGTGCTTGAGGTTCTTTGGAAGCATTCTGGAAAGCAAAAAATGTAATACGTAAAGGTAATTCTAAAACAATAATTCTGAGTTCATAGATCTCAGCTAGGGCCTCCTGAACTATATAACTGAGCATTTTGGATGTTTGGTATCAAAAATGGATTAGGATGGGGCTATGCTGTCTCTCTTTGGCTACATCACCTTGTAGTATAGATGTAATGCCACCAGTGATGCTCAACTGTGCTTCAGAGGGAAAGGACCCTGACCCAGCTTCTGCCACAGACACTTCTCCCTGTAAGTAGGCTTGATGTGAGGGATCAATGGCTGAGCCAGAATGAAGCCACCTGAAAAAGCAATATCCATAAGGAACCAATCTAATCTAATGGCAGTGCAGCTTGGAAATAATTTCTTGAAATACATGCTTTCCTTTGAGTCTACCCACCAGGCAGAGCCGACACTATGCCTCCATTTCTCCAGTGGTGATGCCCTAGGACAGCTCCATGGAGTACCTGAATACCTCTGTCTTCTCTTTTAGTACTTGATGGGGGGTTCAGGCTCTTGCAAATTCACTGTATTTATGTAGTTGTGCTGTAACACCAAGTAGAACTTGCATAGTGTCTACCAGAACAAACAGGGCTGTGGAGCTGAGCGTATGGTGTGCTAAACAGCCTGTGGGGTGACGAGGATGTGGAAAGGGTGTGATATCCCAAGAAACATTCCCCTCTGAGTGAATGTTAACAGCATTTTCTTGGTGATTCAGAATGAACTCACTTCACAGTGCCTCACACTTGCCAGTGAACTCTTTGCATACGAGCTGTGGTCACGCAGAATCTTCTCGGTCTCCAGCTTGTTCCTCAGAAAATGAAAGTTGCATGTGATGTTGATGGGTTTTTTTCAAGAAACAGCTACTGGAGGAAGAAATTTTCATTTCTGCTTCAGAGATTTCGAAATGGTGGGGATAGCAATAGTGCTCATGGGACTTGGCACCCCAGTGTTCTCTGCTCCTCAGCGAAATGAGCTGTAGTGCTGTGGGTGTCAAGGACAAGTGTGGACTCTGATCATTTGCAGGGATGTGCGTTGTGGAAGCCTTTATAAGAGTAGAGAAGCTTATTGCAGTAATGCAAACATACTTTTACATAAGAGAAGTAAAGTAAAAAGTACATACTTTTACATAAGAAAAGTAAAGGAAATTATTCTTCATTGACTGTAAATTTGCCAAGAAAAATGTGGGTATGAAACTAAATACAATGACAATGTTCTGCTGTATGGCACAGCTTGGCACATTAGGGTTGTGGAATTCACCCATGGGAATGTCTGTAGGGACTTGATATGAGCCTAGAGCAGTGGCTAGGATATGCAGGCAATAATTGCTGATAATATTTTTATTTCCTTTTGATTGTCAGAGTTACTCAAAGGGAGCACGGCATAAACTTGGGGCATAAAAATCCTCTCTCTGCTGGTAACTGTCAATGCTGCTAATGAAGGAGCATATGCTGATCTGAACTCACAGCAGCCCACTTTATCTGGCTTTCTAAGGAATGCTTGCTCTTAATGAACAAAGAGGCTTGTCACTATTTCCAGATTACTTTTCTGGTTAAATTACTCAGCATTTAGCTGAATGCAAAACAAACATAATTGACTTGTGAATATGCTGGTTATATAAACCTGATGCCTGTTTCCACAGTTAAAGTCAGTGTGTGCTCTCAGTGCAGCATGGTGTGTTGGGGAGAGATGGAGAAATAACTGTGTCCTCCTTCACAGTACAGACCTGGATTCCCTTCATCCAGTCTAGTTTGGGTAGGTGGTGAAAATTTCTCACTAAATGAGAGGCAAAGTGGGCTACTCTGTAAGTTAGTGGGGGCTCTCTGGCCCCAGTCTTTACTGAAGCTGCTGCTGACTTTTAGAGTCACAGCCTTTTGCATGCTCAAATTGCTTTGGAAATTGCAGTAGAGAGCTCAAAGGTTGGTTCTGCAAATGAGTTGTGGGTAGCCACTGAGACAGATACATCGAGTTTGTTGTTGTTACCTCTCTACATTTGCCTGTCTGCACCTCTGTAACTCTAGCAAAATGTTAATTTTTCAAGTTCTGTCTGACTAGACCCCCTGCCCGAATCTCATCACAGGTGCTGAGAGAGAGTAAATGATGAAATTCAAGGATGATTTGGAGTTGGATGCCCTGATGCTCAGTCTCTTGTATGCCATGACTTGGGAAATAATTTGCTAGCGTTTCTGTGGAAGATGGAAGTTTCTCCAGTGGCTGATATAGTTGCACATTTCTTTTTTTCCTGAATTCACGTTTTACTCTGGAAGAAACCTTTGGTTTGGTGTTGGTGGTTTTCTTTTCAAGAATCCTCAGTGACTCTCACATGCCTCACAAATGGCTCAGCATGTGATTTACTTTTGGACATCCAGAGAGCTTGTGTCCCTTCAGGTGCTACATCCTGTCCCCGCATAAGTGTGCCTGTCCTCTGTGTGTGTGGTAGTGAACCAGGGACTTGAGGCTCTTACCTTTTGTGCCACAATTACTTTGAGTGGAGAAGGAAGAAAGAGAGTGAAGGGGAATCTTAAGATGGCAAGCTACAAGATGTTACTCTCGAGTACCTTTTACTTTCTAATCCCGCTTCATTTTCTGCTATTTAACATGGTCATAGGGAAAAAATCCTCATTAGCATTTCCAGCAAGAATTAGAGAAATTCAGGAAAAAAAATCTTGTGTATTCATGTCATAGGTACTAGACTCCTAGAATGGCTTGGTTTGGGAAGGAGCTTAATTCCATTTCAACCCCCCTGCCATGGGCATGGACACCTTCTACTAGACCAACCTGACCTTGAACACTTCCAGGGATGGGGGAGCCACAACTTCCCTGGGCGACCTGGTCCAGTGCTCAGCACCCTCACAGCAAAACTTTTCTTCCAGATTTCAAATCTAAATCTATCTTCCTTCAGCTTAAAGCCGTTCCCTCTGTCCCATCACTACATGCCCTTGTAAAAAGTCCCTCTCCAGCTCTCTTGTAGCCCCTTTAGGCACTGGACGATGCTCTAAGGTCTTCCCATACCCTTCTCCAGACTGAACAACCCCAGCTTCCTCAGCCTTTCCTCACAGCAGAGCTGCTCCATCCCTCTGATCACCTTGGTGGCCTCCTCTGGCCTGGCTCCAGCAGCTCCATGTCCTTCCTGTGCTGGGAGCCCAGGGCTGGATGCAGCACTGCAGGTGGGGTCTCAGCAGAGCAGGGCAGAGGGGCAGAATCCCCTCCCTGCTTGAATGAGCCCAGGACATGTTTGGCTGTGTACAAACTAGAGATCAGTACCACCACTTAAATCATGGAGTGTTACTGATGCAGGTTTGCTTACTTCCTAGTCCAAAATCTAAAGAAGCTTTGCATTTCATTATGAACAAGTACCAAGAGCTGGTTGGTCGGCATGTAACTACGTTTAAAACTCTGAAAAGAACAGTTTAGGTAATCCTTGCATACAGTGATGTCTATCTTCTGTGTAAGGAACTGTTAACTCTCATGCCATTTTCCCACTTCTTCTTACCTATTGAGTCCTTTCATCTCATCTTTAAACTACGCAGAAGCCCAGTCATCGCCCATGAAGGGCAGAGGAGACAAAAGAACTATATATTTTTAGACAACTCCTTTGAAATAAGTGTTTGCCTAAGGTACTGCGTTATGCATTGACTGTATTGAAAGCTGTGTCCTGGTCTCTCCTCTGAAAGTATTCACCCAAGGCATTGCATAGTGCCTGCACACTGAGAAGAGAGGTGATGACATCTAACAGCACCTACCCCCAGTACCCCCTTTATTTTAGAATGCTGCTTACTGTAGCAGAAAAAAGCAAAGTGTATGACACAAAGCCTTTTTTCCACCAAAAACATTTTGCTTTTGAAAATGGCACAGAATAAAAACTGCGGGTTCAAGGTCAGAGAAGGAAAATGAGAGGGTAATGTTTCTTTTTTTTTAAGTGTCCTCAGCGTGGTCCAGATTGGTAGCCTGTTGCCTGCTCCCACTCTATCTCACCACCTGTTTCCCAGAGGGAAGGCACTATGGTGGTGCAGGCAGTGGTTGCTTCCCAGGGGAAGCAATCCCAAATTTTGCCATTTGCATGAGATCTGACGCAGAGAGCTGGGAGCTGGTGGCAGCTGCTCTCAACACGGACAAAACAGTGGCAGCTCCTGATAAAGGAAGAAAAGGCTCTGAAATCCCCTGCTGAAAATGTTCACAGCCCAAAGAATCGTCCCCTATTTTTGCATGGCATAGATTTGCAGTTATTAATTTAGAAGTGGAAGGAATAATTGTCTAGAAACTGACAGCAGCTATTGTATTGAATACATCTCACTCTTTAAAACTGAAAAGGTCTGGGGATAAAGCTAGTTACATAAAAAAAAATAAAACTTTTTATGTATTCAGTGGCTTCAACAGATCTTTTCATTGTCTTCCAACATCTGCCTAGCACTTGAATATTTGGTTCCCTTTAGTCAGAAAGGTACTATTCCAGTTATCCTGCCACCTTTATCTTTTTTTTTTTTTAACATAAACATTTTTGTTGTGCTTACACTAGAACAATATGGCTTGCTATCCCCTGTTTGATTTCAAATTATGCCTGTAACACAGTACAATGCTGCTGCAAAATGCCTCCTGACAGTCCCAGGAACCTCCTGCATGGAACACAAGTCTCCTCTGACCCAGGCTAACTGTTGTGCCCTGCTCCTAGGGCGCCTGGAGCAGGAAATGGTAATGTTGGTCATACGCGATTCTGAGCACTGTATAAATTTCTGCCTAGTTAGTTTTTCTATCTCTCAGCTTGGATCAAGGGGATATGGAGACTTTTGGCAGTACATTATGGGCTGCAGAAGTAGCAGCTGGTTTCCAGTAGTCTTCTCTATTCCTGTTAGCCTGCATTAATGGTGCAGCTGTGCCAGTGTCACCCTTTGAGCCTGTGCCCACTTGGCCTGGAGCAAACACGATTCCACAGGAGCCGAGACAGTGCTGTCCCTTTTGATGTGGAGCGTGGCTGCCTGTGGCATGGAATGCTGTGCCTTGCAGGGAAGTAGAGGGTTCAGCATAGGAGATCAAATTCTTGGCAAATGTGGAAACATCTGTAGGGCAGGGCACAGCTTCTTGTTTTTTGCAGTTTCACTCCGAATGCATGGAGTTCACTCTCTTTCTCTGCTTGGTTATTCTAGAGTGGGAACCAGGAGGGGAAGGGTCAGATGAATGAGAACAGCATTTGTGGGGCAAAATTCAGTCCCTGGAGTGAGGACCAGATCAGAAGGTGATGAAGCACAGAAACCTCTGTTCAGACATGCATCAAGGCCAGGACACAGCTGCAGTACTATATTGGTCAAAGAAGTGCTTAGAGGGATACTCTTTTTTATCTGATACTCAAAATCCTGAGACCTGACTGGGATTAAAAGAGGTACCAACAAAGCGCAGTGTAATGGAGCTTTGCTGGCCATAGTAGCTACTGCTGCTCAGTGGACTTGGGGAATACACAGTGGCCGTCCTGAGTCTGGAGGGGAGGATGGCTTGGTTGGGCTTGCTGAGAGTCCAGCATGAGAGGGAGATACAGAAAAGCATCTCAGGAGGAGTATTGTGGTACCAGCTTCAGCATCTGAGAAAACAAAGGTGAGTGTACAAAGCCAAAATAATAAGACTCCATGAAAGTAGGAGTTCAGTTTGCTGTGTTCTCTTTTTCCACAGCAGGATTTACAGCTGCTACCTCATCTCTACTTACTCGGGCTCTGCAGCAATCGCTGCAGGTTTCCTGCCATGAGCAAGGGTGGCTCTTTTCACGGCATCTGTATGAAACAGAGAGCTGTATTTCTTTCAGGGGTTGTCCATAACCTGTCATGACTGGTTGTATTTCCTACCCCAATCTTCACAGAGAGGAGAAGAGGGGTGGTTCAAAAATTATTAGTGAGGAACCCCAGATTTGCATTGCAGTTGACTGTGGGGTTTGATGAATTTTCAGGTGGGGCTTATGGAATCCTTGTGACTCTATGTCTCAGGATTTCTCTGCTAAATAGGCCGAAAAAGAGTTTTTGTTTTAGAGAGACTTCAGTGCTAGCAGACTATCAGCTGCACATATATCTGAGATAGGCAAGAGAGTATAATTTGCCATATCTCAAGTTTTGGTGTGTTAAAATGCATAGAATGTGGGTTAGCCTTTGAATTTAGAGCACCTGAATGTGCAGATTGCTATCAGATGGCAACATCCCTGGTGATGATGGGACTGCTATGATCTGGTACCCCGTTGGTCAGAAACATCTTGGCAAGTGACAGATCACAGAGTAGATGGTAAACTCCACAACTCTGATCCAGCTTCCTGTCTGCATCAGTTATTTAAATCACACTCTCTAACCCTGCCCTGCTTGGGTTATCTCACCTGAGACCTTTGAGTAAAACTAGGTTAAAATGTACTTGCAAGAGAAACATTTTGGAAACGTAATTCACTTGCAGTGCATTAAATGAGCAAATATAAAAGCCAATGTGAATGAAGAAAATGAAAGAAAGGTTTCTGAAGCCATTGAGTAACTGAAGCAGAAACAGGGCACTGGCTGTAATTTGTACCTGGAACCTGTGAAAGCTGACCCCAGGGTTGCAATTGTAGAGCAGGTCTAACCCCTAATAGGCTCGGACAAGTAAATAAGACCTTGCAGCAGTGAAAGTGCCTCACTGTGACTGTGCTTGTGTTTTTCTCAGCCAGGCTACACCTCACTGTGTTCTCCTCAACATAAAGCTCTTTCACTTAGCCTTAGTTCCAGTGTTCAAGATTTCTGTGTATTTTTAGCATGTTGTTTGTTTATCATCTGCCATATATTTCTTAAAGCAACAGTAGGGCAAGTTAAACATGGGGTCTCGTGTCTAAAATAGCTTTTTTTTGGAGAACACAAACAGTACTTTTATACTCCCTGGTTAGGGTTTTTTTGGGAGGGAAGGGGAACTTTTCTAGGAAAATCTTTGAAGCTGACACTGTCCAACTAAATCAAAATGTTTAGATCTATGTGCAAAGTAAGGAATTTTGGTGCAGAGAGTTACTTTAGCATTTCTTTCTGTGGAGAGAAATGTCAATGAGCATGAATGTGTACATAAACACACACAAGATGGGTACAATGACTCATGCAGACAAAAGAAAAATTAAGAAAGCTGACAATGCAAGGGCTGGTATTTAAAGCAGGAAGGGTATGTAGTGAGCATTCTTGTAGAGTAGCCATTATTTATTAAGTAGAGGCAGAGTGAGTGGAGCTATACAAAAATATAATGAGACATGCTTCAAGGAATTTGCAGCCTATTACAAACACAGAAAAAGCCACTGCAGGCGCATAAAGTACATTAAGTGCTGGTACAAGTTAGCAGTAGTGAAGGAATCTGGCTGAGGTCATTGTTGAAAAGCATTGTGAAAGGAATGAGTCTGGAGGAGGAGGAGGAGAGGGGAAAGTCATCTGAGGTGAAATTCTTTGGAAGACTTAAGTGGACCTGACACCAACTCCTCTGCGTGGGGTGAATTTTATCCTTGACGCTGGAGAAAGATGACTTCCCATTTGAAGAAGCAGCTGGGGGAAGGAGGAGAAAAGTGAGGCAGGTTGGACTGGAAGGAAAGGTTTTATGGTGGGAATTGAAGGAGCTTTAGAAGATCAAGGTGAGGGGAAGATAAGAGAGAAAGAGGAAATAAATTGGATGTATGAAACTCCAAAATGACAGCTGAGCTTGATTTGGAGCTAGTCAAGGAACACTGATGGTACTGAGATGGTTTTGGGGAGCTGAGTCAATCCATTTCTATATGAAATGTAGAAAAATTGTAAGTAAAACAGGAGTAGAGGAGGAGAAAGCTTTATTTAATTAATTCCTTACCTGGGCATTGGTTATCCTTATTTCAGGAGTGTGTTGTTTCTTAATTTAAAACAAGAATGATTATCTATGGCCTGTGTCATGGAGGTGATCAGAAAACAGAAGGGGACCTATTGCTGTGGGGTTGTTGTCCAGTGATACCTTTAAAAAATAAATCTATGAACCCAGTAAGTATGAAGGAAGAAAAGGGAATATCAAAGGTGGGATGAAAAAGAAGGTTCTTATTAAATGGCCTGGAGAAAGGGAAAAAAAAAAAAAAAAGAAGTGTCATCTAGATCTGAAAAATGAGTAGTAGTGAGGTAAAAGCAGGAAAGGCTATGTGGAGGGAGCTGACTCTTGAGTCCCCAAGTGCCTCCCTTTGTTTATACTGCGTTGGTTTTAACTAACAGAGAAGTATATCCTGGTGTGGCAGTGGTCTCCACACAGAACCCAAGGCTAGGCTTTGCTTAGTTAAAGGTTAGTGCTGACAAGACCATCTTATCACAGCAAGCTGAAAAAAATGCAATGGGACTTCCTAGTAGTGAGTTTGAGGGAATCTTCCTGGTTTCTGGTTGCAAGGGACAAGAAAATAACAAATTATGGCCAGTATAGCATGGCTATTGGGCAGGTTTCAAACTAGCTGTGGTTTTAAACAGAGTTTGATGAATTAGAAAACCTTACTTACTCTATAAGTTGTAAAAGAACCTCCTTGCACCTTCTCTTTTTCTAAATTATTACTGTGCACTCACTGGGGCTGCACACTCACGGAGGAGCCAAGTTACAGGTAGCAGATGATCCTGGCTGCTCCTACAGCAAACTAGGGACAGAGAGAAAAGATGGTCTTCCTTCCAAGTCTTCAGATCACAAATTTCAGGAAGGAATTCTTTATCCTTTTCAAAAATTATGCAAGAACTTCTTCTGACCCTGGACCTGTTAAGCTGTGAATGCCCAAGGTTAACTTTTGCCCTGTGAAAACAGAGCAGCTTTGTTGCTTTTGGGTGTGATCTTTGGCTCTCCTGTGGCGTAACTTGATGAGTGTGGTAACACCTCACCTCTGCAGCCTGACCTTGCTCACCTTTTCTGTGGGGAACCTTGAGACTTGGACTGAAGAACAGTACATTTAGTTACAAATACAGGTAAACTACATGTTGCCTCCCAGATATCTGACTATGCATTTTTGGGAGCAGGGAGGGAGAGTTTGCCATTATCTTCAGTTTCTTCATTCCCCAACTCCTCAATTCGGAGCAAGAGTTCTGGAATTTATGGCCTCCTATATTTATTTCATAACAGTGCAGATGCTTCTAAGTCAGTGAATTCAACCATCCTGACAACATATTTGCTTTTTCCAGCTGTCTCTTCCAGGGATGCTCAGAGACCCTGTGGCCCTACTTGAAAAATATCTGTCATTGAGAAAGAGTCTCTAAAGATTATTCATGTACCATGAGTAAATACTTGATGAAAGAAATATTTTGAAATATTTACTTGCATACCAGATGACTTTTCACCTGTTTAGCATGTTAGGGTGAGTATACCTTCTGTGTGTCTCCTCAGCAAAATCCAGTTTAGAACACAGGTCTGGAAAGAGAAACCTGCAGTTTGGGGAAAAAGATGTATCTGTGGACTGCTGCCCCTGCCAGTTTTCAGGAGTTTATTACTCTTCGGGGAAAGCTTAATAGTCTGTTAATTGAGAAGACAGAAGATCTTTTACACTTGGCTGCACACTATTATTAGGAGCATAGCAATAAAGGGAACAAACCTTAGCCCACATATTCGAGTAAAAATTTGCAAAATAAGTTTAACAAGATAGTGATGGATTATCCACGCCACAATGTGTAGCAGAGCACAAAAGGGCTAATAGCAATAAAAACATTGATTACTGACAGAGATTCTGCTCGTTTTTATTATTGCCATAGAAAAGGTACTTGTTTCTGGTGCTTCTGACTTAATCCACAGGTTCTAGGATTGCAACTCCATAATGTCATGGCAAGGTGGAGTCCAGCCTAGCTTGCAGAAAATTGGTAATTTTTCCAAAATCTCACCACTTTTTAAATTTTGGATCCAGACAACTAGATCAGAGTGAACACTGAGTTCCTGGGAGGTACAGAACAGTTTGTTCTGAGGTTTTGCTTGCTTTGTATGCAGGCGAAACTGCTGCTTTTCAGAGGGTGATCTGGTGGTGCTGTTATTCACACGTAGTAGCAGTGGTACCATGACAACTTCAAACTCAGCCGTGCCTGTGAATTTCATCTCCCAGTGCCAGCCCCATCTTTTATAATTCCCATGGTGGCTCTCTTGGTGGTTTGTTTTGGTTTTTTTTTTAATGGTGCAGTGTCACTCCGAACTGTTCCTAAGGTTTTAATGCAAGTTGTTATTGTCTCAGCTTAAACAAAGAAAAGAACACAACATTAAATTTGCGAGCGCTCCTGGGGCTTATGTTTTTATATAAAAGTAAATTATGGCTCTGTAAACAAGAAATGATTTGATAAACTCTGTTGTGATTGATTCTTATCAAGTTAAAAGAAGTCCAGCATGCAGCCCTGCTGCAAGTATGGAGTCCATGAAATTTTGATCTCAGGTATTCCTGTGAGTAGCTCCCGGCTCTTGCATGTGGCTTTGCCTGGGCAGGGCCTGAGCCTGTGTCTCTGTTCCAGGGAAAACAGAGGTCCCTTGCAAAAACAACTGAGGGTTATCAAATCTGCATATCTAAATCCAGTGTGTTCCCAATGAATCTGCATCATTTACCACTTGAGAGAAGATCCTTTTTAAAGCCAAATTAGGAGCACCTGCACTGCAGAACGTAGAGACTGTGCAAGCATTGCAAAGGAGAGGTAATACATCTTCTTATGTTTTGTTTTAATCAGATCATCACCTGGTTTTGTAGACAAGCAATTGGTTCCGGGACAGAAGGCAATGATCCTGAGGGAGGGACAGCACCAGGGTCTGTCTCCAGAGCCTGTAGCCACCCAGTCCCGTGTCCCATGGAGCTCTTTTGGGAAACCAGGAGTCTGCAGGAACAGTGGGCAAGCACTCTTAACACGCATGTTTTTAAAACTTTATGGTTTGCTGAAGAAGCTTCTGTTTATGCTCCTATTAAAAGAAAAAAAAAAAGTCAGGGCTTCTGTGCAGCAAGGGTTTGCATCTGGCATGGTGCAACAGCTTCAATGCAGGGAGCAAGGATTTAACCAGGAGGGGGATTTTAATTAAGCTCATTAACTCCTACTTCTGCAAGCACATGGGTGTAGCTTGAAGCAGAGGAGCATCCTCTTGCTGTACCATATTTCTGTTGACTATCAGGTTATGGGCCAGCATGAGTCCTTGCTGGTGCTAAATTTCCAGTATTTTCTTCTGTGGAGTTGTTTAAAAATACATATAACCAGGGCTGTTGGTGCATGTGGCAAGGCCCTGGCACCAGGACAGGCTGTCACTGTCCCTTGCCTCCCTCATGGCAGAGCTGGTGCTGCTCCTGAGCCACCTCTGCTCCCCGTGGAGATGGTGGGACAGGACTGGCCCTGCTGGAGTGGCCCTGTGCTGTGATGGGAGTGGCAGAAATTATGTCTGTTGTGCACTCAGGTGAGGCAATTCTCCTTGCTCAGGTGGAGCACAGGGTAGGGGCCCAGGTGGGGCATTTGATGGTGACATCTTGGAACCATATATATTCCAAACATCTGGAAAATATGTGGAATTTGCATGCCAGATGTGCACTATCCACTGACATAGTTTTGTAAATCCAAAAATGGAGGGCAGGGGGAACAACCCCAAGTTGAAGAAGAGGAACTTTTCAAACATTGCAAATGCAGTTTTAAAAAGGAGCTCTGTTGTGTCTGCTGACGAGTTCTGACTAGCCTGAAGTCCCCTCATACAAATTGTGTCAGCTCTGCCAAAAGCTGAGATTATTTTGGGCCTGCCTGGGTCGTGTCAAGGCCATTTGCACCCTCTTATCCTGGCACCAAGTGTACCTGCTCTGGCTGGGTCATGCTGCTGCTGGAGAACACAAGAACTGTGCCATGTTACAGGAGAGGGCTCTGGGAGCCAGGACTCTCAGGGGCACTCGGGCATTGCCCAGAGAGGAGGAGATGGGAGAGGAGGAAAAGAAAGAAAAATTCTGCTGATGACAGCTCTCCTCCACCAATGACTCAATAAAACCTGGCAGCCAGCTGGATCACCACCAACACAGTGTCTTGAGGTGTTGCTAGGACAAAGTAAAAATACCATGACTGGTGTGGCATCTACACTGTGCCCACATCTACTCGGAGTCAAGGCACTCTAAGGAAATGTGAACCTAGTAGAGCTGTCATGGAGAAATTTGGAGTGAGACACTAGCACAGTGCAGGAGACAGTGCACAAGCTGATGCTGGCTTCCAACGAAGGGTTCCACGGCCCTGTCTCTCCTGGAGCAAGGTATGCTATGCGTGGAGAAACGGCAGCACAGCCAGTCATCACCACCTGGGGGGAATCTCACCCCCTCCACAAACCAAGCACGTGACAGAGACTGGAACGCACCCAGCGAAGGGAGCAGAAGCTTCTGAAAGCCTGGAAACTGCTGCTCTTTTTTTCACGTTGGTGAAACTCAAGTCTGCACAACTGCGTCTGCAGAGAAGCATGAGAATTCCTCACAAGGAAAGCTCGCGGTAACAGTTGGCTCCGTGTGCCGCAGAGCGGAGATGCTGACAGACAGCTCCTGGGAAGGGAATGGGAGCACCACGCGGGAATAGCAACATCTGCCCACCAGGAACCAAGATCTAGGGCCGTGTTTTCCAACAAATGGAATGAACTGGCAGAGTTTGGGCAGCTGCCTCTGTGAATGGGGAGCCTTCAAAGATGTGCATCTCTCTCCTGCAATTTGACAGCCCAGTCGTGTGTGACTCCTGGTGGCTGATCTTTCCTCAAACACTCCATTTCTATCCCTGCAAATGGACTTGGTGCTCTGATGGCCTGCCAGCTGTTCAGTTTTAGGGCAACAAACATTTTGCAAGTTTTGTTTTTTAACATGCGCTCGTTTCAATATGTTCAGATGTGAAAGTACTTAACTGCATAATGCCCCAGATGTCTGAGGGCCTCTTGGGGATGAGAGCATGCACTGGTGGTATTGTAGCCTGGAACAGTGTTTTTTGTGTGCATTAGGAATGACTACAATTAGCAATGAAAATTTAGGGCAGGAAACCACCTACCCAGAGAAGAGATCGACTACAGGCAGAGCCATGCACAGTAATTCTGAAAACTGAGCAATATTTGACATCCAGATAAAATGAAGATAAGTCTGAAACTCAGCCACTCAAAAAACAAGTTAAAGTAGGTCAGTGAGTTTAGACCCAGCACTGCAGTTTGAACAACTCACAGAAAGTATCTGCATATTTTTCAAAACATAGGCACTGCCTAAAGCCATTGCTTTGCAGCAGATCCAGAAGTCAACTGAACATCCAAAAGCCTAATCCAAGACCTTCCAATGCTGCAATAACATTGAAAATGAGACTAAATCATCATCCTTTTTTAAGAAGTGTTCAGTCAGGGGAAAAAAAATTTAAAAGAGTTAAGCTTCAGCTGACACATGCCCTACTTCTCATGTGAGCTTACTAGGAACAGCAGTAGGAATGCATCTCTGTGAGAGCAAGCCAAGCATGAAGCTCGGTTTTGGCCTTAGAGTTATGCCATACTGTTATGGCTTATCTTGGGACTTGTGTGATGCCACAATACTTTCTCCAGCTCAGTCCTTCTCACCAGCTGCTTTGTGCAAGGGCAGAGCCTGCCCACAGCCAGGGCTACCACAAACCTGCCCTGTGACAAGGCTGATTCACTGCTGGAGTGCAGAAAAGGAAAGGCAGCAAGTATTCAGCTTTCCCTGGGCAGAGTGGGTGAGCTCTGGGGTGATAATGGCTCTCTCAGCAGGGCACCCAGAAATGCATCAGGCTGGGACAGTCCTGTCAGAAACAACTGCACTGGTCACCTCTAGAAAAGCATGAAGCAGGACTCCTGCTTCCTCACGTGGGTCCGGTGCTGGTAATAAAAATAGTTAATATTAACTTGTTACTGGGGAAGAGCAGCAGCATCGGAGCTGGCACATGACTTCTCCTGTTTTGTGTTGGTATTTCCTCTCTCCTGAAAACACAGAAGCTTCTGGTTCTGACATGTCCATTCTCTGAAGGTTATGAACATATAATATGAGGGTTCATTTAAAAAAACTAAAAGAAAAAAAAAAAAAGAAAGAAAAATCACCCAAGCCAGAATAAAGTAACACCAAGTAACTGGCTAGAATTGTTAATCTCTCTTGATAGCACAGGAAAGCTTGTACAGACTTTCACAGTGAATGACTCAGGTTGGTATTTAAATGTATTTGAGAAGAAATCACCCTAAAAATATAAGTGAAGACTGATGCAGTTTTCTAGGTTAGGTCTGCCTTATTTAGTGAGCCTCATTACATGTTCAATGACATAAAACCAGGTGGCAGTTGACACACTAAACCAGTCTAAACAGGTCACAGTCTGCTCCAATGTCAATCATTTGCCTGGGGTCAGGAAGCAAAAGTAGGCCATGACTTCATTTCTAAAAGCATCAGATTCAGTTTTGTTCCTTGTTAGTTTTGCTCAATTCCCGTGTTGAAGTGCAGTGGTCACATCCAGCCCGAGGAAGTGGCTGGACCTGAGTCTGTGTCTTTGTAGGAATCCACTGTATGGGTTTGCTGCTGCTCCTCACTGGGCAGTGTCCACCCCTGCCTTTTCTGGCTGCTGAAAAGGGTGGTAGTTTGTTATCCCTCTTGCCTTGAGCAAAAATCATTATGAATTTCACAGAGCAGCTCTCTCAAACAGCTTGTTCTATGTGTGCCAAAGGTATACACAGTCATGAGCAGAGTTGCTGGGATGAAAGTCTTGGCTAATAGGCTGGCATCAGGATCTTTCCTTTGGTTCACATCAGCTGATTGATACCTCTAGTGCCTCTCTTTTCAGTTAGCAGGGTAATTACTGTAACATACCTTTTTGCTAAAATAGAGTTTCTGAAAATATATTGTATACAGCAGCAAGGAAAGGCTGATGCTGTGGGAAACAACAGCTTTTGTAAAACTGCATTTTCTGCAGAAAAAAGGCATAGACTTATTTCAATGGACAATAGTTAACAGTACAATACTACCAGTTCCTTGCTTTCCTATTTCCAGGCAGTAGCTCCATAGGAAAAAAAATTAATATTCTTTGAAATACGAGAAACCAAAACACAAGACTTTCTTTTCACCTCCAATCCAGCTGCAGGGTTGAGAATTAGAGAGCAGGGTCTTCAAGCCATGTTAAAGTGCAGAGAAAGCAGCAGTAGATCAGCAGAGAATTGGCCTGAGAGTTTTGCACTGGGGACGTACCCCAGCCTGAGTTTCCTTTAGCATGCAGCACCACTCACACTGTGTGATATTTCATCATGTCAGTGGTGCTTTCACCAGGTATTTTGGAGGCTTTAGTAATAAAAACATAGGCAACTGCTGAATCAAGTGAAAATTCATCACAATCCTTTTAGATAAGATGCTGTAGGAGCCTTGACACAAGTCTTTTGGTGATAAATTTCTATTGTGTATTAAATAAAATTACTTAGAATCATATTCCAATTTTTAATTTCAGGCAGCTGCATGGATCATCAACATTCCTAAAGGATCTGAGGTAAATTCAATTACTGAGATATGTTTCACCTGATATAGAAAAGTTGAGTGGTGTGCATTACATTATTAGATGTTTGTTTATTGATTTCTGAGGGGTTATCCTATTATAGTTTTTTAATCCTTCTAAAGACTGCCTCAGGTTTTTGAGAAGCACTTTGGGTCTGAACAGCCACACCGAAGGAGCGATTTATTTGGTCTTAGTGTGAAAGAAAAGAAAATCAGCATTTTAAAATTTGTCACCAGTTGGAAGCTCAGATTTAAATTTGAGAAGGGTCAAAGCTGGGTTAAGTATTTTAGATGTACTTCTCAACAGAAAAGAGTGAACAAGCGGAAAAATTCTGAGACAGGTCATGGATGGAAAAGAAAATATTGCTGTGCAAATATTAAGAGAGAAATGTGCTGCAAACTAAGATGGAAACTTTCTAAGCTCTGATACTGAAGTGTAAACTGGACTTTAGTAATATCTTCCATTAATTATTGCCTTTACAATAATTCTGTGTGGACCAATAATTTCAGTATAACTAGAGACCAGGCAAAAATGAATTCTCCACTTCCATATGTCTGAATACAGACTTGAGACTGAGTCATAAGCTGTTAAAAGTAAAATCAAGTCCTGAGATCTCAGAAACTTGAGCTTCACAGATTCATAAATACATTCTAGTTTCGCCAGGTAATGTAGTACTAGTGCTTGTCATTAGGTGGTAAAATAAATATGTGATCTGCTTTGTTTGGTTTTGGTTTAGGTATGGTTTAATTATTTCTTTGGGGTTTTTAAGAGTACTTTTTATACTTGTTTGTGAACCTCCAAAACAGGCTAAGGTTGGTTGTGGGAATATTTGGTGGAGACTGCAGACTAAAGTGAGATTGTTTTCCCAGTGGAAATGTTGATTACTCATTTTTCTTGTTTTCCTTCCTAGGAACTCTCTCCAAGGTTATGTATTTTAGGATCATAAGTGTAATTGTATCCTCAGAGCATATCAGTTCAGTTTATGTAGGGAGCATCATGGCATGTGTCATATGAATTCACTGGTCAAATGCTGTCTAATGCTGGTCTGCTTTAGTTCAGATTATCAGTAGTTGGCAAGTATAAGACCATGATCTTTGTTGTCATTCATTAGATATCTAACCAGAGATCAGCAAACCTTTTTCTCAGTTATCCTGCTGTGGACCACGTGGGCTCCTTAGTGACAGAAACAAAAACTACTCCAATTTGTTGTGTTTGTTTTCTGCAGAAATTAGCAGTGCCGTGTTTAAAGTTACAGAACAACTGGAAAATAACCAGGCATATTCTATTTACAGAAGCACATTTTCTAGGATAAAACTGAGAACTCAGCCTTGTAACCACAGCTTAGCTTCTAACACTGAGAAATCAGGATAAGTTTTAATAAGGTATTTAGTAAAATTGAAGGTGTGTATTAACAGAATGCCACAGCTTCTGGAAGTATCACAGCTGTACATATTTTCAGTGTAAAGTATTATTGGCTTAGAATAATATAATTGAAGTATAAGCAGGAAAGATGTTCAACTGAAAAATCTGGTTTTAGCTTCAAAGAAACTTAAATAGAAGAGGTAGAAAACATTAGGTCACTGATAGCCTTCTCCAGGGCCCTTAGAAGTCAATGGGAAGTGCTGGATTGAATGCAATCAACCACAGCAAATGTGAAAGCTTGGTATGAAAATGCTCTCATAAGCAAAGAGATATGATGTCTGATGGTTGTGCATGCCAGAAAATTACTTTCAGTGGGGATTCTTAAAAACACTGCTTTTTCCAAAAATAGATGTAAAAAAGATTGCCTGCTATGTTTTATACGTCTTTTCCAGGGTCTAGGTTTTTAATTGCATCCCAGTGATTCAATTAAGAGTGAGGAATTCTAACATGTGTTCACACATTCTCTCAAATTTGTGAATTCTTCACATAACTGAAAAAATACCTACGTTTAATTTCATGTACTCAAGTCAGTCTCCTGAAATGCATTGTCATTGTGGGCAAGTTCCTGGAGCTCTTATTGAACCAAGTTACTCCCTATTTCAGTTCACATTGTATTAGTATTTCATTTCTAGAACTGGTTCAAACCTACGTTTTTTTTTTGTATCCAGTAGTGAAATCTTCAATTAACAAAGGGGGGTGAAAGAACCAATATTTACATTTACAGAGGAATGCAGGAAAGTTTCCTTCTTGTAATACTTGGCTGTAGTGAGTTTTATTAACCTTTTATTTTGCTGTTGTAGCCAGGTGACACTGGTTATTCACTGCACAATCTAAATTAAACAGCAGCTGGTTGGCTCCCACATTATTCTGTAGAAGTATTTCAGAATTCATCCTGGTGTATCACTTTCCATATGTTTCACGCTGAATTTTAAGCAGAGGAATATCTGTCTCAGCCTAGATACTTTCAGTCACACCTTCCCAGTATAGAAAGTCCTGGTTAATAATTTAATCAGGAATACACTTTTTCTAGATCTCCACAAGCATTGGCTTTTGCTGTTGTTCTTCCCAATTCTTTAGACAAAAAAAACAAAACAAAACCAATAAAAACCACCAAACACCAAAAAAAAATCTGGGGGGGAGGTGGGGGAAAAAAAAATTGCCCCTATTTAAAAAATTTTGTCAGAAGCAAGACCGTAGCAGCAACACTAAATAGCCACCAAATATCCTGTAACTAGGGGAAAATGCATTCTCTTTTTTTTTCCCCCTTAAAAATTGACATATTTAGTGTTTATAGGTTACTCTTGCCCTGATTAGACACAGATCTTACTGAACTCATTGAATGTACCCAATAAGATCTCGTTTATCAAGATTACAGGTGAAAGCTTAGAAAATGGAGGATTTTAATAAAGATAGCAGCAAAAGGCCAGAAGTGTCTTCGTGTTCCCCAGGCAGTGGGATAATGAGCCATGCTGTACAAGTGAGAGGGGCAAATACCCCTTCCCTGTGTGCTGTGCTCTGTGAACACACTCCTATCTGCTCCCACAGCTTCAGGTTTTTCTATTTCAGCAGAATATGTAGTATAGCTGTGGCTGATATTTTCTCATGCTGTCTCGTGGTTTTTGTGAGCTTTCAAGGCTATTCTGCATGAGAGAAAGAAAAATTATGAAGGGTGTTTCTTTTTCCTAGGCTTACCTGTGTCAAGTAGCAGATTAATTTGAAGAGGCATTGGAGCCATAGCAGCTAATTTGCACAATGAGGAGTGAACACTTTGATTGTTTCTTGTTCTTCTGATGAATCATAAAATTATTTAGGTTGGAGAGGACTTTAAAGATCATCTGATTCCAACCCATTGCCGTGGGCAGGGATACCTTCCACTATCCCAGGGTGCTCAGAGCCCTGTCCAGCCTGGCCTTTAACACTTCCAGTGATCCAGGGGCAGCCACAGCTTCTCTGGGCAACCTGTGCCAGTGCCTCATTGCCCTCACAGGGAAGAATTTCTTCCTAATACCAAATCTAGATCTATCCTCCTTCAGTTTGAAGCCATTCCCCCCAGTCCTGTCACCACAAGTTCTTGTAAAAAGCCCCTCTCCATCTCTCCTGTGGGCTCCTTTCAGGCATTGGAAGGTGCTTTAATGTCTCCCCAAATCCTTCTCTTGTCCAGGCTGAACAACCCCAACTCTCTCAGCCTTTCCTCGCAGGAGAGAGGCTCGAGATGCTGAGAGGGCTGTGTCTGTGCAGCCCAGCTGAAGAGAAGTTCAGGGGGATCTTGTCAATTTATTTAAATATCTGGAACACGGTACAAATAAAACAGTGACAGGTTCTTTTCAGTGATGCCCAGTACCAGGACAAGAGGCAGTGAGCACAAACTGAAGCACAGGAGGTTCCTCTTCAACAGAGCAGAAGCTTTTTTATTGTGAGGGTGACATAGCCATGGCACAAGTTTCCCATTGAAATTGTGGAATCCTCATCCTTGGAGATATTAAAAATTCTTCTGGACACAATGCTGGGCAGTCTGCTCTAGATAGACTTACTATAACAGGCCTTTTATTGTTAGACTTTGGAAGTTTGGGGTTGTTTTCCCGCAACAGGTCTCATACAATAAAATAAGATAAAATACCTTTTTTTTTTTCATTTCTAGAATGGACTTTTCTGAATTTAGTTTTTCTCAATTATTAAATTAGAAGTATTATAGTTGGTCTATCAGTCTACAAAATTTCAGAAATGACCCTTATTCAGCTGCAGGTCTGTTACATCAGCAGAGACAGTGGCAGTACAATAGTATCTCTTCTTGGGCTGTAATATGATTCCTGAGCTTGATCTGTAGCTCACTGAAGACAAATGGAGAATGCCCACTGAGTTTATTCAGACCTGAATGGGAATCTGAATTAAATTCAATGCACAGAGAAAGATAACATTTCTTCCTTTTTTTTTTTTTTTTTAATTTTCAAGACTTTAAATTTANTTGATCTGTAGCTCACTGAAGACAAATGGAGAATGCCCACTGAGTTTATTCAGACCTGAATGGGAATCTGAATTAAATTCAATGCACAGAAAAAGATAACATTTCTTCCTTTTTTTTTTTTTTTTAATCTTCAAGACTTTAAATTCATCTAACAGCTTTGCCCACTGAGTAAAAGGCACTTTTCATTTAGCAGTTTTTAGGTGCATGGCCTTAAAAAGAATATAATTTATTTTATCATTGCTGGTTATATTACTTAGCTTATGATGCTTCTGACTGCAAATGTGGAGTCTAGTTGTTAACTTTCTCACAATATTTCACAAAAATTTAGCATGTATTTCATGTGTCAGAGACATTTAGACTGATGTTTTGGTTTTTTTTTTACCTGAGTAACTTCTGAGTAATTTGTAAGAAGCAATAAACACTGAAGTTAGAGTCTGTAAAATACCGTGGCAAAAAACCACCAAGCTCCTCATTACGAAATTCAGCCTTATATTTTTGATACATGTCTAAGTTCCATAATGATTTCAGGTTCAAAAATGCCTAGAAGAGTTTATCATCACCTTATCTGTTTCAATACATCCTATGTTTTGCTTAGGTATGTCTGCCTCAGTTGATATACTGCCGAAGGGCCAATAGATTAGTTTTTCATTTGGAACAAGTTCTAAAATTTAAATCAGGAAAAGACCTCTTCTGCATTTTCTGTCAACTTTAGAAAAAGCCTATAGAAGAAATTATATAACCTAGATTCACAGTTACAAAAGGATTAATAGTAATATTTTGTATTCAAGGGAACAAGGGAGATTGGTGTTATATAATATTTCAAAGCTGCTGAACAAAGCAACTTGATAATGGAGGTAATATGAAGTGAAATATCCAAGATTTAAAGAAACTGATGGAATGGTGCAGTTACAGTCACCAGGAAGGCTGCATCTCTGGAGATAGCCTTAGAAAGGAACTAGGCCATCAAACTGAAGCTCTCAGCTTCATCTTTAATAGATAAGAACCTCGTTTTGCAAAAATCAGTGTAGCAGAGTTAAATTGGGGCTCTGGTAATTATAGTGGCTGAAGTTCCTCTCTTAGGAATCTCTTCTATGCTTTCTCCTATTTATGCTTGTGCTGCCCTGCTCTCCTTCCTCTCTCCCTTTATCTTTCCACCCTCCAAAACAATACCTGAGTTGATGGGTTAGACATGGCACCCAGGAAAGCCCAAAAAGGGGCATTATCTTCATATTTAAAGTCTAGACCAAAACAGCTAAGGTGTATGGAGGAACTATTGAAAGCAGTCTCAGTTTTTGCAAAGGTTTTTTTAAACTGTTTTTTCAAACAACTTTTGATAATAGATTTACATGTAGCTTACAGGATCTGGGTTTCTAAGGGTAGTGTGGTCGGGAAGCACTAATGAAGTTTTGGAACCCACCTACAGTAATAAAAACTCTGCATGTCCTTAAAAAAGAGGAAATGGGTTTCATAACACTTACTGAGCCCAGAAGAACATAAAGCAGAGAATATAGAAGAATTACAAGGGAAGATCAGTGCAAAAGCTGAAATACTGCGAATCAAAGATATAAAATATGTGGAAAAAATCCCTAGAGAAGGAACAGGCATACTGCTTCTGTTGCTGCCTTTTCCAATAAAAAAGAATAATAACCATTTTTTACTTGATTTCCACCTGATGACAAAAGAGCACTTGGAATGACCATGACAAGAGCCTCTGTACCCCAAACCCTTAGTAATTTATGTATTGATTTTTTTTAGAAAAAAATATCTAGCCTTTCATATATCTGGTAAATGTAAATCAGTTAGTTGAATTAGCAGCTGCTTACTCTTATGTGCATAGAGAGATGTGATAGTCTTAACTAGAGGGATTTGAAGCCTTATTACATTTTATCTCATTTGGAAAAGTTTAAATTGGGTGTTGAAACTGCAGTGAACCTTATTAAATACCTTCCCTATCCCCACTGGTTGCCTTAAGTGCATAGTAGCTCTTTTGTGTTGCTGCAAGAGGGATGAAAGACTTAGAAGCTCAAACCTGTCCAAAAGGCAGCAGGCACATGCAGATCTGGAGAGTGTGCTTTCTCATTTGTAACAATGCCAACACTTTATTGTGATGCCTTGGAAGCATCTCTAGGTATTGATTCTGAAAAAGGTTGGCACGGGTTCAGCCCTAGTGAAAGCAACAGAGTCAGCTTATCCAGCTTGCTTTTGAGGACTTCAGCCATCTATCAAGTGAGCAGGTTTTGCATATCTGGATGAATAATTCCTGTACAGCAAACCGTACAGGAACACTTAGCTTAATCCCACAGCTACTAATCTAATATATATTTCACAGTGAATTTTTTTTTTTTTTCATTCAAAATGGATGTTCAGCGACTTCTTGCTTTGGGATTCAGGTTTCAACTTTAAACAACTGATTTTTATTGCCAGAGAGGCTGTCAGCCCTTTCATTGTCAAGCACAGGGATTGTCACATGCTCCTCCCATTGCGCCTGTGGATCTTTTCCCTTCTCCGGCTCATGCTGCGTAACCTCCTTTCCCTCCTACGTCACAGGCACTTCAATCCTTTTCCTTTTCTGTTCCCTGCCCCGCAATAATCTCCTGCTAACGCACCAGCTCTCACTAAGAGAATAAGCCCTGCCAAGGCTCAAGCAGCTTCCTGAATAATACCACATGATGGGAGATTACATGCTTAAAATATAGTTCAGTCTTAGCGTTTTCTTGCTCGGTGTGATTCAAGCCCTTCCTTGTGGGTTGTGACGTGTCCCAAATCCCCACCTCAGGCCCATAACCCCGTGGCCTGTTGTTTAGGATGATCTGACTCCATACTGGACTTCCCACAGCTCTCTGTGTTGCTGGGAGGCAGGTGCCTCCTGATGTGCCCTCAGAAGCCACGGGTGGCAAGTTACCATGTCCCTCAGTAAGGATATTCCTTCAAAATAACGCTGTGCTTAGTGCAGTGTCGCCCTGTTTTTCAGCCTTCTGATTCTGTTTGCATTTTTGCTATGGAGTTTCT
>VZRF01002356.1:385772-687864 GCA_013396875.1 Vireo altiloquus
TTTTTTTTTTTTTTCATTCAAAATGGATGTTCAGCGACTTCTTGCTTTGGGATTCAGGTTTCAACTTTAAACAACTGATTTTTATTGCCAGAGAGGCTGTCAGCCCTTTCATTGTCAAGCACAGGGACTGTCACATGCTCCTCCCATTGCGCCTGTGGATCTTTTCCCTTCTCCGGCTCATGCTGCGTAACCTCCTTTCCCTCCTACGTCACAGGCACTTCAATCCTTTTCCTTTTCTGTTCCCTGCCCCGCAATAATCTCCTGCTAACGCACCAGCTCTCACTAAGAGAATAAGCCCTGCCAAGGCTCAAGCAGCTTCCTGAATAATACCACATGATGGGAGATTACATGCTTAAAATATAGTTCAGTCTTAGCGTTTTCTTGCTCGGTGTGATTCAAGCCCTTCCTTGTGGGTTGTGACGTGTCCCAAATCCCCACCTCAGGCCCATAACCCCGTGGCCTGTTGTTTAGGATGATCTGACTCCATACTGGACTTCCCACAGCTCTCTGGGTTGCTGGGAGGCTGGTGCCTCCTGATGTGCCCTCAGCAGCCATGGGTGGCAAGTTACCACGTCCCTCAGTAAGGATATCCCTTCAAAATAACGCTGTTCTTAGTGCAGTGTCACCCTGTTTTTCAGCCTTCTGATTCTGTTTGCATTTTTGCTATGGAGTTTCTCATGCATTTCACATAAACAAAGTAGTGTTTTTGTAACTGTCCTTCTTGTTTTTCATTCCATTCTTGTTAAAAGAAGTTTTGATAGACTTTTACCTGAACCAGTAGAGTTATGAGATGAGGAGACCTCACTGTCCAATCCACAAAGTTCCACAAAATTGTATATAAGACAGAAAATAAAAAACTCCTCTCTTTTTCCTTTCACCTCACTACGTGTGTGCGTGTGTTCCTTTTGTGCTCTCTAGCAACAGTGCAGTGCTTAGAGCCCCCCAAAATTGAGAAGTCCTAAGCAAAGTAAGTTGCATTTTTGTCAGTCCCCCAGTCCTGAAACGCAGCTGGTTACTCACCTTCTTGTTTACTTCTCTCACGTTGTGCACGTGCATCTATGTTTGTGTTTATCTAGCTGGGAAACTCACAGCTTTTATATTCAATAAATATGGGAAGTATAAATCTTTACACAAGGTTTCTGGAAATATAACCCGCAGGTTGACATATGTGAATATCTTAGTACACACTGAGAATGGGGTCCCTGAATAGTTGTGTCACATAAACTCTAGGTTTGTGTGCGAGTACTTGGGTAGATAGGTGCCGTTTTATAAATTCTTTTAGTACTGGAAAAACTTTAGAAATTGGATTAAATGGTTCTTTTAATCTCTTACCATTTTTAAGCTTTTACTTTTCCCTGGACTCTGAAGCCTGGCAAACAGATACTTTGGGTTGCAGAATTCTGTAGTAAGGCTTTGATGCGTCATGCAGTCAGAGATCTATAAAACACTATTTTCTTCTTCTGCAAAGAACCTTGTATGGGGATTTTTTTTTTCTTTTTATTGGTTTGGTGTTTTTTTTGTTTTGGTGGTTGGTTGGTTGGTTGGTTTTTTTACTGAAATAGAGTTGCATAATAAAAGCAAAGTTATGCAGGGTGCCTGAATCCATTGTGTGCTCTCCTGCACAACTTTGAGAGGGATATTTTGCTCTGTGATATGCTAGCTGTAAATGAGAGTATTAGTACTTGCCTTCTTTAGTAAGTCTATTCGAGGCAACATAAATGTGAAGGGATAATTATACATTATTACTATGATAACACTGTTCTTGTTAGTGTATGTTTTCGTGCAAGACTTCCTAAAAATCTTATTGTTATTTCACTGAATCATTCATTAGCCTTTTCCCTGTGAAACTATGTTTTTTTTCTTTTTTTTTTAGTGACATAACAATCTTTCTGGTGGGGACTTTCTACCATTGCTGAATTGAAGGGGAGAGAATAGGTTTCTTTCTGAGTATGCTTTTCTTGGCAGGCTCAGGTGGATACAATCTTGAATTACAGAGAAGAGTCTTAGGGCAGAATTAATTTTCTTTTTATTTGGCTATCTAAAAATTTGCTGTCCAGTCAAAGTTAACTGTGCAGCTAAATATTTTCTAGTGAGTACTGAAGTCAGCTATCAGTCTTCCTCATAGTCTGGTTATGCTTTTCGGGTCTGTTATAGAAACACTTTCAGTGATCCAACATAATGTATGTTTTCACAAGTGAAAAGAATGAGTTTTCTTTCTATTGCAGGGTTGTGATTTTTAAATTTTTTTAACCTGAGTGTGCAAGTTTCTGTGTTTAAAAAGCATAAGTGGTTTTGGAGGTAGTAGAAATAATTCATCACAAGTAGTAATGTAAGGGAGGTCTAGAGGATAGAATTCTTTCTTCTTGTGATTTCATTTTGTTGGTACCAAGAGTATGGCTAGCCACGAGACAATTATTCCTGCCCCGTTTCATAGCTACAAACATTGAAAATTCAGTGGCATTTTTTCACAGACCTGGAGAGAATACTAAGCAGTTTTTTTCAGATGTATTTTCTGAGATGTAAAAGCTTTTAGCTGCATTTTGCTCTGAGCTGTGATGAGTTAATTTAGGGGCATCAGGTAGCAAAAGGTCAAAAAGTGAGGTCTGTTCTGTTGGTTGGTGTCTCTAGACTAGAACATGGTACAATTCAGGACACCAGGGTTAAGCTGTAATGTCATAAGGCAGAAGCTGGACTGTGGTCTCTATGCAGTACTGGGTTTTATTACCCTGAGTGGGACTATATGTGAAATACCATGGCTTGTTTAAGCCTGGCTGACTCCTTTGAAGCGCTTGTAAAACACCAACCATGCTTCTTTCAAGGTGTCACATGAGCTTGCACTTGAATTTTATGGACTGTTAGGTGCAGAAGCTTGATCATCTACTCTGACAGGTGTATGGAAACTCCGCAGTTCAACATCATTTCTTCTTCATTTTAGATGGCAAAATATGTGGCATGGGAAAGGGCTGCGTGGTTGAATGAATCATAACCTTAGGAAGTCTCTAACTGAGATCTATTTTTCCTGATTCCTACTCCATGGCCACATCTTCCCTTACTTCACAGTCATGCTGTCAGAATGTGCCATGCAGGCTTTGTTATTGAGACAATGCTATTATGAAAGAAATCCAATTAGAAAATGGAAATCCTCCCCTATAACCCTGTTAGAAATTCGTAGTGGGAGGCACTGTAACACCTATACCATAAGTTTTTTAAAATATAGTTTATTTCTGTATTTATTGAGAAATGCTATTAAGTAGATTTGAGATGAACAAGAGAAAAGGTAAGATATTATCAATATAATTTTAGACCAGTCACTTCTTAAAATCTTGATTTTCTGAAAGACGTCTGGAATGCTACTTGAAGTCTCAGTTTTTAAGCTAGGTTTTTAAAATTTTAGATTTAAAAGGAGCCTGGTGCTGCGCTCAGCCAGGGGTTGCAAACACCGCCATGCATGTTTAAGGTGCTACTGCCCACTGCAGCCAAGCTGAATCAGAGAGCAGAGCTACCTCAGAAGGGGTGTGAATTCTCCTAAATTTCCTGGGTGTAAAGTTAGCTGGATTGGCTTAAACTGCTGTTAAAAACAGTTTAAGTGTTAGATGATCATGCTTATGTTACTGTGAGGCAAGTCATGAGAGACAGTTTAATGTTTATGAGACAGCTGAAATACGTTTTAAGCAAATTAATAAAAGCACTAACAATGGTCATTAAACTTCTTACCAAGTATGCAGTTGTACCAAAGACTTCAACAATTCTCAGAATTATTTTTGTGCTGTAGTGCTGAAATATTCAGTCAGGATTGGCAGGAACAGTAAACTACTGTGGGATTGCAATGGAATTTCCACAAATATATATTTGCCATCTAGATTGATATCAAATGAGTCCTTCATTATTAAAGTTACCATGATGAACAAAAAAGTTATTAATAAAGTTTAGACCAACTTCGAGACAGTGTCAGCAAAAAGAAGACATCTCAGTACAAAAAGATGATTTTCAATATGAAAAAAATCTGTGTTACCCCTTAAAATTCATATTAGCAAGATTATGAGGATGTGACTAAAACTGAAAAGCCCAGACTGTTCTCTTAAACATGCTGCAGCCTGATCCTTTCTAGTGAGAGGGACGTAGATGTCTGTGCTGTCTGAGGGGCAGTCTGCATGGAGAGAGGTGGGAGCTGCACACTCTGTTCAGCAGGACCAAATTTGGATCCACCCAAGGACCACTGGAAACATCGTTATGTACAAGGAATGCATTTATAAATTCTGCCAAATATGGTTTCCTTATAACTGAAATAACAGAAAAAAAACCCAGCCCAGACCTTGATTCAATAACTGTGCAGATGGCACGTGTGGGTAGTAGACGAGAAAGTTTTTCTTACGAGTTTCTTTGCTTATCATCCCCCCATAGACTTTATTTTACCTCAGTAGCCTTCTCACCTTTGCCTCTAATTTGCTGCAGTTTATTTAAAGGATTAAATTTAATTGGAATAAGAGATTATCTGAGGATTTGTTTTAAACTATAACCTAGGAAAGTTTGTTTGTGTGAAAATGAAGTGTGTTTTGAAAATATGATCACATATTTAAATTACTGATAAATGTTATTAGAATTTGGCGGAGTCATGTGGCAGATAATTGATCAGTTGATCAATGATGATGGTGAACTGGTGGAGCTACCACTAACCAGACATGTCCACTGGATGTCATAAGGTGCTGTAAGAGGAAAGACAATGTTTTGATGTTTGTTGTTTGCAAGTAGAGAAGTGCAAGGATACAAGAGAGTTTGATCCAATACACTGAAGGAATTGTTACAGATAAAGGGATATGGAACAGGTCACAGAATTTCAGTCACTTTTCCTGCCCTGCATCTGAAAGCATATCCTCTGCAGTGGCACCCAGTGCAGGGGGGAGGGGAGGCTGGGGAGGCTGGCTCAGAGTCAAGGGCTTGGCTCAGCATGTGCTATCTCATCCCAGTTCACAGAGTGAACATCCTGCCCCTGCTGATCGTCAGGTCACAGTGACCCCAGCCTCTATTTATTGCCACGCTGGTTTGTTTGCTCTGCAACCACGTGGGCGTGATGTATGTGATCTGCTGCTATAATGAAAAATTGTATGAGTTGAATCCTGTTGTGTCCTGACTGGACACTGACCCAATCATCCACTTTTTCCTCTCCATCCTCTGGAGAGCATGGTTATTTGGGCTCTCACACTGATCAGAGTGTGGATCTGTGATCGATAAACTCATAGCTACCCTGTTGTGATCCCACATTTTACCAGACAGTGTGGAACTACACAATTTTCTGGGAATCTTTTTACCCACACCCAGCATTCTCAGAATGCAGTATTCCTGTCAATTTTTTCCCATTTTTCTGATCACCAGTGGAAATGTAGCAGCCTCTGCAGTGGTGAGTGTTGGGAGCTAAGCCTCTCCCCAAAGGGAGCTGCCGGGCTGGGAAAGCATAAGGGACAACTGGATGAACTACAGTAAAATAAACATCATGATCCAATTATGGTACTATTCTAAGAATATGTACTTAAACATTTTTAACTATGTTACTGAACACTGAGGGTGATTATCCAGAGACAGTCGAACTTAAATGCAGTGAGTACTTTATTTAGTGGATGTAAATATTTTCTGTCCACGGAATAGTCTGTGGTGTTCAGACTATTTTATTGTTCAGAATTATTTGAAAAAGTGTAACTTCAATGTTTCTCATTTAAGTTAAGCTTTCAATGAGATTTTGAGTACTTTTTTTCTGAAGCCCTGTTGGTTACATGTGGAAGGTACATTATGCTATATTGAATTATCCTCTGATCAGACAGCTGGTACAGGCAAGACACTCTCCCATGCTTATAATTTTTTTTTTTTTTTTGTCTGTAAAACTGATTTTCTGGCTATTTAAACATGTTTTGATACAGATCTGTGAAGTTTAAACTGCACAAAAATTGAATTGGAATATATTTTAAAATGTTTTTAAAGAGTAGCAGGTTTAAACCTTGTCCAACAAATCTCCTGAACTTCTCTCTGCATAATAGGAAATACAACCTGGAGCATAGAGGAGAAGCAAAATATGACACAGATCATCATGAGCTCCCATAAACAGCTCATGAGATAACTCCTGTGACCCATTGCTGCAGTTCAGCCAGAGGGACAATGTTAATATAGTGGAGCTATTTCTGAATCAGCAAACAACTTTTCAGCAAAATCCGAATTTTCTCTATGTAAGATTTTGTTTTTTTCAGAAAGTTTCCTTTCTTTTGAGAAAGTTGCAAAGCTGCTCTATAAAATCCTTCTTCATTTCTAACTGCTGTTGAGCCCAAATGGCCTAATTGTCTCAGCAAATTTGCAGCTGAATGTGGTCTGGTGCAGCTCAGCTACCTGCTGATGGTATAAAGACCTGAAAAGTTTGGCTTTGCCACTGGAGCCAGTTCTGACTCCCTGGGTGAACTCTACCAACAACATTAAATCTCTAAGGAAAAAGAATAAATTATGTTATTTGCACCAGAGATTCTACTGCAAAATATTAATGTAATGAAATTTCTTCTCTAAGTTACAGTGTTGTAAAAATTATTTCTTTTAGACTATAGTCTTTGAAAATCAGCAATAAAGTTTTATAAAATTGAAGGGTGAAGCCTTTTTAAAGCATGTTTCAGTCAAGAAAGGAGCTTTCAAAGAGCTTGCTTTGTGTTGGGCCAGCTGAATAACAGGGTAACAAGCCCAGGACAGTAAACCCTGCTGTGAGGGAAGATGTATTAGATCAGGGATTATGCCACTGTGGTTCCATCCTTCTTAATTCACCTGTATCATGGACAGAGCAAACTCAACTTTGTCCAGAAAATGGTATGTGGACATAGAGTGAGATGCAGCTGCAACAACATACTTCTGTTTTAGTAAAAGTAGGTGCACTAGAAATGTTCCTGCAGAAACATTGGAGCAGAAGGTATGACTGCAAACAATGGCAGATGGGATGATAATGCAGCCACTTTGAAATCCTCTAACGTTTAGTGGTCTACAATGAAAATTATTTGACTTTAAAGAATATCAGATGTCAGTGGTGTTTTATCCCAGTCTCCACATTCCCTGACCTTTGCTCTGAGTGTTCTCTGTGAGCCCCTGAGATGGAGCACATGCAGCATGTGGAGTCCCATGTCATCTTGGTCATCATTCTCTGCTTGACATTTCTTGTGTTCCTAAGTCAGTATGTCCCAGATTAATGAGGCATTTGTTCTCAATCAAGAAGCTATTTAAGAATACACTTTTAATTATAATGGGTTGTATATGATTAATTATTTCTACATGGCTTACTCATATTTTTTGCATAGTTCAAAGCAGATTTTTTTTCCCCCACTGGGTACTGCCCAAATCTTTTCAGAATTCGTCTTAGTTATCACCCAATAATTTATCGAAGTGAATTGTCTTCATGAGGTGCTCTGAACTTTGAGAAATTTGCCTGGAGCTCTTTGCTGTAATGACCTTCAATGTTCTCTGTAAAAGGAAAGAGAGGGCTAACACACACGCTGGTTTCAAAGGAAGTGTGTTTAAGTTAATTTGTGGGGTTTTTTGAAAGACCCCATTGTTTTAGGACTACTCATCCCTCAGTTGGTTCTGATGAGAGTATGAAACCATTTTTATATTGTTCTGTCCTCATCCTTCTCTTGTTCTGTGCTCATTCTTCTGTCAGATGTATCTTTAGAAGAAACTGTGTTTCAATGGCCAGCACATTCCAAGCTGGACCAAGTTGTTCCCTCCATGTGTGCTCCCTGCATGGGGGATGAGAGCCCTGCCATGTGTTTCCATTTGCAAAGCTGGCTCCAGACTTTTTTCACACACTGAAGAATTTCCGATTTTGCTGTTCTTGAAAGGACAAAAGGCTCAGTACTTTAGGGGTCTGGGTCTTCAGGGATTATTTGAAAACTGAGTTTTATGACCTTTAATTTCTCTTGGTGTCATAGGACATAATTTTGGCATGTAACTGTGAGCTTAATTGTGGTCAGCACACCAGAGTCTGAGCTCAGGAGATTCTGTACTCATATGGGGAGAAGAGACTTTCTCTCCTCTGAATTAGTAAAATTAACATTAATTCTACCATTCCCGTACGATTTGTTGTTTGTGGCCACAGATATTGCAAATTAATCACCTGCAGAAGGATTTGGATGCAGAAAGGGAGGCTCTTTCCCTTTTCACATCACCTTTTTCTGCAGCTATCAGATAGATAATCTGATCATTTCCTTATAAGATACATTATCCTTTTATTGAGTGGGTCCAGCCCAGTAAAATGATATACATGAAAATGCTGCAATGAAAGAATAGCAAGAGCCCAGAGTGCTTGTTAGAGCTGTCTGTAGATAGTTTGCTCTTCACCATGACTGAGTTTTTTCACAAGTTTTGTGTGAAATGTACTGTGGGCAGCTGGCATCCAGCTATTTTTCTTGGCTCTTTCCATTTTAGATGATCAGGGGCTACATTATGAGGCAAGATCTATTTGTTCAAAAGGGCCCATTAGGTCTAAACTTAGGGTCTATAGCATCCGATTATGTGCTGTCTGTGGGTGGCTTTCTTGTAGCATATGGTGATTGAATCTATGTTCTCCCCTTCTCTTCTCATACTGAATATGTCATGAGGAGCAGCAAATCCAGAAGAGCTTTCTCTGTAGGAAAGACATTCAAATTACTTTGATTTTTCCCAGTATCTATCATGGCAGTGTGTTCCTGCAGGGCAAGGGACAGACCTTTGTCAGTTGGGTTTACAGTAAAAGAGCACGAGCAGTGCAGAATGACTTAGCAGAGAGGGAAAAGGAGGAATGGCAAATGAAACAAACCATAGCAGAGTCCTGACAAAGCATAGAGCTGATGAAAACATCCAAAACCTGCCCTTCACCCCACCCCCCAGTACAGTGTGTCCTGCAGGGCTCTTCTCACCAGTGCCAGGAACTCATTTTGGAGAAATTTCAAGAGGTAGCACCTTTCCCTATTCTTCAGTGGGGAGATCACCACCCCTGATGCAAAGGCAACAGATCTGAATGTGTGATTGCATAGAAGCTACCACGGATTGTGGCCAATTTGTTTTAATTTAAACTTCTGCATTGTATATTAATACATAGAGCAGGAGAATATGACAACAGGAAGGGAGAAACAATTGACTGTATTGTCAGCCAGGAGGGCAGTTGGGAAGTGTAATCCTCTAGTCTTCCCTGTGCAACTTGATGGTGCTCTTGGGTCAGAGGTCTTGTTCTAGAAAGCACTTGTCCTACCCTGGTTGTCAGAAGGTGAATTTTGCACTCGGAAGTGCTTTTGTATAGATGCATGCCTGTGAAGGGGGTGACATGATGGCAGGAATGAGTAAAGAAACACTCAGAAGTACTGGTTTTGAACTCTATGGCTAAAAATGCTCTATCAAAAATCCCCAACAACCTGGTTTCAAAAGAGTACAGTATGTGTTAGCAGTTTTGCATGGGAAGTGCCTTTTACTGCAAAGAAAAATTACTTTTTAGCCTGAAGGTTAAGACACAGCCAAAGCCTGTTTAAGTTAGCCCATAGAAACATGAATTAGCTATACTTAAAGACAAAAGGGCATATGTGGAGTCTGAAGCAAAAGTGAACTAGAATGGTTCATATCTCACTGAACATGAAAGTGTATGCTCCATTTAAAATGATAATTTATGGAGGTCTGATTGCCAGTTATTCAATTTGGTCCTGGAATCACTTGAACTCAGATTATATTTGTGAAACAGTCATGCTTTGCACAAATATTGTCAGTGTCAGCTGTATTGAACAGTCTGTGCTTTTTTTTTTGTATTAACCATAATTATAATTAGTTGAGTAAAATGGCAATTATGTCCAAAAGGGACTTCTTCCAATAAAAAATTATGCAATGCTACCTATTGCAAGTCCCGTAAGTGGCTCCATAATCAGATTCAGTCATCTCTTCCTCTATCTTGATGGCCTGTAACCTACAGAATCTGTTGTTAATTTGTGAGTTTGTGGTCTGAATGGAGCTTGCTGAGAGGGTCACGCAGAGTCCAAGCACCCTCTTCAGAGGGTGAAAACACAGGGCCCAATAGACCCTCACCTAAAGTCACCATCTTTAGCTGAAATTTAGAGCCACTGGACCTAGTAAAGTGGTTCTGACAGAACAGCTAACATTCCTGTTGTACTGAACTTGAAAGAGCTCAAGAGTTGGTCATGTAAAGGAGAGAGAAAATGTTAATTGGAATAACCAAGAAAAGCTTATCTTTGCTCCGATCTTCATCTGACAGTATAAACGAGGGATAAAAATAATAAAGAAGAGATGCTTGTATAAATGCATGATGAATTATAGGTTAAATTGAATATCAGGTCCTGATATCCAGCAAAATCTGTAGAAAAATCTTTAACTGAAAGGGTAATTTAGAAACCTGCAGGTTCGTTGCAAAGTGCATTTTATAGACACAGTATTAAACATTGTTCTCTGAGAAAGGTCTGGAAATGCAAAGTGTGGGTTACATCCCAGTTAAAAAACTCTAGAGTGGACCTAAATTTAAAACCTCATTTTTCAAAACTGAGTACTCCTCCCAAGCAAGGGTCAAGTGGAGTAGAATGATCTTGAGTTCTGTTCTGAGAGTGAGATGGGCAGACCTGAAGCATTCCAAAGGAGAGCTCGTATTGATTTTGCTCAGAGATTTTTATCAAAGAGCAGGGTCACAGGTATTGGCCACAGCAACACTTTGAGGTACACAGTGAGGGCTTTTTGCTTGTGGGTACCGCAAGGCTGAAATGCTGAGCTTCAACATCTTCATAAATGAAGCAGGATTGGGAAATGAGCTGCTCTGGGAATATTTGAACTTTAATAAGCTGATCTTTAATAAAAAGGCCACTCACACCATTGCAATCCAAAACTCACATTATAAGAGATTCCCTAAGGAAGGCTCAAATTAGAATTTGTTGTTTTTCAAGATTTTCAAATTCACGCAGAGCAATCTATTATCTTCCAAGCCAAGGGCATTTCCTATTTCAGTTACATAAATACTTATCCTGGCCATTAGACATGGGACAAATACTAAAAACAAAAGTAACCTTTTTGTTGGTTTTTCCTCATTTTGGAAACCTTCGACCCACACCAGTTAATATCGGAGACTTTGCACATATGGAATACCCCTCAGGGAACTTCCATAGCTCAAATCTCAGCTGTTATAAAAAACCAGATATATTTCAGACTAACTGTTTTTTAGATTTTCTAGCAGCATAGTTTCCAAAGGATCAGCAGGAGGATCATTGTCTTTAGAGAATGAAGATAGTGAGAACACCTATACTTGACACGTTCACCATTGTCAGGACTGTGAACCTGAGCTTGTGTGAAATAAACTGTGCAAAAAGTCCTGGTGGAGAAACATCTGCCGCAAATGTTTCAGTAGGGAAAAGATACTCCCTGGCTGAAAATTGTAGAACAAATTCACAAATGCAGCATGTTGCTGTTTAACAGATATACGTGGCCTTAGGGACCCATGTGGCTCCATTACTCGTCCAAAGTTCAAAATAAAGAGAAAAATAAGTTTTGACAGTCACTTCTGAGGGAAGTGATAACAGATCAAAGGACTTGCTTTTATTGCGATATTTTCATCATTATGGAAAAGAATCACTTTGGACTTTAGCTGCTGTTTGAAATCTTTACCTTTTAATAAGTGAACTCTGTAAATGTAGCTCAGAGAACAAAGGTTCCTCTTTTACAGTTAAACTTTTAACCCTTGAGGTTGAATTGGTGGAGACCAGAGGGAAAATCCACTGTGTTTTCACTGAACTTTTTACCCTTTGAAAAAAGCTGAACAAGTTTAAAGTTCATACACTGAGCAAGAGGTCTCTACTGGGGATTTCTGGTATTATTAACTTCCTGACCTCAGATAATTAAAAGGGAAGAGTGGAGGCAGTGCAGACTTTGACTCAACTTTGAACTTTTAACCTCTTGAGGAACGTTTTTAGTGTTCAAGTGGTACACACAGTAAACTCTCTTATTAACTTTCTTTAACCCACGGACACGAAAACCGTCAGCAGGCCAAAATTATCCTTTGTCCTTTATGTCATATTTCTATTTGTGCAGCAGCTAAAACTCTAGGGGGATATTGTTTGGATACAAAAAGTGACAGAGACAACTCTTTTCCAGGAACTGGCAAGTATAGTAGACAAGCAAAAGGAGAAGCAGCCATGAATCTGTCGGGCACTTCAGTAGGGTTTGTAATCACTTCAGCAGGGTTTGTAATTCTGACTCTGCTGGGTTTTACCTGTAGGACATACACCAGTGTTTTAGTATTGCCCCTCAGCAAAGTTTTCCTTACAGATTGGAAGTGTTTTATCTCTTTCTCCAACTGGGCTTTGCTTCCTCGAGCATTAAAAATAGTGATACTCAGCAGCCCAGGAGATTATGGATTTATTGACTAGGAAATAATCAAACAAGTAGCATTGTGAGTTCTTATTTAAGAACATAAATTGTACTTCCTCATGGCTACAATATAAATGAAAAAAAAAAAAATCTTTGTTTCTTGTCTCAGCAAGATGGAGATTATCTGTGATCGGTTGTTTGTCAGGGATACTATTTACTAAGAACTAGTCTGGGGAACAATGTGGGAAGCTGTAAAATTTTCACTTAAACTTCCTAGCATTAGTGTTTTTGGGGTGTAAAATGGAATTATTGTGAATCCACGTAGTCAGAGGTAAAAAAATCTTAACTGAAAAAACACAAAAAGAATATTGAATGAAAATATTTCCTGAAAGAGAAAGCTGTAAGCTTCTGGGACAAAATGTCAATATGCTCTCAATATTTTAACCATAAGAAAGGAAGAACACAAGTGAGTTTATGTCTTATGGTTCCCTAAACGTTTATTGCATATTATGGTGTGTCCAATCATAACAATTTTTTGTCATCTCCACTAGGAACTCAACAGTGTTCAGTGTAAATTGTAGCATTCATTTCAGTTTTCTTTAGCTGCAGAAACACAATAAGAAAAATAATGCAAAATGTTTTTTGGAAGCAGATGTGCCAGAGCATGAAATTGCTTTATTAAGATTATTAGATTAGCAGAAAAATCTCGAGGCAGGCTAGATGTTATGGCAAGTATGGATGCATGCACCTTGAATGTGTTGAATTGGGAAGATTTTTCAAACCTCTTGATTAAAGTCAGTTGAACACTGAAAAAAAAATCCCACAAATCAAATTGTTTTTTAGGGGATCATCTTTTTCTTAGAGAAAAAGAACTCTTGAAAATTTTGGCAAAAATGTGCCTCTACTTGGGAAGGCACTAATCAGCCTGGTTTTCTTGATTTTCTACAATTTAAAAATATTGCCTACATTGCCAGGTAGTGTGACACCATTCAAATAGGTCTGTGAAGTGACACTGTGGGTGTGCTAGAACCCAATATTTGTGCTGTATTAGTCAAAAACCATGGTGAAGGGAAGGACACTCAAGTTGCTTCGTATAAGAAAATTAATAGCATTTCTTTTCTCAAACATAGATTTAAACATGAATTTTCTCATGTCCTGGATGGGGACATGGCCACCTCTTCAAGGCACCGTGAAAGGGAGGTGGGGATCTGCTTATAAAAACCATATTTCTTCTGTTCCTCCTGCAGAGTAGAGGGAACTCTTTCCTTGTGCCTTGGCCTCGGAGGAGAGCATGAAAACCATGGCAAAGTCTCATGCTTGGCTGAACTGGCCCAACCCCTGCTGCACCAGCAGCGTTGAGCAATCCATAGGCTAAGCAGGATTTCCCTGCTCCCTTGGCAACTTTGAGCTCTGAAGGTTTTACAGATTTTCAGCTGCAAGGTAGGAGGCTTGAAAGTCTAGTCGCTAGGCCAAAGTGGGCATTTTTTCATGTGGATTACAAAAAACCACCCTTAGAACAAAGGCTCAAGTGCTCCAGACAAGCTTAAATCCATGCTAAAAAATATGAGGTAAATAAGAGCATCTATCCTAGCAGGTTACCCAGATTTTATTTGTTTTTCAGCACAGACACAACAGTGTGTTTTTCCCTGATCCAGATCACTGAACTGCTTTAGTGCAGAGTTTCTTCAAAAAGCTTTCAGCTTGCAGTATGTGGTTGGCACAGAAAATTTCAGCTGGAGCTAGACAGGAGAAGTTTGGCAAAGATACAGGCAACTGATAGCAGGGTGTTTATCATAACAAGCTTTGGGAAACCTTGCTACCAGCCCCTCCTGCAACCTCACAGTTCCCACAGAGAAAGAACATGTAAAAACAGCATGAGTGTGTTTGCATGTGAGCGTGGGGATGGATGGAAAGTGTCCACATGCACATGAGTTTGTGTGTACTGCACAGAGGGCTCTTTGGGATGTAATTATATCATATAGGAAGGTGTTGTTGAGACAAAACTACACCTTTTTTTTTTTTTTTCCCTGAATGGAGCATTCAGGTATTACAGAAGGAGATAAAATATAAACTACATATTTATTTTTATCTTTATTTAAGCGGAGAGCAGAAGTGAAATGGTTTCAGTATGAAACCATGTCAGGATAAAGTTTTCAAAGTCAAAGTCTTGTTGTCAGTCCTGCACTCAGCCTCTGGGTCAGTACCTTTATCCCATGCTGAACGTAGGTAGCTTTATTTTTTCACTGCTTTCTGCATGGGTGTGTGATGGACAGAGTTTATAAAAATTGGACAGCAAAATTCTCACCTGGCCCTGCACATTGAAACAAGAATGAAAGAGGAATCCTGGTAAATGTCACATCCCACACACTCTGCCCTTGAGTCCTTCAAAGACAAATGTCCAAGGCTGAAATGTATTGCGTGGAAGGAAGGAAGAGGAGTTAAAAACAATGCTCCAGCTTGCAAAGGGATTCTTACAGCCTAATTCTTGTCAAGGTGAGGGACAGAGAGGAGATGTAACTGAATTATGAACCCTGCTTGGGCATTCAGGGGGGATAGCACCCCAAGAGAGCCAAATGGGGAGGCCACCCCTAGCTCTAGGCATGTTAGTCAGGGTAGGAATAACAGCAGTGACAACTGGCAGCAGCCACATCCATCCCTTCCTGGCACAGTTCTGCCCTGCCTGCAGCTGCCCTTGGCTGCTCCAAGCACAGCTCAGAGGGGCTGACTCATGAGTTGAGGGCCAAACACCAAGTTTGTAGAACTTGATCCTATTAAAACTTTCTCCTGCAAGATTCTTTTCACTGATAGCCCTTGGTACCCGTTTTACTCCTCACACCAATTGACCATGCGAGGCCTTGGGAAGACCCTGACTTGCAGTGCCCAGCAGGAGCAGGGGTTTCAAGAAGGAGTGCAAGGAGAAAGCTTTGGCAGTAAAAAGGAGCCGTACAGGAAATTCAGGAAGTGATTCCTTGGCAGCCAGAAATCAGGCTCTTCTGAAGGTGCATGTTTCATGTCCTCATTGTCTTTCTTAAAGGCAGGCCTGGAAAATCTCACCTTGGCTCATTTTCATTCTTCAGCTGTTGCTCTCTTAGATTATATGTAGGTCTAATAACATGCAAAGATTTGTCTGTAGTGACTACTACTTATGCCAGGTTAGCTGATGGATGTGTGTGTCTGTTTTTATTAGTTTATGACTCTGCAGAGAAGACATCTGAATGTCCACAGGGATGAAGAAGACATGATCCCTGCTGAAAATTGCTTGCAATCAAATTCGGGAATTGATCATGAAGGATGACAGGACACAATGGTGAATAGATGTAGGCTGAGCAGGCGTTTTATTAGAAAAACAGACTGCATGCTTATTAAAGCCATCTTTCTTTATGGGGGTTTGGAAAAAGATTTTGGTTTGATTGGGTTTTTTTTCCATGTAAGTAGGTCTGTGAGGTTGATCCATTGCTACAAGTGTTAAAAAAGATGTTTCTAAAGTTTGTGAAAAAGCCAAGCAGATACTGGTGTACAAATCAAAGGAAACTTCAAAAGGTTGAAGCTCATCCTTATAAAGCTGAACTTCTCCTAGGCCAACACCAGGGGAAACAAATTCTCTCCTGTTTCTCCTTCTCTTCTGTGCCATGTTGGATCTCCAACAGTTTACCAGAAGAGCATTACAAACAGGTTAGCAATTACATTTCAGACCTTGTTGGCTAACCTGGCTTCTGGCAGAGAAATCTTCCTCCTTTGAATGGTATTTTGTTGCCAGGAAGGGAGAGCATATTACACTCCACTGGATAAACTATAGAACTATACAGAAGGAGGGACCCATTAAAGGTCTTTTTCGTCTTCATGTCCAAATTTCTTTTAATTTGCTTATTCTTTTTTCTCACAGCAGTGGGACTTCTTACACAAAACATAGATCAAAGCATGTTTTTGTATCATGCCTTGTGCCTAACCAAAGCCAGATAATGAAATGTATTACTTCTGTTGTTCTTTGGTGAAGTTCCTTGGGTGGGGCCAGAAGACAGGTAACATTATTTTAGAAGAACATGGTGTTTAAATCAGAGGTGCTAGGGAACAGGAAGACAAATAGCAAAAGAAATGTTGAATAGAAAATAATTAAATCACAGTTGATCAGATTTTTGCTCTTATAAAAGAATTGTTTGTTTCACAGTGTCATCAATTTAAAAAAAAAGCACCTTAAGGCATAACAGCCTAATTCATATGGTAAAATGCTTTTTCCCTGACACATTTCAGTCTGTCCACTGAGGCAACAGAGTACTTTTCTCTGATAAGTAAGTGATGCTTTACATATTATATGACATACATTTTTATAATATATAAAAAGTAACATTAATAAGAAACTGATATTTTTAAGGGTTTTGTTTGGTATGAGGAATATAGGATGATGTAGTAGTTCAGGAACTTGTTTTGGTCTAAAATCCCAGCCTAAATCCTGCCTTACTGGCCATAGGACCATCAGGACTGCTGGATACTGTACTAAAGGAATACTTCTTCATATGTGTGGATTTTGGATATTTATGACTATTCCCAGTGCTTCATTTTTTGTCCTGTTACATAAGTCAAATCAAAGCACAAAACAGTTGTCTGTGACCATGGTGAGGATAACACAAAATTAGTGGTCACAAGTAGTACAGAAAAGATTATATCAATTCTGTGTAACTGAAAAATTGCTGCTAGTAGCTGTGGAAATATATGCTTTACTTCCTCTTGTAGAGGACCCTTATTATGTTCTTAAAATATGTGATTATAATGAATTAATATTTATCCAGCATCATATATTGTCAGAGAAGAAACAAATTAAACAATTGGTGTTTCCTAAGTTCTCACTATTTAAGGAAATTGAGGTAAATGGTAGTAAAAGGGAAAGTTCAACAAAATCCAAAAGAGGAGCTGAGAGTCTGAGCCAGTGAAAGAACATCAGGAGTCATCATTTGGCTGGAATTCTGGCTGTATCCCAGCTTTCCCTCCCAAGAAATGCAGATTCACTCTCCTTTTAAAGCACATTACCACCTAAGCAAAAAAAAAATCCTCTCTGCTAGTCACAGTTGTAAATTTGACATGCTTGCTTTGCTGGCAGATACACATTTAACAAAGTGAATTTGTGTTGGGCCATGAGACGTTTTTGTAAACAAATACCCTATCCCCTGAAGAAGGGTAATTTTAGTGTTATAGTGAAGGGACTTCACGTTTTGTTTCTAGCACTGATACACCTAACACAAACACAGAATACAGAAAGCACTGTATGAAAACTTTGTTAGGACTACCCTGAGCCTGCCTTTTCTCCCAGAGGTGATGGGCCCAGCCCTGCACCCTCCCTTGGTGTGCCATTTTCTCCTTTTAGGGTAGCAAACCTGATCTGTAAAGTTCACGGTGGCACAGGAGCCACAGCCAGTTCCAGGAATCCTCTGCCACTCCCTGGGTCGGCTCAGTGCTGCTTTCATCAGAAGTGTCACTGCAGTGGGGAGAACTTGTTGTAACGAGTTTCAGGAGGCATTGACATAATCAGGTCAGCTGGAGGTGCATAAACAAGGGAGAAGGGAACAGAACCCATCGAGAAATGTATATCTTTCTATCCTGTTCCTGGGAGACATGAAGTAAAAAGCCTTTGCTCTCACCTGCTAGCATGGCATCCTTGCTTCTCCCTTTTCTCTTTTTGGCTGTAAGGCATTTTCTTCACTGCAACCTGACAATCCAAGGACATTTTCATCCATTGCTGGGATCTTAGGTGAATCTTCCCTTTCTTCTTGTTGTTATCATGGCAGGCAGATTTTTTTAATAGTCTGCTTAATGGTTATATACCCCCCACTGTGGGGATATCCATCAGTGAGACAGAGAGAGGACAGGGTCTCTCCTGAGGCTTCAGGGCCGCTGGGGAGGGAAGAAAAGGGAATTTAAGGGAATACTGCATGTTACAGGAACATCCAGAAAGCTTGTGTCTCTAATGATGAAAACATTTCTGGGCTTTTGTATTTTTCTCCTCTTGTGAGCCAGTTGACAGTTATTCATGACAGCCACGATCTGAATGGAGCCAGAATAAATACCATGTTATGTAATTTGCATCTGGAGATGGCACATGCTAATGCGAGCTTGGGTTGATTATAGAACAGTCTGCTATTGCAAATGAAGATGAAAAATACCTTTTTCACTTAAGAAAAATTGTCTAAAGGCATTGAAATTACTGAAGAATCTTCTTTTCTGTTGTGACACGACAGATATCAGAAGCAGGGCCTGCAGTCCTGGCTGGAAGATGAAGCACAGTGTATTTATGGGGCATTTAGAGTACATACATGCATGGCAATATTTAACACAATCTCTTGCTATATTACTATAAGGTGAGTGATTTAATGAAGACAAAAGGTAGCAGATTCTGACCTTTGCGCTGTGACAATTTCTGAGCAAATAATTTTCCTTTGGAGGGAGAGAGCTTGGAAAATATAAAAAGGAGTCTTCATCAGTCCCATCTCCTTTAAACATCCAAATTAACAAACAAAGGCAGAGGCTTGTTGTAAGAGGGAAATGGGAAAAACATTTTGTTCACGAGAAGGCTGGATTTTTGTGAGCTGCTGCAGCCCTGGTGAGAACTGGTTTAAAGGGACCAGTTTTAGGCAGCCCTCCTGGGGAAAGCTCAAGATGCTCTAAGAAGGAGATGCAGTTGGCAGGCTGGGTACTGTGACCTTCCCTTTGCAGCTGGAAACTGCTTTTGAAGGTGGTGGGCGCAGGTCTGCAGGGGTTTTGGATAAGACTGACGTCCTTGTAAGAACAATCTCCTGCTTCTGGCAAGAGAGTGGCAGTGTATCACCCTCTGTATTTGGATTATTACCATGCTTTCTACCTACTTACACTTCACTTGTAATTTTGGATAAGTAGAGTCATCATGTTCATTTTATGCCCCAAGGTTTTGTCTTTGTGTAGTGTTAGCAGCTGCTGGTTTTTTTACAGAAGTGGCTGCATTTTAGGAATAGGCAGTGAGATTTCTGCTGCACAGTTTTTTCAGCCAGTTTGTGAAACACTTTGTAGATCCAGGTGTGTAAAAATGGTACTTAATAATATTTATCTTACAGTAATAATAATAATAGTTTGATGAAAGAGATTATGATGCGTGTTTTGATGTGCAGTTTACTACTGATTTCTTGTACAATATGAGGAAAATCTTGCGCTCGTGTTGCTGAGCCTCATTAAACAAAACTTCAGGTCTAGAAATTCGATTCCTATTCTTCAGCTTAGTCATTAAAATAATAAAAAAAAATACTCTATCATTTGTATTTACATTCTTGCTGCAAAACAGGTCACCCTGCCCTTTGAGTTCTGTTTTCCACAGAATGGGCCAAATCTGTTCCCAGAGTGACTCCTTTGACTCCAGCATGGTTGCACAAGAGATGAGTGTAGTTCCTAAATTCTGCAGAGTAACTCTATTTTGATTAGGGATAAAAAAGTAGTACTTGGGTGGAGTCTTATTCCTGTGTGGTTTGGGGTTTTTTTGGTTTGGTCTTTTTTCTTTTTTTTTCTCCATTGACATTAACTGGAGCTGGAATAGATATTGTTTACTTGAAAAAAAAGAAAAAAGAAAAAAGTGTATTTCATCTGCATTCTAGCCATTGTACAGTAAGCATAAGACTGTAAATGAAAGCAAAGCCAGAAGATAAAATAAATATACTTTGTTAGCCATGCCTTCCTCTGTTGTATCATTCTCTGCTGAAAACACAAAGAGAGTTCTGCAACAAACACAAGAAAGGAATTGGGTTCCTTTGTCTTACTGGGGAAGGATTATCAGTGGGAGGGGATGTTCTTCTGAGCACCCCACGGAGCAGGCACGAAGAGAGCCTGGTGTGGGTTTGAACTGCAAGAGGCTGGAAGAGGCTGAGAGGACCAGGGAGCCTCTTCTGCCTTGAACAGTGGGACTGCTGACTTTCAGAGTGGGAGGGTAGAAGAGAAAGGCATGGAGAAGAGGGATAGAACTAACTGGGAACACAAATATGATGAATTAGAGACTTTCTAGAGATTATGGGATTGAGAGAAAGGTCTGAGGTGCCTGGGGATGAGACAGTTGAATTTCTTTTCTACAGAGATGAGAAGACACTACTGGAGCCACCCATGCAGTGCAGCAGGAAGGCTTTCAGTGGACGACTGATTTGATCCCTCTTCCCCTGCACAAGAGAAACTGGCCAGGACAGTCATCTTCCATTGTCTTGTCTCCAATTACTTTGCCATAGACAGGGACCTGCAGTGCCCCAGACTGTGTCTGGTGGCAAATAAATAAATCTGATTGACTAGTGCTGTGAACATTAATTCCCTGGGAGCAGCAACAGCGTGGCATTGCCCTTTGTACATGCAAGGACCAGTAAAAAATACACTATAGCACTTTTCTTCCTGATGTTTAGCTGAAAGTAACATTAAAGACCTCAGCTCCTCCCAGCAGGTCATTAAGCCCCAGGAAATACCCTGTTCCTCTATCATTATTGCTTAATTATTTTCAGCTCTGTAATCTAATTTGCAGTTTGACTCTGTGTTGATTCTAGCTGCTGTATCATAACCTTTGCAGCACAGGAAATGTGACGTGGGGCTGCCTGTACTGACGTCTAAACCTTTTGGTGAAAAGGACCTTTTTACAAGCCTGCAGCTTCAGGAAATAACTCATTTTCTAGAATGCCTGAAACCTTTAACATTCTGGAAAATTCACTTTCTCCTGTTTTCTTGCAAAAATGTTTGATAGAGTTTACAGTGCAGAGCTGAATAATGAAGGGCCTTTCATTACGTATGTGCCATTCCTCTTTAGTTTTAAAGCAGGATGTTGGAGAAATATGTCACACAGAGGAGCTGTTAACATATTCATTCAATTTTAATTAATTATAACATATGCTTCAGGTGTTCTAGAAAACAAGGAAATAAAATAGCTATGAAGGGAAGTTGTCTGAATATAAGAATTACAAATGAGATAAATTAACAATTGAAGCATTTAAAGCTCGAAATATTATTAAATATGGGCATAAATCAGATAGTTTTATTTCAAAAAGAAATAAATGATTTTTTGTGATATCTACTTCCTAACTGGTTTCTCTAGAAATCTGCAAAAACTAACAGGAAATTAGAGCCATAGGGAGCTGTCTGCTTGAGGTATGTCTCATCAAGACTCATTTTTTTGTCTGGAATTGTTTGATGAAATACAGGGACAATGCATACAGTTCATAGTATGTGATGCATTTCAGCTCAAAGGTTCTTACGGCTGAGTATTACTCACAAGAGCCTGTGGGAGGGCACTTAATCTGAAGTAAAGCAAAAAGAGAAGGAATGTGGAGGGGTCTCTGAAGTGTAAGTCTCCAGGAAAAGCTCTCAAAAAGAACACTGGAGGAAATAATATAGACAATGAGATGAGAATGTGGGAAGCATATACAAATTAGTGATCAGCTGTCTAGAGAATGTGTTTCAGGCAAATATCCTTAATGAGTAGGAAGTATTGCAAGCACAATTTTATTATGGCTTTCTCGTAGCCCTTTTTTTTTTTTTTTTCCCAGCCCTTGCATGCATACCTCTGAACCTTGGCTTTAAACCAGGTTAAATAAACCTTCCTATTGTTTTGCTACAGGTCTGTCTTGTGTCAAGGTGCACCAGGATGAAACAGAGGGCCTGAGCCTGCAGCTGGGCGGGTGGGGGGCTCAGGGTTCAGAGGAGGGGTGGGGAGGCCTATTCTGTGCATACTGAGGGACTCTGGAAGATTTGTGCAGCTGTTCTGAAGCTTGGATTGCCACATGTTGGAGTCTGAGGCATTCCACACGGCTGGTGCAGGAAAAGCTCCTTTACTGCAGCATGTAGTACATGGGACAGCAGAATGTGTGGAACTGCAGGTTCAGGGCTGCTGGACTCGGCTGAGCAGGATGACTCTAAAACTCTGTGTGCCCTTCAGCCTGCCTTGTTTTAGGGATGTGGATTATGAGAATGTGTGGAAGAGTTATTCCTGCTCTCTCCTGTCCTTCTTTGCCACATAGCTCTGCGGAGCTTTGTGAGCCTGCAAGCTACAGCAGCCCTTCCGCCAGGAAGATTGTGGTTATCCCCACAGCAGGGAATTCCAGGGGCTGGGGTCAGCTCACTGAACTGGTGTGTGCTAGCAAACAATTACAGTAAAAAACCACAACAGTAGTCTTGTTTTTTTCTCAGAGATATTGTACAAATGCGTGTGCATAGAGGGGGAGAAAAGAAAAATTGCTATTAGCCTCCATATCCCCTCCACAGGAAATTGATTGCTGTGATATCCAGATCACCTCCCCTCTCTACTCCCCAGCCCTTGGTCCATGATTTTGGTGGGCCCCCAGTAATATGAAGTGGTCATGGCACTGCAGTTACAAAGCCTTTCCCAAGCAGTATTGTGACAACAAGGCCTGCACTTTGAGTTAAACTTTTTTTTTTTTCTTGTAACAGAGGTAAGTGAACTAGTTCAGTGTAAATAAGACTGAAATGGATGTGTAAATATGACTCCATTGTTATATAGAAATATTGCATTATTCCAAGTCTTCTATTGTTTGTACAGGTTCTTCTCTAAGGGGAAAATATTCTTCCGACAAATATCTCGAATATCTAACTCTGCTTGGCTGACTCAAAATGAATAGGCAGATTTATGGTCTCTGTCTGGATGAATTTTTAGATTTAGAAATTCTGACTGAAGTCACTGGGAGACCTTTGATCCATTAGTAATGCAGGACCAGATCCTTCTCCATGGAAAAGATATAACAAAGGGTGAGGAAATGGCAACCTCCCCTTATTTCATCACGCAGGGTGGTGACTCTTTTCTGTGATCAGACACAAATGTGGTGATTCAGGAAGAAGGGCCCGAATGCTTAGAAGAAAGGTTGCAAACAAAGGATATTCAAATGACAGCTAGAAGAAGGGAACAATGCTGATATAATTGGAGTAGACAAAGGGTGTTCACTTTGTGACACATTTTGAGAAACATCCAGGAGAATTTGTTATGCCAAAGCGGTTCATGGTTCAGTGGAAATGCCATCTTCCGATGGGGAAGTAAGCAGAAGAGGCAGCGAGCTCTGATCAGACAAAGGAACAAAAATAGTTCAGGGTTCCACAGCAGATAGATGTATACAGGTTCAGATATATTATAATGAAAAAAGTCCTGCTAAGTGTGCACAGCACTTTCCTTTGGTGGCTGTTCCACTGAGGAATGACAGCACACCACTGCTGTTTGCTAATGGAGGGGTCTTAATTCCCTCCACCGATGATCTGCCCCCAGAAGTTGGTACTTATGATCTAGAGACTCTCTGTGTTTATTTTGGTATTTAAAATCCTTGATAAGAAGGCATGGTGAAGCCTGTCCCAGTCCCAGGGAGTGGCTGGGGAGGAATTATTCACAGAGCTCTCTTCAGAGGAATAGAAACAATATTCCATGCAACAGTAGGAATTTGCAGCGCTCAAAAAATCACTGAGCACCTGAAATCAAGACTAAAAGCAAGACCTGCTTTTAAGGATGGTACAGGTAAAAGAGGGAGCTCTTGGCAAACCCTTCAATACCCTTCTCAGTGGCTGAGATTATTCTCTGTCTAAAAGGTTAATGGTACTGTTTTAATAATACCTGGGGGAGCTGAGCATTTTTAGATTTTAGGGTATCTGAATAAGTCTAGGTAGATTCACCTCAATGCTGTTGTCCTTTGACACAAGCCCAATAGTTTGTATTAAATGAAGAATGACTTTCATGTGGGCAATGAACATGTTCTGAAAGGCATCAGAAGGAGAAGAACCTACCAGAGGTCTGCACAGAGTACTGACTATTTTCACTTTCAACACCCTGTTCTTTATTCCTAACTGGATTCAGATAGTCTTGAGACCTCAGCCTTTGGTTTAGTTTTTTGTGGTATCTTTTATTACTTTTTTTGCTGAATTGGTGCTCCTATATGCTACAAGTAACTTCTTCCCAGTAAAGAGATTTAAAATACATTCTGATCAACTCCTTATCTTTCTTGTCCAAACAAGAGATGAAATGGTTTCTTGTGGTTTCTTGGTGTAAGGTGTCTTCTCTTTACCTCATATACTTTTTCTTTTTCTTTCTTTCTTTCTTTCTTTCTTTCTTTCTTTCTTTCTTTCTTTCTTTCTTTCTTTCTTTTCTTTGCTTTTCTTTTCTTTTTAGTGTGTGTGTTCTGGCTTAGAACGTAAGTATTAGATCTGTATATAGCATCCTGGAATAGGTCCCATCAGCCTGATCACCAGAGTATGCTCATTAGGCCTGCTGACTGACCTTAGGTACATCCAAAGATGGAATAAGTGGGGGATTTTTCCCAAGGAGATCAGGCTGAACTGCTGTTCACTGTGATAAAAAATCTTTAACAGAGATACAACTCTGTTGTAGCAATTCTAAGAGATAAATGTGACTTTTTTTCTTGATCTTCTTACTCAATAAACTAAATAATTGCTATAAAAAGTTAGAGTAGTTCAAGAAACCTATTTTATATAGTAAAACTACTATAATTATATATTTATCAAAATCAATGATCATGTTGTATGTTTTGCCAAGAGGTTTTGCTGTTGCTTGATGTAAACCTGTTGTTTGTTTTTTTTTTTCCAAAGAGTCATAGATGTAATTTGCATTATTATTAAGGCACAGCAGACTCTGGTGGTTTGATCTGCCAGGTCTCAGACAGCCCCAGAAGAGGCTGCTGGTTGTTCACTCAGCTAAGTGGATTCTTCCATGAGGTGATCTTCTATGTCAGCTTGCCCTCTGAGATGTGTAGCACATTTTGTTTTACAGCTGAACCAGCAAGGCTTTGTGTTTTGAGCAAAGGAATGCCTGTAGCCATGGCACTGAAATTTTGCATGATGGTGCTTTTACCCTGTAATGTGTTCTTCTGGAAAATCTTTCCAGAACCTTCTTATCTTCCTTTTAAATAAGAAAACAGCTCCTTCTGAACATCTTTCACAAAAAATCTTAAGCTGACTCACAAGTAACACAGAGAGGCTTCGGTGTCCTAACTTAGGTATCTATTTAAGTGTTGCTTTATCCTTTAATAAATAGTCCAATACCCATTGGCTCCTTTGTTAGACTGGAGAAAAATATATTCTTTACACTTCCCTCCTCTTTTATAAAGTAGCTGTTGCTGGCATCACTTTGAGTATTTTGAACTTTCCATTTCGACAGACTACTGAAGCTTTTCAGTGGAGGTACCTGAAGTACAGATTGAGGCAGATTTGGCTGAATGAATTCTCTCACGGGACACACATCTGGTAGAAGGTGCTATTTAATTTGCAGTACTATTAAAATGATATTAGGAGCGGCAGAAAACAGCATACAATATGTCTTATTTGGGGGAAAGCTATCCCTTTAATTTCTTTAATGAAATTGGTCTTTGCAAGTGCACAAGATGCTTCCATGCATGTCATACTTACAGAATTGATCTCTTGGTATGAAATATTTGGGTCCAAATATTTGGCTTAGAGCTGGAAAACCAAGTAAATCACTTGCTAAACCAAGAAGTAGTAGTTTGAAAACAGCATTTGTTCATTCTAATCTGCATGTTTGACCTTGAATACACCTCTAAGTCAAGCAACATTCTTCGGAGGTGGTGGCAGGATGCAGGTTTATTTCTCATGATGATGCTCTCCAGGCTGCTCTCAACCGTGTTTCTGTGTGGTAAGCCAAACTTATCCTTGGAGTAAGACCATTTTAGTCAACGGATGCATTTGGCCCATTAACTTTAGCCTGCCATAAAGTCAAGGGCAAAAGGATACTCTTATGCAAAGCAGAATCGCTGTAGATGTGCTACTAATCACTGAGGATTAGAATGAAGATATTCTTGTCTTCAGAGAACCTTCATGTGGATTTTCAGCTTTATTTTTTTTTTTAAATAACAAAATTACAAGGATTTTATCCTCCCGTTTTCAAGGACAAATAATAGTTTTATCTATTAGCATGAAGTGGTGAAACTTTGTTAGAAGTGCAGTTCTTTCCTGAGTATTTTAGTACTTCTGTGTGTGTGATGGCTAAGCAGTGGTAGTTCTAATTACAATATCATAAACTGCCTATGGGCAAAATGGTAGATTGTATGTGCACTTTCCAGTATTACTGTTTGGGCTTGGACATTCTCTTAAACCTTTATATTTCAAAGGAAAATAAGTTCAAAATATCTATGTAGGACTGGACCCCATTCACCTTAATCTTGTAAACAGATGACAGGGAGTCAGTGGGAGCACTTGGTGGAATATGATGACATCAATTGTCGTTAGGGTCCCAAATCTAATTTTAAGTGTCGGTTTATATTATTATTTTTATAATATGTAATGTTATGTCTGAATAAAACTATGTATGAATATTATGTATGAATAATATCCCTCCAGTATTCTGAAGACCCCATGACATGAGCAAATTAAAGGGATTTTCTCCTTCAAAATTAGCACTTACAAAATCTCACTTCTTACATTTTTTATTTTGTTTAGACTCAACATTATTGGATTTTAGCTGTAAATAGTTTATAGTTTATTTTATATATATCTACATATATATAAATAAATGAGAGCAAGTGATTTCATTCATTAAGAAATTCAGCTCATCACTATATTTAATTACAATGTTCTGAACTGAAATACATAGCCAGTGGGAATAGGCCTATTGATTAAAAACTAGGGTAGCTTCTGTTTAGTCTGTTGGAACCTCTTCCTTTTTTTCCCAATTACTGTGTGTAGGAGAGGTCAGTCTGATTGCATTATAAAATTAGGTTAAGAGACAGTATTTCTGTCACTGAATTGCATGTGATCCATTTCTTAAGAAAAGACACAGTAGAATAATTTAACTCTGAATTCAGAGCACTTTGCTGTACCTGGCATTAAGAGTTTTTATTTTATCCTTCAAATTCCTCATTGCAAACCCAAAGATGCCTGAGAAACAAAGAACACTATAAACTAATATTCACATAAGTGTAAATAGCCTGGTTTGTGTGATGTATTTGCCTTCCATTTGAGGGAAATTTCCTTGGTGCAATTTAAGCCCATTATTTTTGTCCTCTCCAAAATGGATAAGAAGAAGAGTTTATTTCCCTCTTTTTTCATAGCAACATTTGACATGATAGAAAGCTGTTACCATGTCACCTCTTAGTCCTCAGTTCTCTAGGCTAAACAAACCTGGTTCTTTCTGTACTCTCCCAAGGGTCATGTGTGTCAAAATTCTGATTATTCAAAAAGTGTTTGGTGAAACTTCCATTGGGAACTGAGTTACATCTACACCGCAAAAACCTTATATTTGCAAAGCATCCAGACTTAAACCAGGCACTTCTACATAAAAGCCTTGTAATCTATGTTCATGTCTGTGTGTCTGCTTAAAAGTAACAATAGCACATCTCAGCCAGGACCTTGTGTATCCACACTGGTGGGAGCACTCAGCCTTTGACTCGTGTGCCTTAGAAACCTTTGTGGGACAGATGGGTGGCTGGAATACCCACGTGACATAATATCTGCTGGTGAATAAAGATTGTTATAAAGACATAAAATAAAGCAGGGAATGTGTTTACACTTTGCTGCGTATATAGTAGTGTACAGAGGTACTTGAAAAAAAAAAAGACCAAAAGCAATTACAAAAAGTATGTCCCTTTTCTCCTCAAGCAATTAAGATAATTTAAATATGTCTGCCATCTCTGCTAGGATATGTAGAGCTGAATGAGGAAAGAGTATGAAATAAGATCACTCGTCTAAAAGACAAAACACAGTGGTAGAACTTCTCTTCAGGTTACTTTGCCATTCCTTTCATTCCTCTGCAGTATTGAGGTATTTATCTAAGCCAGCCACTGTACAGTACCTTTTTGAGTAGTAAATAAGAGCTTTTAGAGTTCAAGTCACCTAATCATATTTAGATTTCTATTTATGGATGGAATGAATTGCTGCTGAACACTTTTTTCTGCTCCATTAAATTTAACTGAGTCTAGGTGACTAATTCAAATGCGTAGACTCTGCCTAAGTTGCCAACTATGTCCCTTAATGGGTTTTTCTTTAGATCCTCTAGGATCTAGGGCAGAAAGTCCATGTTGTGACCTCTTTAAAAGAAAGCACTGAAAAGATGACGAGCAGTCACTGGGAATGGACTTGTGTGGCTCCAGTGCTCAGCAGGTGGAAGATCTGATGCTGGAATGACTCCAAGGGGAAGTCTGGCATGGGTGGAACATAGTTCCAGACAGGGGAATTGTACTAACTCTTTCCAAAGAGAAAGGGAGCAAGAGTCAGAAGCAAAGATGAATAAGAGAGACCTTCAAAGACTCTTCAGAGGAGGACAGCAAAATAAAGGAACACTTAAGAAATGGCCTTGGTGGAGACAGCAGGAGAGAAGGCAGATGTTTAGGAAAGAGCACTGGGAAGACAATCAGAAAAATGCTCCTATTTTACCAAGTTCCCCAGGCAGAGAAGTCATAAAGAGGAGTATGTAGGAATAAAGAGAAATAGGTAGGAATTTCCTCTGAACTTCTAGTGACTTCTGAGAATTAGCAGAAGATCTGACTCTTTAGACTTCAGGAGTGTTAATAGCTGCTGGAGAGGAAGAGCTGGAACAAAGATTGCAAATGAGGGATACATGCAGTGTTCTTTGTTCTTGTTAGGGAGGAATGGGGGACTCTTGAGTTTGTAGTTAAGTGACTCTAAAGGATGTGAGAAGAAAGGGGATCTCTGTCTAGAGATGGAGGACTAATTGAATCAAGTTCAGCTGGAAGTTTGGACCTTACCAGGACAACTAGAAGAAAACTGAAACTCCTATGTTACAGAAGGAGCAACAGTCTACAAATAATCCCTTTGCCCTAAAGCCTGAGTTCCATAAATCATCCACCCTCAGGAGCAGACTTGGAGAGTAGTGGTTGCTGGGAGCTGGCTCTAAGGTATGACTCTTTCCATGTTACCTTTCTCCTTCTTGTTCCTGTGGTGCTGATTACCTGTACCTTTAGCCAGTTGCATGGCACTTTGTCTGGGCTCAAATATGTGGTCAGACAGTATGAACAGAAGTCAGAGCCCTGCCCATTCCCTTCTGCTGATGTTCTCTGCAGACAGAGCAAGTTGAAGAGCAATTGAACATCTAGGTAGGTAATTCTGACTCAAGACAAGTGTTCTTGAACTCCTACCAACTACAACTAATAACTTTTTTTACCAACAAAAATGGAGTAGGTTCCACTTACCTACATCACTTTTTGGTAAGTATTAAAATACAGCTTTATTCAAACCTTATGTGTGACTCTGAAGGGAAGTTTCTTCTAGTTCTGGCTTGTCCTTCTGTTTTGATTGGTAAGGGTATGATACAGAAATGTCTCTAAGTTTTGGATTGCTATCTTTCTCAATCTAATAATTGGGTAATAATGTGTAATCTTCAGGTAAGTATGAAATCAAAGTACAGATTAACGGATTCGTCAATGGCACTCTCAATCCATGAAATCTTCACGGAGTAGGAGTTTCTTGTTGGTACCAAAACATGCTTCAAGCTACAGAAGCAGTTAAGCAATAGCCTGTGTCATGTCAGGATTGACTTACACAGAGGGACTTTCCTGTCTGAGTCAAACACTGGGCAGAGATCAGTATCCAGAGCTACCCAGTGCTGTGTTAACCTAACCCCGTCCTTGGCTCAGGAAATCTCTGAGTATTCTGTACAAAATGGACAAGTGAGACTGACAACAATCTGTCTAAAAATAAGTGAAGGTCAGTGGTGATGTCATCATCATTGAGATCATCGAGGTTAAAATCCCTGCTCCAGTCAAAGACAAGATTTGAGCAGGCCTTTCCCACATCACAGAGATGTATTCCAGTCAAACTAACCAAGGCAAAGAGAAATTAGGACTAATTCCTACTCTTCCTGGCAGAACAAGTAGGAGTGTGGGTCATTCCTGAAAGGAAGCAGGGCAGGATGCCTCCATGTTTTTAGGAATATTTCTTGCTTCAGTGTGTCTAAGAGTCTATTGCCAACATCTGCAATGTTCAGGTTTTAGACTGAAACTTATTTTAGTTGACTCTTAAATCTGAGCTGACACTTGTTAGCTGGAAGTCCTTTGCTGTCCAAACTTTTGTGATCAACATTGGCCTGTTGATTTTTATGGTGTAGCTTCACAGATGTAGTCTGAGCTCAAGAAGTCCCTGCCTTTCCCTGGCTCTGCATTATTACTGACCCCAGTAGAGCTGGGAGTGATGCTGCAGCTCCTCAGGACCAAGTGAAATGCCCTGTTCTGTCCTGGGTCAGAAAGGTGATCAAAATGTGCCCATATATCAGCACTTCTTAGGTAACCAAGGAATGGATAGGGACTGGAGATGAGAACAGAGCTGGTGAAAAGGGTGGAGGGACTGGCAGGTCTATAAACTGACCTTGTCACAGATGTCCAAATGTCATGGATGTCCAAATTTCACAAAACCACTTTTTTAAGTGCAGGGTGTTCTTATGTTGCTATGACCAGTGAAAAAATTAGTGTGGATTAAGGTACTTTTGCCTAATGGTTTCATTTTCATCCTTCCTTTCTTGACTCTTCTGGTGCACATATCTTCCCACAAATTTTCCTTTCCTTCATGTCCAATTACAAATATTCCAAAACTAATTAAAAAACAACACTTCTATTTTATGTTTTAGTGATGTGAGGCAGACCTGGTTAAAGGAGAGGTAGGCAAGGACAGCACAAAATTTCTCAATGTATCTATCCTGCAATCTCCTCTGTAGCAAGTTTCCCTTCAGATGTTTTACACAGTTCACTGATGCACATGGAAAATTATGTTGCTGTAGTTAATAACCTTATTTTTTTCTATTAAATTTATAACCCTTTCCGGGAATTAAATGGGAATAAGTCACTTGATGTTTTTGCTCTGATTATAAAATCCATATGTTTCCTGAGGTCTCCAAGTCTTGCCATTTAATCCGACTACAGCGATAATTGTTTTTGGGGAAAATGGCTACCTGGTGAATAACCAAGAAATTTATGACTGCCTAAAATTATAGAGGACATATTTGTTTCTGTTACAAGCTTAGCATTTTCTGAGATAAAAGACACATACCCACGTGCTTGTACTCAGTATTTTTGGCACAATCCATTTGTGTCTTTTAATTATTTTTTTTCAAATTCTGACATCGTTGTTTAACCCATTTGATTTAAGTGATATTTGAGGGCAATACATTCAGGTCTTTTGCAGAAATAATGACTGGAAAAACTAAGTATCTTTCAGAATTCCTTCCTAAGTATCAGCAACTTTCCAATGCTGACTGTAACACCTATCCTTGTTCACTGGTGCATTCTTCTTTCATGTAATCAGTGGTGCAAAGTCCAGTGGAGGCCAGTCCTTAGCGGTGTATTCCAGGGGTCAGTCCTGGGTCCAGTACGATTTAACATCATAATGACCTAGATTCATGGGGCAGAAACTCGATCTGTACTCAAAGATGACTCTGTTAATGCATTTTTCCTTGTTCCAGAAAACTTGCTTGTGTTCGCAGATGCTCATTGTTTTATTTTCCAAGTTTAATCTATTGAAGGAGTCAATTATTTCTATGTCCTCTTTGCTCTACTTAATTTGCAAAATGATTTCATGAGACCATTAAAAATTGTGCAATGTGAAAATCAAGGGTTTTCACTTGCAAGGCTTTGCCTAATGTATCCCATGGTTCTGTGTTCAGCAGGGCATTCTTATAGCCTATAGACAGAACACGAGCTAGGGTTAGCTGTGCTTGCAAAAGATGAGCTTGGATGTCTCAAATACAACAGAGCATCTTGGTTAAAGGTCAAGGTAGTTTCAGGATGTGACTGGATGTATGTTTGTTAACCAGGGTACAGCTCTGAGTAAACAGCTTATTCTTTAAGCTCCTGTCCTCGTGTGTTTCCAACAGAAGAGTCATGTGAGGGCACTGGGGTTGGTGGACCAAGCGCTCAGTTAATTCTGGTGGAGCATCCTCATGCCATCTTGTGTGCAATTTTTAAACTGCATCTCTGTTGTTGCTTTCATGCACAACTCCAAACTGACTGGTGAGTGCAGCTACTAATCCCAGCTAATTCCTTTTACCTTCTGTTGTTAATTGATTACTCTAATGCAGGGAAAGTCTCTTAAGTCTAAAGCCCTACTAAATGCTTGTAGAATTTAAACTTTGATGCTTTCCTTTCCTCTCTTCCTTTCCTAGTCTGGTTAATTTAGAACAATTTTAGTAACAGAATCTTCTCTAGCTGATTTTACTTCAAACCTGACTCATTTTGGAACTGGTTGATTAATCTGATAAGCTCCATAGGCACCTGGTTTCAGCCTACTTCTGCTGGAAGAGAGGTGCCTTTGAATTGCAGGGTGAAGAAAGCCTGTGACTACTTGGCTTTGGCAGGACTCTTATCAGCTTCTGATGAAGGCGGTGTGCTTTGAAGATCCTTGTCAAATCTCTCAAAAATCTTTGTCACAATTTCTGGCTCTTCTTGAGCTACCCATATTTGGCTGAAATCCTTTTCATGTTGTACATACCCTTGACTTGTCTTGAATCTTGTCCACTTCTTGGCAAGTTTTGCTTCAGATGTCTTGTAGCTGTTTTTCATATCTCTGTTTCATGATTTAGCCAGTCAAGGCAAAAAATATTTCCTCTGCTACCTCAAACAGAGGCTGCTTTCATCTGCCATTTTCATAATATTTGAGCACTCATTGAATTATTCTCCTTATTTGCCGCTAGTAGCATCATCGTGTGTGAATGGTGCTTATGGAATGTTATGATCAATGTTAATCAGTATAGATTCACTGAGTGAAGGACAGGGCCTCTGTTATTTTCCTAACAGAAAAATGGGAATTTGGAGTTATCAAGGTGGCAGTTGCTGTAATTGCTTCTTACCTCGACTGAGCTGTAGATGGGAGGGCAGAGGGAAAGCGAATTTTAGTAGTGAAAACAGGAAAAGTAAGGATGGTAAAACAAATCCCTCTGTCAGAATGTATTCCCTCTGCTGCACTCCTCCAGTTCATCTGCTCTTTTGTCCTTTGTATGAGCAGGCACAGAGTTTACAAAAAGCAAATCCATCCACTTCTCTTTCTGAAACTCATCTCATTCGTAACTCCATGTTGTGACCTATTGTCCCTACTAATATCTGCTGAGCTGAGTGTTCACCTCCTTGAACTAAGTTTTACATTCATGTAAGTCAAACAGAGGAAGGTATCACAAACTTTCAGTTCAGGAAGTGTTTTTTCCTTTATGTCTTGCAGTTAGAAAGAGATCAAGTTATCATGCCAAGATCTGGCATCTACCCTTTATCGAAAGGCTGTTTCTGCTGAAGGCCTCTGTCATGAACTGGCTGCCATAGGGAAGTTTACTTCTGTAAACATCTGAAATTAGGGTGGTGGCAGTGGTTGCTTGGCAATGTTAAACCAAGGAAACCAGACAGCAAATATCTCACTGGCTGAACACTCCCACCAGCTGAAAAAGAGAGAAAGGAAAGAACATGAAGGAGGAAAGAGGGTATTTGTAACACCCAGTTTAGCAGAAATGCAGCAGTGCATTCTGCCTTCATTCTGTAATGCTGTGAGTCAGCCGTGCTCTCACGCTCACTGTGAATGGAGTTCTAAGTACAGTGATTGCCTTACAAATCAGCGAAACTCCCAAGGCAAAATCCAGAGCAACTCTTTAAAAATATATTTCAAAGTGATCAAAGATGCATTTGTCTTACATTGTTCGCTAGGGAGGAGTCTTTCAATAGCAACCAGAGTTAATGCAGTCATGAACTTGAGCATCTTTCAGCAACTGTCTCACATTTTGCTGAGATTATCATCCCATGAAACCTCTTTCCGAGCAATTCCTCAACCAAGCTCAGTAGCTGGAGAGCAGCCATTACATCTTCATCCTTCATCTGGTAAAGCAGCAGAACATTTACCAGTGTATACACAACTGAGAAATGCAATTTGACTGGTACATTAAAGGTATTTGGTGATCTTTAATCTTAGCATAACTGCTGCCCATCAGGGGTGCAGTAATGTGCTTCACAAAGCGCACAAGAGAAGACAAGGCCCTTAATGAGTTTTGGCTGAGCTGGGCACGTTCTGCACAGTGTTGTTCAAATTGTCTCAGGCTTCCTGCCAAGTAATGCAGAAGAAAATGCCTTAGAGTATGCTAGCTGTCTATCAACCTCACAGAAAGTTTTCTCAAAGACAGTCTTTGATTTGTGAGTCAACCACTATTAAGTTAGTGTCAAAACCCTCTCTAGAGGCAACAAAATGGAGCACAGTTCTGCTGTTACTTCTAGCATCAAAATATTCATCTTTAACTTAAGGCTCTAGGTTATTTTTACTTTGCCCTGTCTCTGAAAGCCAGAAAGGATTTGTAGGGTGAGTTATGTGGCTTAGTTTCTGAAATGATGGGAATAAAAGCTGGGGAATGAACATAGGGAAAGGTTGTGATCATTTTGTAACTGACCTTAGTTAAGGAAATAAGAAGAGCTAGCTCTGTACAAGGCAAGCCTCACACTCTAGGCTTCTAACTTGACTCACTTGCACATACTGGCACATACCCCTAGAGTGAATGGCAAGTTTGCAGAGAAGTGCCATGACCCCCCTCTGGTTCCAGTAGTCTGTGTGCTAAACATGGCAGGTGGGACTGGTTGGAGCAGCTGGCGATGGCATTTTGGCTCTGTGTGGGACCCAGGGACTTTGCATGGGGTTGTTACCAGGAAAAGTCCCTTTAGCCCCATGCCATTGCCACAGGAGCCTCACGGGCAGGCACGGTGATCAGCTTTGAATTGGCATTGCAATGTCTCCTCCATTGGATGGCAAGATTCCCTCTGTGCCTCATCTCCCAGAGACCATGGGAGAAGCCTTTGACACTAATGTTTAGGGAAAATGCCAGGGAATCATTGCAACAGCTGCCCAACACAGCCCCCACATAGGGGCTGAGTAGTCATGACAACTGTGGTTATCAAACATTAGCATGGGACAGCATTCAAAAACCATTTTGCAGGCTTTAAATAACTTATCAAGCTGCAGGCTGGTGACTGTGGAGCTAGTACATGACAAAAATACACCTTCTGACTTTGAGGAACTGACAAAAAGGACACTGAGCCACAGGTGATCACTAAAGATTCAACCTAATTGCAAAGGATATGCATAACAATGTTATATGTGGTAGCTGACTGCTCAGGAAATTCAGTTACTCTGCAGAGTAATCTGGGTCTCTGGGTAGTGTATGAATAAATACCTGCTTGAGATCTTCAGCGAGCCAAGCTAGAGACTAAGGATTTGTAATGATACCAGCAGGATATAGACTCTCAAAAAGGCCTTCACAAAGCAGCCTGATTAATTTATTGTCTGAATATTCAAAAAGGCTTTCAGAGCTTTGCCTCAACTGAGTTTGCATTGCTGTCAGTATTTAAGCATTTATATAGTTTGAAGTAATGGATTTGAAAATGAAGATGGGAGGTGAATGCTGTGATTAAACTTGTAGGGCAAAAAGAAACAGAAAGAAAATCTCTAGTGATGGAGAGCTCCTTGGGTATTGCTTCAGAGTGGGCTCACATGCACTTGCCAGGAAGTTTTAATCTCTTATCTCCATCACTTTTCTGACATGGTGTTCTTAATTTCTTACTTTCCTCATTCACCCCTGATTCCTGTTCTCAGGCTTGTACCACTTTCCTTCCACTGCAGTTTTCCTTTGTTCTCCATGCTCCCTGCAGTGCAAACACATGATGGAGTTACTGTGCTTGACAAATTACATGGCACCAGCTGTGCCACCTCGGTGCATTCCTGACTGACGGCAAACACAAGGGGAAACCTCTGCCACACGTGGGAACACAGAACCAGGAGCTGCATCAGCACAGCTGGAATGAAGTCAGAAGCCAGCAGTCCTGGGTTCCTATGTGGCATCCTCAGCTCACACTGTGCAGTGTGGAAGTCAGCTTAGCTACGAAAAAGATGGAGCTGTAGTAGCCTACACATAATAAGAGCTGCTGAACTGGCTATAGCCATAACACTCTCCAGGGTGGTGGCTTCAGGTGGCACAGGCTTTGAAAGCATACTGGGGGAGAAGCCCTACATTCCAGGTAATACTCTCTTGTGCACAAAGGTTGGGTATGATTGCAGAAATGTTTGAAACGTTCATGTGTACTCATGCTGCTGTATGGTACCCACATGCTGCAGAATTGGAGCTCCAGGTTTTTTAAAGACTATGCCAGCATTGCAAACCACCTTGGAGGGATGATGAATCTCACTGGGCCCATCCCTTGCCAGCCTGGGACCAGGAATGCTCAGCCCTGCCTGGCAGTGCTCTGCAGAATGGGGATTTGCCGATTGTGCAAGCCAGCCTGGTGGAATTCTGTGGTAACATGTTTATATTGCTCCGGGTAACCAAGCTGGCTTGCCCAGGTCTGATTCTAACCTTTCACAGTACACTGGGAATATTGTATTAGTGGGGAGATCCTCTCCATGTGTTTAGTCTCTCAGTCTCACTGAGAGACCATCCCATTTTCAGCATGGCGGGATTTACAGACGGACTATTAATGCCAGAGCGTCTGAGAGGTTTGGGATGAACTCTGCAAGCCCATACCTCCTCTGGCATACAGAGTAAGCCTACAGAGCCTGCTTTAGGCAGCTGCAGTCTAGTGCCATATCCGAAGCTTTAAGTAATTTACTGTACTTTTGCATCCTCTTCTTGAATATTTTATTCTGGACTTGTAGTGCAACAAGAGAGATACACTCATGCATCTCTCATGACCCAGTGGCGGTCAGTGAACCGTGCCCCCGTCCTGCCCCGGGTGTCCCTCACCGCAGGCTCCTCCAGCTGCTCATACACACACTCCTGCAGTGGGAACAGGGAACACACTCACCCAGGACAGCTCAGGAATTCAGCATGAGACAAAGAGACAAAGGGAGGGGTCATTGTATGGAAATCCCCAGGGTTTGTTCCACCAGGGATCCCTGAGCAAAGTAACCCAAGGACAATGAGGGTTCAGGGGTTTTATCCGGGGTGCAAACCGATGGGAAGGGGGAAAAGGGGAGCAGTAAAGGCAGGGTTGGGGTACACAGTCCAGTGGGAGTACAAAGGAGGAGTGGCTGAAAAGGGATACCAGGAAAGGGGGGAACATTCGAACACTCGAACGATGTATGAGTAGGGACTGTACTGCCTTTTGGAGAAAGCCTTCTCCTCACCATAACCTGGGGGAGATTGTCTTACACTTCTGAACTGTCCCACCAGCAGCTTGCTGGTTCAGGGGACACAGCCTCTCTGGTGGCCCCAGCTCCTGGCTGGGCCACTGCAACAATGCATATCTCATGCACATCCAGTCCACTCTGTTTCAGTGGTTCACTTGGGAGGCAGCTACTTCAAAAGTATTGGCGATAATATTTTTTCAGCTGTGGGTTTTTCTTAAACAAAAAAAAAGAAAAAGAAAAAGAAAGAGAAACAGGGCCAGTCATCTTTCAGGATTTTTCATTGTTGCCTCCCAGGGTGAACAGGACAGCTCTAGGACTCTTGTTTTCTCCTTGTATTGAAGTGATTAAAGTAGGAGTGTCAGCGTGTTTCCAGAGGACTGGAGAATGTTACGAAGATTGTGCTTGCAAGAGACTGTCAGTGTCACGTTAAGGTGAGTCTGTGACACAATGAAAGTCTCATGCACTGCGCGAGACAGAGGGCCTTACTTTTACTTTAGTTAAAGTTGCTAACCCACAGAGAAAACTAGATGTGTGTTCGTGAAATGGAGCTTCTGAATTGCTCCATGAAAATGCTTCCAAACTATGCCAATCCCATTTTCAGATGCAGCCATTCCCAGCCTCTCCCTGTATTTACTATTTCAATGTTTTTTGAATTTGTCCTCAGGGTTTCACATCGCTATGCACCCTAGCTATGTACACATTAGATTTTCAATCCTTCCCTTTCCTCACCACTTCTGACTTCAAGAAATTTTAAATGTGCATTTGGTGTGCTTCCTGACCTTGACTTTTGAGCATTCAGGCCAAGCACTCAATCATTACCATGTAAGTTCATACCCTTGACATACCATGAGTAATTGATCTCAACTCTCAATTATTATGTTAAGCTTATATGGATTTAGAAGGATGAGATCCTTCCTAATTAATCTCAAGTTTTTTGATAAGATTACACTCAAGATTGACACTGACAGCTCATAATTTATCTGAATTTTAAGGAAGTTCTTCATAAATTGCCAAGCCAGGACTTCAGTGTTATTACAGAAATAGATTTCAAAATGCACTAAAAATGCTGAAAATGGGAAAGAGTTTTGTAAGCAACTCTAACAGGGGTGGAAGTTGTGTTACACCCACACAGGACAATGTTTCAAAGAACCCAAAGGAGGAACCCAAATGGAAGGCTGTTTTTTGTGGTAACTAACATGAGCTAAATTTTATTGATCAAAACAAATAATTAAAAGGTAACATAAGAGGCAAATCTGCAAGTGGTAAAACTCCAGAGCCTGATTCTCACGGGCTTGGCTCCTGGTGGTTAATGAAAGCCTTGCTCTGGGGTGCATCTTGTAGTGTTTCTGATGTGAACTCTGCTGCAGCCTAACAGGTAAATTCTGTTCTGGCCATCCCACTGAGCAGTCCTCTCTCCAACCTGCTGATGTGCCTTTGGTTTTTTTTAAACTTTGTCTTTCCCAGTGCTGTCCTTTTTCTCGTGTGGTTCTATGGCTTCCAGAGGAGCTGCTCAGGGTCAGTCCCCAGTTAGCATCATTCTATTAAGGCCAATGAGGGTTGCATTGATGCAAAGTCAATCAATCCTTGCTTATTCACACCAGCTAAGAGTTAGCTGTAAAAATGTAACAGTTTTTAAAATACACGTTTAAAGGAATTGATCTTGTTACTGTTCTGAGTAACTATTTTACTAAAAGTATGAGGAGCTGTGGGCTGCCTGCTTGTTATACACCAACAGGATCAAATTCCTGCATGACTTTATACTTACATGGATTCCAAAACGGGAGGAAATGTTGTTAGCAAAGAGACTGAAATAGATGATGCCGTGTGGCACTGCAAGGAATGCAGCATTTTGTATGGAATGGGATGAATGAGTACAGGCACTGAATAAACTAGGGGGAAATTTCAGCAGCTGATTATAGCAGAGCTGCAGGTACTGTCCTGCAAACTTGCTTTGTGAAGCAGGACATCAGTGTTCTGATAGAGAGGAATTAATATGGACTCAGGTAAAATGGGAATTTTCATGTAGTGTCATTTTTATTTGAGATTGATTAGTCTGACCTTCACTATCTTTCTAAAGACAGTGCAGTAAGTTTTGCTGGCTTTTTTCCCCTCTGGTCTCACTGAGATTAGGGCATGGATTGGCAGATAGACCAGCCTCGTGTGCTGCAGAAAATGCAGCAGAGAATATTAGCTCAGAAGCACTGGGAGAAGACATTTAAACCCTTCCACATCGATGTTGATAAGCAGAGCTGTTGATGGACAGCTGTTTGCAATGTTATGGTCATATATTTGTAGACCTAAGGGAATCAGATACCAATGTCCTCATAACTGCTAGCCTGGTAATTAAATATGACAGTCTTATCAGACAGTATTATCAGCATTTTGAAAGTATGTCTTGAAGACAGAGATACAATAGTCCTCTACAGTTCAGCATCAGACAGCAAAACATGTTTAGCATGAAAGATAAATTTTGAGATTCCAAATATATAGGGTTAAGACCTCGATAATGGAAGGTAAAGTAATTTAAAAAATGTTATATACCAAGAAAGATAAATGTGTTAGAACTGTTACAACGACCCTGCCATAGACCCAGAAGGATAGAACTCTTACAGTGATGCCATTCCCTTTAAGGGCTGGTTTCTCTTCTCCATAGTTTTACTGATTAGTATCTTTATCAGTGAAGACTTCCACTGAAATTAATAAGATTAAATGTGTTGGCATAGCCTGACCCTTGAAATTTTAAGAATATCTACAACATTGCCAGTTCTGTGCAGGTCCATTTTGTTGTCATATTGAGTGCACCACTGCTTTTTTTTTTTTCTTTNTGGTTTTACCACTACAGAGTCTCAGTGAAAGCAGTTTTGAAAACCAAATATGTCACTTAAGTGAACAAAAAATCAATAGCACACAAAATTCTGGGAAACCCATTCTCCAGGAAACATACATCTATATTTTATCTTCTTGACTTCAATTATCAGCTTTGCCAGCTTCTGCTAGAGACACTTTCCTGGCTCTTCAACTCATTTCTCATCAATCCCTGATGCTCTCTCTATTTTAAATGACTGTGTAGTTCCTCTCCCTCCTACTTTTCAGCTGATACTACCCACTTAGATTGTGACACCCATTCTCATCCTTAGTTTTACTCTGCTTATAAAGTGTTGCCACTGATCTTGATGGCAAAATACTCTGATTATTTCTGTATATGTTGAATAGGTAACAATCCTTCCCATCAGAAGTCAGATAGCTTTAGTTGAGTAAAAATATTGCTGCCTTACTGATTAAACTGCGGTGATCAAAACCTGTGTGTAAAAGCAGCTTCTTGTCCACGTGTGAACAAGAGCTAGATTTCAGCAACTTCTTTTCCTCTTGAGCTGAGTTTTATGATTTTAATGACATTTATTGATGTAGCAAAAGTGCTATTCATCACCCAGTTTTGAAGACAGCTGTAGGAAAACCAGTGTTATTTACCCCTTTCAGTTTATTTAATTGAGCTGGCTCATCTGAAAACATAATTATGACAGTGGCAAGGGAATCAAAGCCTAAATCCTTTCTGGAATAGAACCTTGAATGGTGTAAAGAAGCACTGGGCCTCCCTTGCCTACAGTAGACTTGCAAAAACTGGCATATACACATGTTCTGTTTTGTTGCTCATGTGGATGGTAAAATTCCTTGGGAGGAAAAAATCAGGTCACCAGTTGAACTGCACTAACGTGCTGCTGGTCATAAGCTAGGGACTGTGGTTAAGTTGGAAATATTTTAAAATGTCTCATCACTGGTGTTTTATTAAAAGGTCATCTGGCATCTTAGATAATAGGTGATTTGTAAAGTTAGTGCATGGAGATGAAATGGATACTGGACATGGAACATGCACACCTAAGTGTTATCTTATTTCCCTGGGTGGACCCATTACAATATTTGCAAAATGAGTATTCTCCCCAGGTTTTTATCATCATTTGCCTGGCTTAATTAAGCTTTTTAAGGTCAATAAGGGGCTGTCTTGACATGCTCAGGAAAGCCCTGACACCAACCCTGTCAGTGTAGTAGATCTGCATCTTTTGCAGCCAGCAACCCAGATATCTACAGCAGATAGATAAAAGGCTTCTCAGCTGTTCAGAGGCTGATGGTGATCTTAAAAAGTGACTGCCTGAACTACTTTCTTGTTTCAATTTCTGTAATGAGTTTCTGATTTTAATTTATCAGAAACATAAAATTCAGCTGATGGGCCATGTCTAAGACTCTTGACACAGACATCTTCTTTATCTTCCTCAGTTTTGGAGTTGTTCATTTCCTCCTCAGAATTACAAGCTCTCCTTACAGAAGGGGTCTTGGAAAAGGCAATAAGTGTTATCAAAGTTTTACCTGCAAAAGGCAATAAGTGTTATCAAAGATTTACCTGAAGAATAATATGCTATACTGGCCTCAATCAGAGAATAGGCATGAGTTTAGTTCTCTTCACAAGAAGAATTTCTTCCACCCTTACTTATGAGCAGGAACAAAATTGCTGTTTCATCTCCCTCATGGAATCTGTGATATATAAGGCATCTCAAAGGAAATTTACATCAGCCTGTTATGACTTTATACCTCCCCCATCAAATAATGGCCTTGAGCATGGAACAGAGACCTGAGGGAAATATGACAGAGAAGGAAGAGAGCCAAGCAATTAATAATATTTATAATACTTCCTACATGCAATAACCTGTGATAAGGTTAGTTCCTTTTTTTTTTCCTTCATTATTTCTCTGCATGAAAGTTGCTGCATGAAGTCAGTACAAATATGTGTACAAAAAAAAGCATGGGAAAGACTTGCTTCAGGCTCTGTGTGTGTGTGTTATGATTTTGTTAGAAGTTTAGGTGTTTCTGGAGTATAGGAAGAGGTAGAATCAATTTAATTTATACTGTGAACTATGAATACCCAGGGAATCCTTGTGCTTAGTGATGTACAAGGTCTTGCACAGCTAAAAGCACACAACAGAAAACTTGGGCATTTTATTGGCATTAGAGTACTTTGCTGAAATAAGCTCCAAGCATTGAAAGAGAGATATAATCACTCCAAAATCTATGTATTACAAAAAGAACTGTGTGAAAAAAATATGCTCTGTGTTCACTGAGGGGTAATTTTCTCAGGTGTAATTAATGAGTTACCAGACCATCCCACACACAGCACTGAAGGAAAGAGATGGTAGGAAAAATAAGAGGGATCACAAGAGTGTGTCACTTTGGTTGATAAGAGTTAAGGAAGGTGCTACTCAGCATAGCAGGGCCAGAGGCTGGCTTAGAGGACAGAGCTGCTGATGGAAAAAGTCAACATGTCAAGTTACACTCCTAAGTGGAGCTGATTTTATGGTGGGCTTTTCACACAGGTGACATTACCTAGCTTTTAATTACTGCAGACAGAACGTCTTAACATAGATTCACTGGAGGACATATCAGTTGTCATTTTGTTGGTTCCAGTAAGTGCTCCGAGGTCCCAGTTGTTACTGTCTGTGAAACATGCTTTGTAAATCTTATCCTATGTGAATATCCTTGGCTATTGATTCTTCTGTGAACTTGGCAGTCCTGTCAATAAAGGGGAAAAAAAAAAAGCATTAAAGGAAAATCAGTGTCCTTGCCTTATGCAGTAACCTGAACAGTTCTTGGGAAAGAGTCCAGTACAGGCACAGTAGCATGGTTAATTAAAGCAGTAACATCATTAGTATACTAATTTGGGAGTGTGTGGATGTTGGGTCCGTGTATATCAGGGACACGGTGTAATTGTTGCCCTTCTGTTCTCGGTTTATAGTTTTCTGGAATTATGTGCAGACTGAGGTAAAAGTAGAATTGCTAAACCAGCCAACCAATACCTGAATTAAAAGACATATAATTTTAGGGAAGGCTTTTTAGTGCCAGAAAGAGCACAATATTATCAGGTTATTTGGGCACGGGAAACCTGAGGAGGCTGTTCTGAGATGGCTAATGCATGGGTCTGGACTTCTGCCAAGGAGCCATGGGGATCCATAACAAGGCAGAGGATTTTGAAAACTCCTTGTTCTCCTGGCCCCATACACCCAGATTAATGTCTGTGGGTCAGGTTTCTCTCTAGTCTGAGGCTGCAGCCTGGTTTATTGCTTTACACTGTAACTCCAACAGGGCAGTGCCACACTCCTGTCTGCTGCAAACTGGGAATGTTATGACTAAAAAAGATTTTTACTTCCCCCCCCCACCTTCATTCAGATTTCATTTAGTTAATTGGATGCACGAGGTATTGCACAGAGCTATAGAATGATGTTGAACCTCTCCTCCAGTCTCTGTCCTAATTTGTATGGAGCAAATTACTTCTACTTAGAGGTCACAGAAAAAAAAAAATGGTGCTGAGAAGCATGACATTCCTTTTTCAACACTATTAAAAACTGGAATAATGAAAATTTCAATACCTCTCCCACTACTAGTGTAAATAAAATATCATTCAGTGTATCTCACACTAAGCACATTTAAAAGAAGGATTTGGGATGTAATGTGTACATTAAATAGAATGAAGCAAAATGTGCCCTCATGCATACACTGACTGCTGAAAGACCACAACCAAATAAGAGCAAATTTTGGCCCCTGTTAAATCACAGTAGAACTTAATACAGTGCCTGCAAGAATTCAAAGCAGCTCACTCAGCAAATTGTTATCTTGTGTTTGGAAAAGCAAACCATCGAGACTGTAGGATCATGCTTGCAATCCGTGATTTAATACATATTTTATCACACAGGACAGTATTGCCATGGCTCATTCATGGAGAACATAAAAATAGCTATTGACACTGCAAACATACTGCGAGCTCACCTTACTGCTTCAAGAATATTATACTCATCCTGGGTCTATGGAAGGAAATGAACTTTTGGATTTTCTCATGCAAACATTGGAAAAATACCAATTAAACTGAAATCCTAAGTGCCTTGGCACTTTACCTGTCAGAACTGAGACTGGCTCAGAAGTTCTGCTGATCTGCAAACAAAGAAGAGCCCAGGGCCTGTTGGAGAGGCTGATCACATGCTGTCTGAAAGGGATGAAGATCACCGAGCTCAAATAATCTGTGCCAATGAAAATAGTGGCTTTTACTCAAACTTTCAGATTTCTCAGAGGTGCTATCCAGTCTCACACACCTCACGGGCTATCTTCAGAACTGACCTTCCGAATCCTGATGTCTTGCACGTGGATAGAGAGACGTGCAAGGGCTGCCCCAAGTCCTATGTTTGCCACACGTTTTCCTCCCATCAAAAAGAAAAAGCTGAGAACATTTTTCATATTCCACTCTCTTAGGAGAATCTCTGCTGCTTAGAAATTCATGTTACTTCTCTCTCAGAGAAGAAGCTGTTACTAGTCATTACTTCTTACTAGTAATGGAAACCTGATTTGGGCAGCTCCATAAGGAGAAAATGCACTTCCCATCTGTTCTTCATTCGTGTATTTTCCACTGTGAAGCCTCCAGTGCTAGCGACTGATACTTCCAGACATTAAAGTGTTCCTCGTGAACCTAAACAGCGCCAAGCAAAAATTTTTCGAGGCGTTTGTGCAGGTTTTGCGCTCGTGTTGCTCCTCAGAAGTCACCTGGCGTCTCCCCAGCGCAGGGCTGCGGCAGGACAGCAGAGGGAGGCAGCGCTCAAAGGAGGGGGAAAAGCTCGGGCACCCTCGGCAGCACAGAGCAACCCTCCATCAGAGGCGATGATTGCGTTTCGGGGGCTCTGCTGTGCCGTGGAGGAGCACCGGGGTGGATCAGAGGCATTCCCTCGCTGCTCTGTCCCGAGCGGTGCCTGTCCCGGCAAGGAGCCAGCAGCTCCTCGGCCATTCCTCGCTGGCCCTGCTGGCTCACGGCAGCACCATGTACCCACCTGGTTAGGGTGTGCCCTTCAGTGAGATCGTGTGTTCAGTGCATGCCTTGGGTCTGTAATTACAATGCTAAAATACGGCTCTAGGAGAAAGTTTAGCAGATGATTATCTTTCCCGTACAGAAGGAAGAAAGCGTTGTGAGAAGACTCACTGTGGTCCCCTCCAGCCTACCCAGTCTGTGATCCTGTGTGACATATCTGTTTAAAGTGGCTATGCAAAGGACACTTTGATGTTCCCTATTTATAGAGCTCTCCCCCAGTCACTTACATAGAGAGGGTCAGATTATACCAGCCCGCCCCAGAAAGAGGTCGGAGAATGAACCTGAGTCACTCACTGACTGCTCAGTGGTCAGTGAACCTGAGTCACTTCAATGACCACTCCTGAGGGCCAGCCAGCCTTCCCCCTTCACAGAACCACACAAAATCATTTAGGTTGGAAAAGACCTCCAAGATCATCGAGTCCAACTTTTTCCCCTGCTTCCCGTGGCTGGGATGCCACTTTGATCAGGCTAACATCAAAGCCTCATTCTTCCATGCTGAGCTGTGTCTCCATGGTGGTGTGACTCTTTGCCCCTGCTTTCAAGGTAAGCCAGAGAAGGATCGATAATGTCTCATCTGAAATCCAAGCTCCAGTTTTAACTCACCTGTCCCACTACAGGGTTTCACTGGGGCACTTGGTTAGCAATGGGAGAAAACCACCTCCTGCTCCCTTCCACTGCAGTACCTGACCCTGCTGGAGTAATACACACCCAAATTTCTCAGCAGAACTAATCTGAGTCTCCTTGCACAATTTGCTCTGGTTATCTTTTACCTTTTTGTCTTCTTTATGGAGATTTTTGGGAAAAAACCACCAAAATGGAAGGGCTCCTGTAAGTTTTAATCCAAGTGCAATTACAGAGTGCCAGTCAGCTGACAATGGCAGGGTAATTGATGGTGCAAAATGTCCCATTGGCTTTATGGAGATGCTTTCTACTGGCTTAAATATTGTTTTTAATTAATCCAATGTACATGCCTGAACCCATAGCTGGCTCAGACCCATACACCTTATGGGCTCTGCAGAAAAGACAGAAATGAAAAGAAACAGTTGAGTAAAAAGAAAAAAAGAAATTATTCCTTTGCCTGGTGGATCTTCTGATAACATGGATTTGTTACATCAGCTTAACTAAAATTGAGGAAGTTGGAAGAACCTCTGGTTCCAAGATCCTCCCAAGATCCTCCCAAGATCCATTTGGGTTCAGGGTGGCAAGTCAGAGACCCAAAGACATTAATTTGCAAGCAGACTCCTTCAGGAAACAGTGTTTTTAATAAGGACTGTATTTTTTGCACTGTTTCACTTCCTTACTTGGAAAAAGCTATTAAGTTCCTCTTCCCTGAGCAAAAGTGTAGTGCACCAATGTTCAGTCCCTGGGAAACAGTGAGTCCTGGCCAGAAAGGCTACAAAAGGAATTTTGTTCCTTGAATGAACCTCCAGAGTTTTAGATGTCTCTCAAAATTCTCCTCCATCCCACCAGGGGCATAGGGTTCTTCTTCTGGGTTGTTGGTTTTCATGTCCTAAAAGAACTAGGGGAAAAAAAAGAGGTATGGTGCCCTTATCTACCACTGAGTTCATCATCATCACTAAGATGTTAGGCACAGTATCTTTGAAACACTTTCTGACTGTTTCAGGTTTTGCATAGGTCATGCTATTTTTTACCAGAAAGAATATTTTAAAATTTGAAGACTACCTTTAACACTTAATTGTAAATTTCAAATAATTATTAAAATAAGACACTAAGTCTTCACTGATTTCACCTGGAGAGCAGTTTCTTCCCCTCTTTTTCGCACAGAATATATCTGGAGTGGGTGGAAAGAAAAATGTGGAAGACAAGCTAGAAGACTGGTAGCAATAAGGCAGCAACTAGGTGTCAATAATGCACTACTTTAGTAGTTAAATTGCTAAATCCTTTGGTTACTGAATACTCCTCAATAGTAATAAGACCTCCACTTTCCTATGGCTCTGGCATACTCTATTAAAACTTCAGAAAGTGCATTTCTACTAGGAAGGTTTGCATGTGTTTCTACAGCAGAAAAAACCCAGCTGACCTCTGTTTAAAGATCAAATTGAGTTACAGTTGGAAAAGGTTTAGTTCTCCAATCTCTTTTTTAATAAAACCATTTCTCTTTGTTGAAATCTTACCTCTATCTGTTTGTAGTTTTTTAGTGGAAATATTTGTTTGAGGAGGTCGGTGAGGGCATTATTGGGAGGCAGTGGGGAAGGTTGTTTTAGTGGGACTCCTGCTTTGGTTAACAACCTCTCAATGTGGATGCTTGTCTTAACACACAACTTCTGGGAGCTCATTCAGCCCTGGATAATTATTCAGTGGGACACATCTGGTTCTTGCAGAGTCAGCACTCCCACCGACTTCACTGGGATTGCTGCTGCAGGATTCATCCCCACAAGAACTAAGTAGAGAAAAGAGATGAGGTTGTTTTGCTGAGGCAGAGAACAATGGTTGATAAAATAAATCCACTGAAGGAAGGAAAGGAAATATTCCTCCAGCATTGTGATGACCTTTGGGAAACTACTCTAAGGTATTTTGCCACCACAATTGGGAGAGGGCTTCAAGAAGAGCTAAGACAGATGGGGCAAGTAGATTTCCTTGGGTATTTTTGTCATTTAGTGGTTTGGGGGAATTTTTTTTTTTATTTTTTCTTTGCTTGTTTGGATTGTTGTTGCTGTTTTTTTTTTTTAATGTTTCTAACTAAGCAGGGGGTTGTCTGCTTTATTTTCTTATTTTGCTGGTGTGACTTCTGTCTCATTTGGTGTCTGTTGGGGCAAATTTCTACTAGGATGTCTATATTCAGACTAGCAGTGATAAGAAAAGGGAGAAAAAGAGAGAGTTCTTTCAGATCATAGGATGAAAGTGAAAAGTTCTCTGATTTGAAAGGGAAGAGGAAAACATGCTTGGCTTTACAGCTGAGATACCACTTTTGAAGAAAAATGCAAATAGAATACATGCTTCAGAACATAACTTCTCATTGGAAACAGAATAGAATAGAACAGAGGCCACTGAAACATGAACAGTACTGGTAAATTAAAGGTTTATACCCACACCAACCTATTCATCAAAGAAAACTGAAATTACAGGAGACAGCAGGACTTTAAGGAGTGTTTTGAGAAGACTGATTATTTTGAAGATCACTAGAGAAAATGAAACTAAAAATAATTTTGAGGACAAATAGTTCTGATGGGTGAAGTGGGCATCTGATGGCACATACAGTCTGGGAAGAGGAAATATAGGTTGTTGAAACTAATTAGGGATAAAGTGAAAGGAACTGCAGGTCATATGTTGAAGAAGCTCATGAGGGAAGTAAATCCATGTGAAAACTCATAGCAGCTTGTGGCACTTGCTGGGGGAGGGGGAAAGATATGGGGAGCAGGAAGAAAGATGAGTCTTGAGTGTGAGGAAAGCTGACAGTGGCCTAAAGCATACCAGGCAAAGCCGAAATCTAGTAGTGGAGAGGGCTTTCAGAGAGAAATGGAGCTGCTGAGGGCAGCATGAGAAGGGAAGGAAGCGAACTGTAGAACAAACCAGGGGTGAGGCCAATGCAGGGAGCCAGGGGAAATGAGATAAAATGATGAAGGGATTTGGAGAAGAGAAACACTATCTGAAAAGTCAGAAAATGTGGGAGAGCTTTAAGGAGATGGTGTCCTTAATTTTCATCCTACAACCCTGCAGCAAGTATTATAAAAGGGATGTACTAGAAATCTTTATTCATTGGTGATCTCTGTCATAATGGCCCCTTGGAGGTTTTGGCAGACTCCAATTTAAAATAGCTCTGAGATACACTGACACTGAAAAAAAAAATTAAAAAAGCAGTGTAGCTTCAAGAGATCCTTAAGTGGCCCTATCTCAATGAGGAGTCTTCACGGGCAACTCAGGGTCTGGAGCTCAGCTTTGTATTTCAGTTTCTCCAAGCAGCTCCTGGGTTTACAACCTGTTAATCCAGTGATCCTCTTCCCTGAGCAATATCACCAAAGGTAATGCTGGAGGGATGGGGGCAGATGGGGTGATTTAGTGCTTTTCTGGCAATTGTGTTGATGAGGGGGCTCATTACATGGATAGCTTAGTAGCAAGGATGGTTATCTGACCTCAGCAGGGCTTTTCCTCCTTAGTGTAGCTTCTCCTTCTGGCCTGACAATTTATGAACACGGATCTCTCTTCCTCTGCTATCTGTGGCTTCTTTGTTACTGCAGGTTCATAGGACAGGCTGTTTTCAGAGGCTCCCAGAAGTGTATAATTCCCTCAAGGGAGTTAGATAAAAGACCTGTTTCCCTTTATGATGTTTATTAGGTTTTACTCACCCCAGTGGGGAGGAAGACAACCAAAATTTGCAGGTGAAGTACATCTCAAGTTCAGCTGAATGCAGCTGTCAGCATTGTACAGGTTTGAACCCAGGCCACCATGTGCTTCTCTGTGGCCAGGTGGCAACCAGTGCTGTGGGCCTGAATGACACTTTGGAAATGAAAAGAAAGTCTGTAACTAAAGTCATATCAAAAACCTCATTCAGAGAGCCTAATCAGGTAACTTTTACTTACCCTGGTGAATAATTCAGGGGGACTGTGTGTGTGAGTCAACTAATGCTTTATGCAAGTTGATGAATTAAAGACAGAGGAGCAGAGTTGGAGGTCCTAGCTGGTGTAAATCACATAGCTGATCTCAGTGACACATGCCTGCTTACACTGGTTACAAAACTGACAACACTTCTGAAGAACAGAGGAGATAAAAACATTAAACAAGAGAAAAACCACATGGTTGTGGTTATGGCATGTCCCTCCAGGCATTGTATGGACAGAAAAGACACCTGAAAAAGTAATTATTTCTGAATTATGTAAATGGTGGATGTTTCTTTTTCTGTTCATTTCTTCATGAATTGTCTGTGGAAGAGGTCACAGTTTTCTCAACTCTTCCTAACATTAAATTATTTGTCAAATTCTTCCTGCAAACACCTCTCATTTTAACTCAATGTGCAAGGAGCATCGTGGAAGAATTCTGAGGAGATGTGTGGGTCTTTTAGGGTCTGTGAATGGTCTTCTCTCCCATTGACTTTACAGGGATTAGGTCACCAACTTGAATGATGGATGCACGTCAGAAAAATTACACTCTAATAGCCATGAGCTACATTTGCTTTTTGAATTTCATAGAAACAGATCCAGTTCCAGCTGGGAAATGTCAGGTTCTGAAAGGCAACATTTTTTCCAAGAGAAGTGGGCTCTGGAGGCTCTTGTCCCAGCTGAGTTCAGTGAAATGTTAATGATCAAGGAGGGACAGAGAAATATTCTTGTCTCACTAAGGAGGTGTTTCTCCATAACCAGCTTTCAGTGCTGGAACCTCCCTTGCGACAGTCAGTGAGATCAATAGTCAATTCAAGGGTGCAGAAAAGAATGTGTCATTGCTTGTTTTCAATCTCACTTTAATATTTGAAACTGAGCCACTTCAGACAGTCTGGGGCTGATTTTCACCCACTGAAGTTACAGGTAAACCAAGCAGCTGACATGGATTTTGTGCATGCTCCCAAACTGGGAGCATCTTTAAAATCCTGTATGCAGCTTGTTTACAGCACTCATAGGAGGTCAGAGCCTGCCCTTTCAACAGAAACAGCTAAATCAAGAGACTATGATGAAAGCACTGAAGGCTTCTTTAAGCCAAAAGAGGATAGTTTGAAACTTATCAGCCCTTCTCCCACATGGAAATTGCTGTGTCTCACAATAACATTTACAGTTCTGTCTGTCTAGTTGTGTCAGCAGGGAAAACACCACTTGAGCAGGCACTGGAACACGCTCTGATGTTGACCAGGAATAGAAACATAGACACTGGTGCCTCTGGAAAATGATGACCCAGATATTTTTCCACTGTGAAATTATCAGTCAAACATAAATGCAAGACTTGTAACACCTTGATACGAATTCTTACGGCATTTACTGTCACAAGTTGGGGTGATGTCATAACACAAACGATGCATTTACCAGACCAGACTTTAACAAGTGAAGATTAATGGACTGTTCCAAGATGGAACTTTTATATGTGCTGTTTATACACCAGGAGCATTAAAAAGGAAAAAAAAATGGGCTGCCAAAGCACCAATGACATGCAGAATATTGAAATAAATAGCTGATGATGCAAAAAGTGCTGAGAGAGGAGTTTACTCACCGTGTGTTTGTATCATTGTTTGGAGCTGTGTCACACTGGTTACCACTGCTACAGTCATGACTCCAGTGTGTACAGAGCATCAAGGGGAGCTGTTCTGCCACGGTGACAGGATACTAGATGAAAACAACAAGTTGTGTATATTTAAGTGTGAAAAGAACAGCATGTTCGCCCACCTGAGTGGTTGTTACTTTCTAAATGTCTGTCTTCAGCAGGCCTCATTCCCAAGGTGCTCAATACAGCCTGGCGTTGGGAAGTATCTCTATAATTAATGCTAAGTAATTCATTAAAGAAAAATCTCCACATCATAATAAATCATCAAAATCCCCATAATGCGAAACATGAAAATGTCAACATTTATATAAAATCTTCCACCCAAAAGTCTCAAACTCCCTCACTGTAAACATCCGTTATTTGTATTTTTAGTTGCTATGAATACTAAAGAATTTTTTCTACGTTTTTCAACAGATACTTAAAAATCACTTATTTTTAGACATCCTCTGATGTGTATGTATTTTTATTCTCCTTCCAACACCAAAATTCCTGTACTTCGAAGGTTAATGGTTGCTGCTACTGAAAAATATTCAGCATGATCTCGAAACAGCTTGTAACAGGATGTGAGCTGGAAAGCCTGAGTTGGTGAAATAAGGATATAGTTAGGTGATACAGAGTTACATAAGCAGGAATTTTCCAAGGACATTTTGATGAAGTCCTCTATTGCTGTGAAAAGCTGCACAAGATTATTAATGATCACAAGTGGTCTGAATGTTTTGCCTGGTCAGAAATGGGATAAAAATAACTCACCATTTTTATTTTAACAGCGTGCTCATATGGAAACATGCTTCCTGTTATAGTCCCATCCTTGCTGTAATAGATCACAAATCTATTGATCTATTGATTCTTCTACAAGCAAGTGAAGTGCAATGTCCAGAGAACTGTGCACCCATTGCACTGAGCTTGAGAAGCAATCTGTGATGCTCTTGAATATACCTAAAAGAAATAACAGATTTCTGAGGGGACCAACTGCAGTTCTCAGTAGAGACTGAAGGGTGTGTGATAATCAGAATCCCCCCAGGAACAATAAGGGAGAGCCGGAAATGGGAATCACATTCTTGTTGGTGTGGTATTTTCCTAATCACATGCTCTTAATGAAAATTATGTGGCAGGGTCACTGAAAATCAGGTTAACCATATGGCGAGCACAGTGCTTGCTTCGTAATGCCTGGGTTTGCTGAGGATTAGAAATCTATTAGAGAGCAGATTTGGAATTCCATTGAAGAAAGTAATGAACTGCATTTCGGTGCAGAGAAAGTAATCTCAGATAAGCAGAGAGCACAGTCAGTTTGACAATGTGTTGAAGAGATTCAAGAGGTGAAGTAAAAGTCACACAAAACCACTGAGGAGATACACTGAGGTGAAGTTCTTTTATTTATTTATTGTGCTGTAGGTTTCTTGAGGAGGAGTTCTGCAGATGAAGTGCATCCAAGAGCAGGTCTATTAAAAGCAGCTCTCAAAATACTGAACACATGGGGCTAAAGAAGCACTTAGCTAAGAGGCAGAGAAAAAGTCTCAAAAATCATTCAAACAAAAAATTAGAAGCTAGTGAATCATGTTGTTTCTAAGTGTTCAGTGAGCTATTGGTAGATCAAAATTGTGTATGAAATGAGTCTACAAGATACACAGACCCTAATTTTCATTTAGCAAACCAGAATCCAAACTCCAAGACCCTAGAAGGAATTTCTGTCTAGTGATCAGATGAACTGTTTACAAACTAGTGACTGTGGTTGGATTTTCTCATTTATTTGAATAGGGTATCTATGCTCCCAGTGAAACTGCATAAATGTGGGGATTTTTTCAAAACAAAGAGTGGTACTACAGAAATCAGTATGCAAACTGTGTGCGGTTTCAATATCACTGCCAGGCTTCCTTGGATTCCAGACTTGACATGTCATAAGAATTTATTTTCTCTGCATAGCTTGTATATTGGGCCTAAATTAGCTGTCAGCACAGGTAGATACTTCACAAGTAGTGAATTTTTACTTTTTGCTTCTCTGTGCTATAGGAAGCATTAAACTCTATGATGTGATGGGGTGTAATTTGCTTTCCCCCTCTGCCCAGTTATCAGCAGATAAAAAAGTGGGTTTCTGGGTGTGCCTTTGTTCCGACAATTTAAGAGTTCATACTGCTTACAGAACACTGAGAAAGTTAAAATATTTGGAGAGATAATCTGCTTATTATCTTGAACATAATCTCACAAGATGCTCTTCCATTAGCAGACCTATAAAGAGAGGCTCTGCAGAGAGCAGGGGGATATCAGACTTCAGTCTGTAACTGAGACAGTTCTTAGCTCACAAACTGACCTGGGATTCAGGGGTCTTGGGGTAAACATTTGGCTCTGATTTCTGTGTCACCTCACACAAATCATTTAAACATTGCACATGCCTGTTCTGCATTAACAGAATTCATCTGCAGGGTGGAATTTATCCACCCTGGAGGACACGTGGTAGGAAAGTATTTATTCTCAGGGTACTGAGATCAGCCACCCACAGGCCTTCTTGCTTGATCTTTTTCCCTATCATTTCTTGCAGGCAATAGCAGATAATTTTTCATCCACTCTCAGGCTTTTCTTCTGGTTTGGGATAGATTTTTTTTGGCTTTTTTTCTTTTGGAGGCTGTGTGTGGATCTGGTTTGCAGCTTGTTCTTTTAACTTGTATATTGATGCACTATTTTCATTTCACTTTCTTTTACCATTATTTCCTTCAATGTGTTTTCTGATTGCATAGTGTGCCCTACTAAGCTGCAGTTTAGAACCACCTTTGGTGCTCACCTTGCAGCACTTGTGTCTATACACTGCAGAGTTACAATAAAATCTGCTTCTCCATGCTTGTCATCTCCTGCTCCAAAATAATTTCTCTCCTATTTCCATTCTAGAATCTTCCTGACAAAACAGTTTTTCTTTTCCTGCTGAAATTCCATGCTTACAATCCCAATTGTACTTTTCCCAGCCTGTATCTTGTTTCAAAACCTTCCACACTTTTATTCTTGGCTTCTCTGGACAATTTTCAACAGTTTATTCTGATGAAAACTGTATATACCTTCCTCCCTGAAAAGACCATTTGAGCTTCCCAGCCCCTACCAGATTGCTTTGCAGTCTTTGTAAAAATTCTGTGTCATCTTCTCCCCTGATTCAGGTGGAAGTTCCTGAGTCAGGTTCCTTCTCTAATCCTCTCCAGTTGCCTCAATGCCATGCTGTTTTGTCTTCAATCTCTATCTGTGTTTTCCCTCCTTTCCTTCCTTTCTCTTATGATGCTCCAGCTTTTCCCTTCACAGTACAATCATGCTTCAGTCTTTCCTAGTACAAATTGCATATGCACCCTTAGCTTCATGTGCCTTTATGTGTTCTCCTTTGTCCTTCTCATTTTCATTTATGTGCAACTGAAGGTGCAAATTTAGAACTTTGGAGGTCTACTTTTCCAGTTATATCCTCACTTTTCTTCCCCTTTTGCTTCATCCCACTGAGGTCACTAAAATCTCAGTGACCCACTGAGGTCACTAAAACCTTTTCTCTCAGAAATGGCCAGGACTGTTATTCAGGGCTTATTCTTCTTGACATGTCAGTTACAGTCATATCAAACATATCAAACCTTACTCATGATGGCCTTCATTCTTAGTCGATGGTCCCAATAAATACCTGAAAATTGTTATGTTTTTTATCATACTACAAATCTTTAAAATTCTTATCAATGAAGGCATGGGTGATCCAACTCCTCTCTGCTGTGCTGACCAACACTGTTTCAGTTTTCCACATGTAGATCCATGTTAACACTTAGTTTTAATACTGCTATTGCTCTTGTGGCAATGCCTGTCTTTTACTCTGGATCTGTGTATCCTGTAGCTCAGTCAGGTCTTGCTCCATAATTGCTGCCTAAAATTCTACAGCAATAGTAATAACATTAATAGTAGACTGAATCCTATTGACATTCAGCACTGTAATCAGCACCTTCAAAAATGCTTATAAATAGTACAGATAAATTATTGGCAGGAAGGTCAGATGTTTCCTAGATTGTTTAAATAACAGAACACAAAATTAAATTCCTCTTAATGAGTGTGGCTTGAGTCTGATTTTCATGGATTAAAACAGATTAACCCACTAAACATAGCTTCAGATCCTGATGCAATTATTTATTTTCCCAAAACTAATAGATGTTTAAGACCTTCTTCCATTTATTCAGCCTTTTTTTTAATTTTTTTTTTTTGTATTTGTGGAAGACAAGGATATAAGTGAAAAATTTGGCAAAGAAAGGATTATAGAACAGGTTTCAGCCACCTGTTTGGAGTGTTCACTGAGAAGGATAATCACATGTGGTGAGCTGACTAATAGAGATGTGGGCTGAACGATTAAAAAAGGAGAAGTCTTTCAGAAGAGGATTCCCAAGAGGCAGGGATGGAAATGTGGTTTTCTCTGGTGTGTGGTCAAAGATTTTAGTGTGAATATTGGACTATTACAAGCTGTTATTTATGTATGGCAAAGGAACAATCAAGACCACCTTTACTCTTACATTTTTCTGCTGTCCCATAAAGCAAATAACATTTCTATATTTCTTAAAAGGTATTTAAGCCTTGCATGTATGTGCAGCATCCTCTCCTGCCTTGATTTGAAGGGCTTCACTCTTCGACTAGGTCATCATCACATTGTTAAGGAAAAGGGCTCTTTCTGTCAAGCCTGGTAAAACCTTTACCAAAACAGTATTCTCTGACTATATCTCACATCCAGCTTCTTATCTTAGCCTTGCTGACTACAAATTGGCCTTGGATACTCTGATTCTTATGCAGCAATCTCCCGTTCTTTTCAGTGGTTGTCTTGTCAACAAAAGCTCTTCATTTTCCAGCTCTAAACTACTTTGCATTTTTCAACTAAGCAGTCTCATAGACTATCTTAACATTAGTGCCAAAATAATCATCTCTTTATCAAACTTCTAATTTGCAAAACCCTGACCCAATACATGTGTATTCATTTAGGTTGGAAAAGGTCTTTAAAATCATTGAGTCCTGCTGTTAACACTATCTAGTCCACCATTAAATTGTGTCCTTAAGTGCCCCATCTGAATGTCTTCTAAAAGCGGTGGTGATGCCCCCAGTTCTCTGGGCAGCCTGTTCTAGTGCTTGACAATGCTTTCCATGAAGAAATTTTTTCTAATACCTGATCTAAATCACCGCTGGAACAACTTGAGGCCATTGTTTCTTGTCCAGTTCTTGTTACTTGGGAGAAGAGACCAATCCCCACCTGGTTCCACCCTCCTGTCAGAGAGCTGTTGAGAGCAATAAGGTCTCCCTTGAACCTCCTTTTCTCCAGGCTGAGCCCCTCCAGCTCCCTCAGCTGCTCCTCACCAGACTTGTGCTCCAGACCCTTCCCCAGCTCCACTGCCCTTCTCTGGACACTCTCCAGCCTCTTAATGTCCTTCTTGTAGTGAGGAGCCCAAAACTGAACAAAGACAGGATTTGAGGTATGGCCTCAGCAGTGCCCAGCACAGGGAGATGGTCACTGCCCCAGCCCTGCTGCCACACCATTGCTGATCCAGGCCAGGTGCCATTGGCCTCCTTGCCCACCTGGGCACAGCTGGCTCATGTTCAGCCACTGCTGACCAGCACCTCCAGGTCCTTTTCCAGCTTTCCAGCCCCTCTGTCCCCAGCCTGTAGCGCTGCCTGGCATTGTTGTGACCTGAGGGCAGGACTCAGCTCTTGGCCCTCGAACTTCAGCTCACTGGCCTCAGCCCATGGATCCAACCTGACCAGATCTCTCTGCAGAGCCTTCCTGCCCTCCAGCAGATCAACACTCCAGCCCAAATTGGTGTCATCTGCAGACTGAGGGTGCACTTGATCCCACCATCCAGACCATCAGTAAAGATATTAAACAGAATTGGCCCAAATACTGAGCTCTGGGGAACACTGGCCACCAGCTGATTTAACTCCGCTCACCACCACTCTCTGGGCCCAGCCACCCAGTTATATTTTTTTATTCAGGAAGTTAATCTCCTGTGTCTCCCCATTTCCATCTATTTGTATTTTCAGTGTACATTTTTGCTTTCTAAGGTACAGTAGAACACAATTTTGGGGATGACTGGAGCATTTGCATGGTTATTTACAGCTTTCTTCTTTATGGATATTGCAGTCTATTGGTTATCAGAACACAACGGTGGATGGAATTTTGGGAAATTGAAAATTTCTCTGTAGTCTCTGATCTCAGTGTGAGTGTAAGATTAGGGGGATATTTCCCATATAACAAGGAAAAATCAAGGAGAAATTCTACCTTGAAAAGTTTCCTCTCTTAAATCTCCTAAGACATATTTTTCTTTTGCCAGTCAAATAAACAAATTTTCCCTACCTCAATTTTTTTTTTTTTAAGCTCACAGGAGAATCAGGGGGAAGCTCAAAGGACTTGAAGTTAACCTCACCTAGGGAGCTGAAGTATCCTTCCTAACCTTTCACATCTGTCTGGTTTTGATTTCGGGAGGGGAAAAGGCAGAAGACATCTTTTTTTTGTAGGAAAGGACTGACACATTTGCACCTTTCTAGGTGCATTCCTCTGTGGCCTGCAGTTCACACACACTCTTTGTTCCCTCAGTATGAAGGAAGTTGTGGCTTTCAGGATGCTTCACTGCCAGCCAGACCCCTCTGACAAAGACTTGGCTTTATCCATGCATCCTTCAGAAATACAGGATTTGGGCTAAATGGCAAAAGGATAATCACAGTCGCTTAGGAGTCACTAAAAGCCCCCTTGAATTCCTGCAAAGCCTTTTCTGCAGAGAAGGCTGTGACTCAAGGGTTATAGTATTTTTTTGGTGTGGAATTTTTTGAAATCTGTAAGGTCATATAATCACAAAGTGGTCCAAATGGGAGGACTTGACAGGAGGAAGTAGCCTCTTGCTACTGAGGCAGGACTGTCTTGGGATTTTACACTTCTTCATGCACTGAAAATGGACTTCAGTCCCTAATATCCATCCTTGGGTCTCCATCTCTAATGATCAGTCCCTTCAGGCAATATTTAATTGGGTAGTACAGTAATTTTGTGATCAAGATATAAATTTATTACAGGCTGGATTGTGACTGACAAACTCATTTCACCTATGACCTAAACTGAATATGAACTCAACGCTTCTCAGGTAGGAAGCTGATGTATAAAATTGTTTTCAACTCATTGCCAGGAGATTTAGAGTGAACGTTTTTAGTGGCTTAATCTGGGATTTAAACCTGAAACCAGTTACTAGAAGATTTGGCCAAAACCAAGATAGACAGATAAAGCATATTTTTTTTCCAAAATGAGATCACCTCACAGAACTTTAGTATTACCAGAATAGTGCTTTAATGGGAAAGGCAAAATCCCTAGTTTTTATTTTAGCATTGAGATACATGGATGTATTATTTCTTGGAAATATGTCTGTATGTTAAGTTCTTGACTGTACACTAAAAGTACAAAAGCTAAAATAAATATGACAGTGTTCACAACATGTGTGGTTTTGTATGTTGCTGCTAGAGATGATAGATACAGCACAATCTAAAAAGATGCTTTCCATAAAATGGAATGCAGACTACTCTAATGGCAGATGTTGGTCAACATCTTTTTTAAAACAAATCCCTAAAAATTCACCACAGCTGGAAGGAAAGTGATTGGTTTTCTCAGGCATTTTAGTATGCTGAAATTAGGTAGAGCAAAAATTACATTTATGCTGTGCACTTAATAACTTTTAATAATCATTAAAATTCTCCCTTTCTTAACAGAAATTAAGGACTTTCTGGCTTTAAGGCTGGATGAACAAAGACCTTTCAAGAACATTTCCCTGCTGTTCTGTAGGTTTATTGTTCTAATAGATATTCTCATTGTTCACTGTTTGCTTTACATTTTTTCACTTCGTATTTAAAATTGACATATATTTGAATACTTTCTGTTATATGGTCAGTGGAGCTATTCATCTAATAGGTCAAATAATCATTATATTTCACTAGGATGCTGGGGTTTAATTCATTTAACATTTTAATCTTCCATCAGTTTTTCCTTTAAGAGGATTTCAGTGCATATACAGGATTTGTATAAATCTGTGCAGTAAATTTATTCTTTTAACAGTTTTATTCTTTCATCAGAAATTCATTTAAATGGATTCTACTATATATCACATTCACTGCCAGTGGTGCTTTAGGTCAGGCTGTAATTGATGCAAAAGCAATGAGGTATTAAAAGAGAAAGGAAATATCTGAAATTGGAAAGGGTTCAAAAAGTGTGCCACTGTAAGGCCATGACATTCCTCGGATATGATGGGGGCGGAGGACAGACCACTCATAAACCATCTTTGTCCAAAGCCTGGTATAGTTGCTAATTTCAGGTTCTGCTAAAGTCAGAATTTGTGCTAAGAGGGCCAAGTTTGAAAGGGCACATCAACACAAGAATCCCATATCAGGGTATAAATATGATCCCCTCCATTTGAGACAAGTGTAGAAATATCAAAACAGAAAAATTTGGGGAAAATGCTTGCTTCAGTTTGTTCATGCAGATATATTTGGGGTTTTGGGGTGTTGCTTGTTTTATTAATGTAGGCTGCTCTATTGGTGTGGGATGCACAGAACAGTAACTGTAATACATTCCTTTTCCCAAGTTCTGAGGTAGGTTGGTAACGTGCAAGAATAGCAGAAAATAAAGAAGGTAAACCTAGTAAGGGTTTTCATGTGCACAGGCATGAACAGAGAGAAGAGGATTTATGGGGAAAAGGAGAATGGTGTAGATAGTGTAAATATGCTAAGATTTCCTACATATAGAAAACAGTAGTAAAAAAAATCAATTTCTAAATTTCTACACATCATCTACTACCATTAATACATGCAGCATAAGGATAGACAGTTAAAAATATTAATCAAAGTTAATTAAGGAGTTAGCCAAGTTGTTACACTGAAGAGCTGCAGGGTGAGGGTTCATACCTCTGTCCAGATCCAGCCCCACAGCTGTCTGTTGGTGGCCTTGCTGACAAAAACTCCTTGGCCATGTGTGTGTGGAAGTCAAAGACAGCCCAAAATGCACCTGCCTGTGTGACACCTTCATTGGTATTAGCTGCAGGAGCTGATGGAGCTTCTCAGGATATATGGGGTGGCCTATGGAGCTCTGACAGTCTTGGTGCCCTCAAACAGCCAACTTGTGTAATCTCTAAGCAAATAGAATAGTGGTTTAAAGCTGACAATAGATAGGGAAAAAAATCACAAAATAGCTGAGGAAAATTCAGAAGTTCTGAGTAATATGCTGGGGGGATAGAATCTGTAATATTTATGAGTGTGCAAGGAAGACTACATATCTTTATGCAATTAAATAATATCAGTAACATTAATGGAAAAACATTGCCAAGAAAATAAATTTATGGTAACATCACTGTTTTATAAAGGAAAAACATAAACCGGGATAATTTCTTTTATTTTAAGTGTATGACACATACTGTATATCTTAGTCAATTTAAAAATTGTTCTTTTGCTAGAATTGCCAATAGTTGGAAGGAAGTTTGGAATATAAGTAGCATTTCAGCACTGATGAGGAATGGTTGATTAGATCAATGAAGAGAGATATAATGAAGGGTCTGTTGAACATGTAGTGTGCTTCTGATTTTAATTCAGCAAATAACTAGCCATAAAAATCAATGATTTACATGGAAAACTAAAATGCCATTTCATAAATTACAATAGTTGCACATAATTTTCTTAGTTTTTCACAGAGACCTTTGAGATGGTATCATGTAATTATTTCTTTTGTAACAATTTTTTCATCTCAAAAATATATTCGGGACCCAGGCTACAGCTGAGAGCACAAATCATTTTAGGCTTTTGTTTAAAAGTACAGTATAGCTAAGGTTTAGTTATAGGAGACACACAATGCCTAAATCTCCAGCTGTAGTGGGGCTGCAAAAGGGTTGGCAAGAGGAGCAATATCCTGCAGAACATTTTCTCTGCTGTCAGTTTTTTCATCTGGGTGGTGGCTTTTGAGTGTGGGCCAAGTCTCAGCCCATCCTGGTGGTTGGGGTTAAGGTTAGGAGAGAGACAGTTTGGACTTTCTTCACTCAACCTGATAATCGGGTTTTCATTTTCCTCTCCAAGAGAGCTCTGTATTTTTAGGGTATCCTTCCATCACACTTCAAGTTGCACCCTTAGACTGGTGTGATGGCTCTGTATGCTAGGGATCTAGTGCCTTCAGCTTGCTGTAGTCAATTTGCTTTTGACAAGCAAGAAATTTGATTTTTATAATGAGGTGTAAATCATAGGAAAGGGTTGTCTATAATGGATTTAGCAGAGGTAGGAGCAAGAGTGTAGTAGTTCATATCAAGAGGATTTTAAAATAGCTGCACAGTAAAGGACATAATCTTCGTGGAGAAGGAGGATTTAGAGAAATTTGGGACAGCCAGGTAATAGTTACACAACTTGCTCAAAAGATTCAAAAGCTGTTGATGGCTTGTTATGGTCCATTGTGGCTCTGGTGTGGTACTTGGTTTGATAAATGAGAATACCAGGAGCCAGGAGGCTGGCTGAGAACAGAAAGATGGGGTGAAGTGCAGCATGCCCGAAACAGCTGCAGTGTCTCACTGCTCAGTACACAGAGCTGCATGTTTGCTAAATTGAATTATACCTTTAAATTAATTCAATTGAATGTGAGACGAATGAATTATAAATCGTTCTTGGTGAGGCTATAAATATGGCTTGATAGAACCTAGCACCACAAATAGGAAAAGCCTACAATAATGTATTTGCGTGTTTACATATCACTCCCCTGTGGTGGATTAGCCAGCAGAAAGAAGTCTAAAACCACAGGGGGAAGGTTTAAATAGGATGATGCAGACATTAGTGAATGATTAACCATAATTTCACAAAGGTGGAGGGTAAGCTGTTCATTTTGCAGAATCTCACAAATGTGTTTTGAACGATTAACTAAATTTGCTTGGCAAAAGTTTAATTAAGGCTGCCACTGATTACCGGCAATTATTTAACCTGGTGTATAGGCTTGCTACTCACACTGTGTGGAGAGCAGTAATGACAGGAAGGTGTTCAGGGGTTCTTGGGACTGTCTGTGCTAGCTACCCCATCTCCAGGAGGGGCAGAGGGAATCAGAGACATTACACAGTTCTCCTGAAGGGCCCTGGCTAACCCCTGGCAGGGTCTCCCTGACAGAGTGCACAGACACAGAGAGCCTCCATACACAGCCAGCTCTGTGGGCCAGTGCTCCAGGGAACAGGCTCAGAGCCCTGTCCCTGCTCACCTGTCCCCCTTGGTGAAATGATGGATGCTGCTCTCAGCACTCTAGACTTTTCTGCAAAGCTGCAAAACCAGACTGGGCCTTGTGTCTGCAAGGAAACTGGAGGCAGGGAATGAATGGAACTCTCTCATATTCTCCTTTGCTCCTTCTTCCTCCAACAGCCCCACCCTCCTCTTCTCCTTGCTCTTCTTTGTGAGAATGAATGTAATCTGCTCCTGGCTGGTTGCACCAACACTGTCAAATGCTGCTTACAGTCTTTTATGGGTCATACTATTTTGGCACAGTTAGACACACTGATGAGAACAAGTGATGTCTGTGTCATATAATTGCTTTTTATTTTCTTGTCAGAAGGAGGAAAAAAAGATTCTTAATAATAACTTATGACTAAGACGATTAGGAAATAAGTATTTCCTTGAAAGCATTTTTAGGGGAAGCACAAATATTCCCTTAAAAAACATAAAATTTTTGCACAGGTTTATCACAACCTTCTTGTCTTTTTACTCAATTGTTAAACATTCTCTCAGCTTTTCATGTTATAGATCTGGTTTCACAGTGAGGTTCTCCTTGTCTGTATCCCAAGCTCCAGTGAAGAGGTGTTGATTGTCAGATAATGGCAGAGCAGGTGAATCTCTCTGATGGCTACTGAATACAGCTCTGCCTTCTGAACAGCTCCATGAATGTTATAAAATTAGGAAATATGGTACCCTTGGATGGTTGACATAGTGACATATAAGTTAAGCACTGTTTATTATTAATGTTCTCCATAATTAAGAAGACCTCTGCAATCTGGGCAGGATTTCATTGTCTTCCCAAGACTTGACAAAGATATATATCCTCCTGGAACTGAAACCTCTGCTGCTTTTATGGCTAAATCATGCAGTTTACCAGCATTCCATCCATTTGCTCCACAACATACTGTAAATACTTCTTATTTGGAGATACTGAGTATTTCATTTATATCTCTCCTATATTGTGATGTTTGCAGAGTCACAGTGTTATTCAAGCAGTAACTTCACACGTTTCAGAAGTTCCAGCATTACTTCATTAGCAGTTTATATGAATGCTCAGTTCCAAAATATCTCAGTTACCTTGTTTTCAATGATTTTCAAGCTCACACACAAACTCACTAAAAGGCAAACTCATTTTACTGTTCCATTAAGAAAGCCATATGCCTTGCTCTATATTTGCACTCAAGACCTAAACTTAATGTTTGCTATACCAAGTACGGTATTTCTGGTTTTCTATCAGCAAACTATAAAAACTAGCAGATTTTTTAGCCTGCCTGCTTTCTATTTGTATATCTCTAAATCATTACAGCAGTACAATAAATGGCACATAGTCAAGAAGTATCATAGCCATGAAAAGTTTCTAAAAACCCAAAAAAACCACTGGAAGCCATGAATTATCTTTGGATCAGGCTATTAAGGGTTCATATCAATCTGCTTCTGTGCTTTGTTTTTCCTTTGAATAGTCATAAATAATTAGCTTATCTCCTTCTATCAGTGTCTAAAATAAAGGACTAACGATGTCAGGACAGCTTGCTTTGACATTTATGAAATATGCTATGATCTACCTGTAACTGATTGTAGGGGTAGCTGGAAGAGCATATTTTTAGATTGCTTCATTTTCTGTTATCAGAAAATCTGTCAGCCTTAGCTGGAAGGCTTTAGCTGTTCCCCCCTACTTCAAGGAGGCCTCAAGTGTCATGCCCTTGAGAAGCATCTGTTGTTTAATTTTGTGAACCGATGTTCAGGTTAAACTGCAGAAGATTAGCCAGGTCCTGCTCCTTTTTATGTCCCACCTGCTGTTCCCCAGAGCCCCTGGGGGCGCAGAGGGAGCTGAATTGTGTCCCTGGGGATCAGGGCTGTGCTGGAGGCAGAACCCAGAGGCTGCTCTTGGGGTTCCCAAGGAAAGCCTTGGGAGAGAGGAGCTGAGAGAAGCAGGGGGAGGCAGGATGCTGCCAGCAGGTCCCTCTACTCCTCGACCTTCTCAGGCTCAAGGTAACACATTCTCTTGCCTCTTGAGGCACCAGCTTTGAAGTGAGCTTTCCTTCCCTCCCGGAGGCAGGGTTTAGACCCTGTCCCTGCTTCTCCTGCATGATCCCTTGGATTACTGTCTTTATTGATAACATCACACCAGGAACCCAAAGGGGCAAAGTAAAGACCGAATTAATGCCTTGTATTCAGGTATTTCTATTTTCTCAAGAACTTTCTGAAACTTCCACCTTTACAGTAGCATAGCTGTGCCACTTCACTATTATTTCAACAATATGCAACTACAATTTAGCCACGATGGGTAGTTTTTCATCGTTACCAAGCTGCTTTCAACTAATTTCTCATTTCTCCCTCTGGTGAGCACAAATCCAGGTTTGCCCACTCAGGTGCTCTTTGCTCACCACCCACCCCACACCACACTGGAGGAGCAGATGTGTGTGGGTCGGATGATGGAGATGTGACCCTGTTCCTTTGCAATCCCAGCAGCCAGCACTTGGCAAAGGCCTAAAGAAAATAAAACAAACAGGAGGAAGTTTCTTCTGGGCATATGCAGGGGGAAGCAGCTCTGTTTCAACGTCGGCAGGATGCTCTCTGCAGAGCAGGATTTCCTGCCCCCACAGAAAAATCCACAGACCCTTTTCTCCACCCTGAATTAGGAGATTAAACTCGGGTTTGACAACTTTTAGTCTTAGAAGCAATTGACAGGTTTTAGAGAAAGTGCTGGATTGCCACAATCCGGTTGTAAGGTGACAGATGTTTGCTTAGCTGGGTTTAGGTCACCAGATGGGATGGCCTCTATTCTTCAGGTTAGTCCCAGGACATAGGAGAGGTAGTAAGATTTCGTTTTGAAATTCAAAGTAACAAAAGGTTACAGATGAACTCTTTCTCTGTCAGAGTGTTTTGATGATTTGTGGCTGGCTGCTGTAGATGCTGCAATGTAGCTGCAGATTCTTCAAAGTATCTTCTGCTTCCTGCAAGTGTAATCTCAATTTTGTGAAGGTTTAACATGAACCAGCTGTTCTACAACCATATGGTGACCTTACAAAGACACTGGACCGATGGATTTTTGCAGTTTTACTGAATGTGTTTTTTTTTGTGGTTACAGAAAAATGCAAGATGGAGAAGTTTATAAAATATCTCTCACTGTATTCACTTTTACTCTTGGAGCAGCTGCTTATGCCCAGCCTCTGAACTGAGTCAATTTACTCCAATAGATACTAAATCAGTCCCTTTATTCTTAATGATTAGACAGCAGCAAAAGGCATATCTGATAAAACATGGAGAAATCCAACACAAAACTTAAGCTTTCCTCACAGAGAGAGAAATGAGCCCTAACTGTGACTGAGCAGGTTAATGGCAAAACTGTACCGAGTCAAAGACATTAGACACAGGCAATAGCATGTTTAAGGTACAATAAGGAGTGCCTCAAGCCATATTTGTCACCTACTATTCCTGTCTTATAATTAACAGCAGATTACAATTGAGTTAAATCTTAACACTTCACATTGCAGGTTTTCTGTAAACAAAGTGATTTGTTTGGCTTAACTCTGTATTCTAAGTAACATTTATAAAAGGTTTACTTCACTGAAAACTACCATCCATCTCTTAAATTCAACAGTTTTATCTGACCTGGCTTCCTTAAGCATTTTACTCTTTTTTTACAGAGATTAAAAAATACACTGTGGAGTAAAATTATCTCAGCTTTGAAAATATGAAATTGCATCTGAAGCAGTGCTTCAGTATGTAGTAATTTACTGTGGTAGCTCCAAAGCACAGATGGGAGAGTATAGAAAGAGGATTAAGCTGTTTTCCATATCCTAAACTTTATCAGGGATAACACAGAAAACTGTGTCATTCATTACTGCCTGGGGAGTTCTTAAGTGTTAACAATTTATCCAGCTGATACATTAGAAAACCTAGGAAGTATTTTTTTTTTCATTAGCAATAACAGACTACAACTAAAATGAAAGTCAAAATTGCATTGCAAGAGTTTTGTTCACCTGCCAAACAGAGGAAATTAATTGCTTCACCTGGAAATATTGATCATAGTACATCTAAGCCAAAGTTTAAGTGCATGGTCTCAAGAAATGCACTGCTGAAAAATTTCTTATCTGGAGTCTTTATTTCTAAAAAGGCTATTTTTAGTGCATTAAAAACAAAGAATAATGAGGCACTGGTTTTGATACTTAATGCCATGCAAGGTTTATGTTCAAACACCATGCTTCACATCACACAGCTGAAATGGTTCAGGACTTAGTTCAGAACCTATTAAAATTAGAAGGAATACCCTCATTAACATTTAGCAGCCTTTGGATGAGACCTATCCAAAGATTCCGCTGATAATACCAATAGATAGAAGAGATTACAACCAAAGTCTTGTTGTGCCTTGTAATTATATCCACTTCATGTTTGTTTTCACTTGGATGCTTTGGCAATTTTTCTAGGCACTTCTGTTTAATCTGTGCCCTTGGATTTAGCAGAATTTTATGCAGTAGTTTTTCAATGATTTTTGAGTTTCTACAAATCTACAGTTATAATGCTCAAGTGGCAAGTGTACTGTGTTTTTTTCTGTAAAGATGCCGTGGCAGAGTAGTTCTTCATTTTGTCAATAGAAGCCCATTAATATAGCATGCATTTTAATTTAAAAAAATAAACAAATTAAAAAAAAAAGAAAAGAAAAGAAATGTGTGTGTCTGGTTTGCATATGCAGGTTTTCTAGGTGTTGTCACAAACCAGTTTATGGAATCCAGTCTTTCTCTCTAAATATATATGTATATATATATGTGTGTGTGTTTATATATATACATATATGCTCAAAGATTTATCTGCCTAAAGAGTATGCATTTAATCCTGAAAGTGGAAAGCTGATTAAAAATTTTTCCATTATATCTTTCTGTCAAATTCAATAGTATTTTTGCACGAAAGCCTGGACATCTCAGACATCTGCATTGAATCTCTGTTACATGGAATTTTTGTCTCAGTTTCCACTGAAAATTCTTGCTACAGATCACTTTCTCATCTCCTGGATTTTGTTCTATTAATCTCTGCTCCCAGTTGCTTTTTGTAGGCTGGACTTTATTTTATCTTCCGCTGCTACAATCCATATAAAATCTACAGTAACATGGAGATGTAGGATACCATTTGAAAATGAGAAAACATCTCTGGAGTACGTAAGACCACACAAGCAGACGCAGTGTACTGAGATTTTGGTCAAGAACAGATGAGTGAATATCCCATCTCCAGCAGTGACTGAAATTGTTATTAGTCATATTCAGAAATATAATTCCAGCCCTCACACTGTGTTTTTTCTTTTTGACTACCTAATCCCTTAATAATGTATTATGCCTTGTTTGGTGTCTGTGAGATAAATAATGCGCTGTCTTTAAGGGAGTGTAAAGGGGCACCCAGCAAAACTGGCTATGGCTGACACCTCTTGCAGGAGCAGTAAAAGTTTCCAGGTCTGGGCTAGGATATGTGCACCCACATTTATACTTTGCTATTCAATTTTCACATAGTGCCATCATTTTCTTTCAGATAAAATTCCCTGTATCCACTCAATCCAACTGTTTTTTTTCCAGGAAGGTACTGTTGACAAAATGGACTGACTTCCCTGTGGCTAATGCTGCACGCAGCAGCAAGCTACTAAAAACCAGCTCATTGCATTTGGATTTGCCAGTACTATATTGAAATGGCTTCTTCCTCACCCTCACTGTTTCTCTCCTGGAAACTCCCAGAGACTGGGGGAAGGAAGGAAGCAGTGAGCAGAGGGAGATGACAGAGTAAGACGCATGCCAGCCTTTGTTCCTCAAGAGGTCACACATTAGAAGTAATAAAGAAAATAGGAGATTGGCAATTGTACTACATACTCTGCACAGTTCACAAACTAACTGCAGATTTAGATTGTTTCCAGTTTTATTCCAAAGATGACCAAGTATCTTTGCTGGATGCTCAGTACACAAATCTGCAACTCTGGTGGGTGGTTCAAATTTCTGTTTTCTACAGACTTTTGAGCTGAGCATGCATAGCCAGTCCTCCTAAACATTTTATTTTACTTGATGCTACAATTTTAATTTCTACTCCAGTGAACTCAATAGTTAATGTTTATTGGAGCTCTGACTGGGTAATCTGATTGTATCTTTTGTCAAGTGACTGCTCTGGCAACCAGGCCAAAGAGAAATGCACAAACACACATATATACACACCTCTCCTGAGGTTCGCTGGTGTCTAATTAATCTACAGAAAGCAGAACAGCTGATTCAAGGTTCTGGAGAAGGAGAAAGTCATCTGGTGGTTGGTGAAGTCACACAGAAGAGAAGAACAGAAAACAAGGAGAAAATCTGAACCCTAGGGAGAAATGATGCTGTGACTGGTGAGTTGCAGCAGGACGGGCAAGTCCTGTCCACTCCTCTACCATTATTCTCTACAAAGCTTCCTTGGGTAAGGTTGCTCTGAAGAAAGCAGTGCAGAAATATTGTAGGAACATAAATGCATAAATTATAGATCCTAATTTAGCTTGAATGTAGGGTAGCTGCCTAGCTGCTAAGCATTGTCAAGAAATCTACAGTATCTGAATTTTTCCACAGACAGACTTTACAATTCCAAGTATCTTTAAGCATCTTAAGAGTGAGGAAGTAACTGAAACTACAGATCTGAAAATCAGTGTTTTGTCTTCAGACATCCCCTCATCAGTGACTCCTAGGTGACGTGTATATGATTTTGGTTTTAAGTGATACAGACAATAAACTCATGTATGACAACATTGGTGTAGTGCTATGTTCCCTGCCATAGGGATGCTGAAAGGATAACAGTGCTAAAGATTGTGAGGTTTGAGATCTGATACTGCTGGTACCATGTGCTTGTGATGAAGGTGGAAGGGACGGCCAGCAGCACCACCTCTGAAGTCCCACCTACACACTGTCCTGGGTAAAACTGCTTCTAGAAGTTTGTAGCACTAAACCAATATGTGTGTGATTCACTAAGCCGTTCCTGATGGATATTTGGAGTTTATTCATGAACATTTCTTTCTTCATACAGCAGTGTTTTCCTTCTGGTGTTGTTAGGGTAAGAGAGTTTTGAACTACATGTGGATTCAATAGAGTTAGAGTAAATCTTGGCTGCTCCATGGTTATCCAGGATAAAAAAAGCAGTCATCTATTCCACTGAAGCCCACTTTGAAGAATTTGAGTGAAATAGGAGCAGGGAGAGTCACAGGGGAATGGGTCACTCTTTGATGTAAAAGCCTTTGAACTGTAACTGTGCCTGTTGTCCATACCCTTTCTGCAGATTGCTGGATGCCAGTCTTCCTCAAGAACTGTCCTGATTCTTTCTTGCTCTCATAAATTAAAAGAAGCTAGCCTATCCACGTAGAAATTCCTATTCAAACACAGAAGTATTGCCTTGTGTTTTCTCCTGTCTCCCCTCTCAATCTGTCTGTGATTTATTAGGATGATGTTAATTTTCCTGTTGAAAGACTCTGTTCTGCTTAAAGTAGAAAACCACTGAAATTTCCTCAGCAGCAGGTTTTTGGTTGTATTGTTTTGGGGCTTTTTTGTCTATTTTTTTTTTTCTCATTTATGTTCTAGTTTTCAAGTTATCCATCATGGGCTTTTGGTCAGTCGCCTGAGATAATCATGTTCTGCTAAATCAGGGCATGGGGGCAAGAAAGGTTACCCTGCTCAACCTTTATAAAGTTTCTGGAACTGCCAACTCCAGGCATCTTGTTTAACTAGGATGATTTAAATGAGTGATAATATCCAGTTACTAGCTCTGAGACAATTTGGCCATCTGAGGTACCATGAGGACTCAGCTACAGCAAGCGAGGCTGTTCTCCACAGAAATGAATATGTGCTGGTGTGCTGCCAAGATTATTCTAGGGCTGCAGATGGCATCTACTGTTCCCACTGTATGAGCCTGGTTTCATGCGACTGGTGCAGACAGTGTGTAGCCAATGCAATTTTTTACTGATGGGATGTGATAATCAAATTTAAATTTTGTTTTCCCTAAATGTTTTAGAACACACCAACCATGTGTTGTTCTTACAACACGTCCTGACAGTAGTGTACGAACTTCTTCCCCTTAACATTGGCCTCTTCTGTATAGTTGATTACCTTAATAAAAGCCAGTAATAGCTGGTACAGACGGGTCGTATTTTGGAGGTACATAAAGGCATGAGTTGCCATCGGGCATGAGAACTGCCATTTTTTCAAAGGGGCCATAAAAGGCAAATACAGTTTGTCTCTCACATGGCATAGTATGTTTGTAGGAATGATGGAAAGTGCTATAACACATGGAGAGGCAGTAAGACAGTGTAGCAGGGTCGTGGATAGTCAAAAACGAGGACACTCCAAGCTGGAGGCTCTGCAATCACATGCACAGGGATGTAAACAGCTCAGATTGCCACTGCGTCTGTTAATGTCTCCTTGCCTCCAAAAAATAACACTGTCCTAAGGATTAGCTACCCGGGTGTGACGGGTGGGTGTGACACTGGATAAGCTGGCACAGCCCAGATGAGAAATACGAAGCTTTGCTAATATCAACCAGCTCAGGATCTATCCAGAGAAACTTCAAAGAACATAAATGTTCCATCCAAACAGTGTGGAGCTGTTAAGCAAGGTGGGAAGAAGCTGTAAAACAGCAAGGTGGGAAGAAGTGCTCTGTGGGCAGCTTCTATTTCTTGCTGAAGCATGAACTATTTTATGTGGTCTATTCCAGCTCACGACTATATTTGCAGCCTTAAAGTGTCTAGACTGCTGTGTTTCAAGCAAATTTTGTACTTCCTGGGTGCATTGGTGCTCACACTTTGGAAGTGGTCTAGAATATTAGAAGCTCATTGGGTTTTACTAAGTAGAGATTGAAATCTATGTTGCAGAGTGTTAGAGAAAAGCTTTATTTGACACAGCAGCAACTGTTGCACTGTTGTACTCTTTAACTGGTATGGATTGCTTGTCTTCTCAGGCTGTATAAAAGAATTGCTGTTTTATCAGAAAAATGGTTTTATACAGCCCCTGAATCTAAGTTAGAACTAGTGCAATCAAAATGTGGTGCTTGTACAGTAGAATTTGTTGGGAATGGTATATAAAAGAATAGGCTGCCGGCAGCGGGTGTATATCTAAATCAGCTAAGAATCCATGGGTTAGTTAAATGAAAACTAAATGGGGAATTTCTGAGTTCCTAATTTTGATTTCCAAACCTGATAAGAAAATGAGAACATGAGTTGGGAGCTTATCGGTGTAATTGTTAGGCTTTATTTTTTTTTTTTATTCTCGATGCTGCTGCAGCCTCACTGTCTGCCAGTGAGTTGCTCCTGATTTGTATGATGGTGTCAAATAGTGTCAGGGAAGATTCCTGAGGACAGAAGAATACTTTTAATTTGATGTTGCTTCTAGAAACAAAGGCAGATGCAAATATGAACTGGCTGGTTAAGAACTAGATCCAGCCCCAAAACCAGCAGAAAATATGGTAGTATGGACAAAATAGTACATTCTGCTGAGAGGCTACTCATGGAGGTGTAGGGGTGGAGGGTGGGCTGTGAGAGCCAGCTGGTTCCTGTATCACTTGGAGCGTGGTGCTGTCAGCAGCCATCTGTGGGTATGTCCCGAGATGAGGCAGTGCTTGGGAACAGGAATAGGTGCCTATGGCCACAGGGAGTGGGGGCAAGTTAGGACAGACTGTCCTAGAATCACAGAATCACAGAGTGGTTTGGGTTGGAAGGGTCCTTAAAGACCATCTAATTCCAACCTCCTGCCGTGGGCAGAGACACCTTCCACTGGACCAGGTTGCTCAGAGCTCCATCCAACCTGGCCTTGAACACTTCCAGGGATGGGGCAGCAACATTTTCTCTGGGAAACCTGGGCCAGGTGCCACCACCCTCACAGTAAAGAAGTTCTTTCTAACAGCTAATCTAAACCTCCTCTCTGTCGGTTTGAAGCCATCCCCCATTGTCCTGTCACCACATGCACTTGTAGACTCTCTGCCTGTCTTGTAGGTTCCCTTCAGGTACTGGGAGGTGCTCTAAGGTCTCCCCAGAAGTTTTTCTTCTCCAGGCAGGACAACCCCAACTCTCTCAGACCTTCCTCATAGCAGAGGTGCTCCAACATTCAGATTACTTTGTGGCCTCCTCTGGCCTGGCTCCAGCAGCTCCATGTCCTTCCTGTGCTGGGAGCCCAGGGCTGGATGCAGCACTGCAGGTGGGGTCTCAGCAGAGCAGGGCAGAGGGGCAGAATCCCCTCCCTGCCCTGCTGCCCACGGGGCTTTGGATGCAGCCCAGCACACAGGAGGTTTCTGGGCTCCCAGAGCTCACAGCCAGGGCATGTCCAGCCTCTCACCCACCAGCAGCCACACGTCCTTCTCCCAGGGCTGCTCTGGATCCCTTCTCCTCCCAACCTGTCTTTGTGCTTGGGATTACCTTGATCCAGATATAGGACCTTGCATTTGGCTTTGTTGAACTTCATGAAGTTCACACAGACCCAGCTTCTGAGCCTGTCAAGGCCCATCTGGATGGCATCCCATTCCTCCAGCCTGTTCACAGCTCCACACAGCTCAGTGTTCTCAGCAAATCTGCTGAGAGTGAATTCGGTCCCCCTGCCCTGTCACCGACAAAAATGTCCTCAGACTATATCCTACATAACATATAAATTGGTAGAGGAACTCTGAATTAAATTGCCAGAAATGCTCAGATCGATAGATGGATTCCTTTTGGCTTCATTTAGCTTTGGATCACGTTCTCAAGGGAGAAATAGATGACTTCAGGCCTTAACCTGAATTCTCATAGGCAAGAGGGGAGAGGTAATCCTTCTTGCAGAGTGGATTGGAAAACCTCTGCTAGCCTTTCCAAATTCTGTTCTAACTGCTCACACCAGGCCTGGGTGGCTGCAAGCTTAGAGGGCAGCGCTAATTGTTTGGAGCTGTTTCCAGCAGGGTGCTGTCATCTTGATATTAGAAAAAAAAATGCCATCAAAGTAAAAGGGAAATGGGGTGATGGAAAACTAAATGTTTGCAAAACAGGCCGGTTCTTTGAATTTCCCAATCCATTACATAACAAAAATGCATGAACTGTGTGATTAAGAATACTAAGTAGTTAGTACAGAAATCAATTCTGTTTAGTGAGGATTCAAATCCCCTTGAGGATTTAAAATGTTTTTTAAAGTCTAAGGAGGTGTGTGTGGGGGGTGACATCTTTTCTATAGATGCATAGAATTACTAAGCACAAGGGATTTATTTAACCAGGAAACTTACATTACTGAGATTAGACATCTCGTTTTCAAGGTGCTCCGGGAAGATAATGACTCTTATACCCATAATTCACTCTAGACATCAGTTTTGTCTGATAATACATAAATTGACCTGATGATAGAAGTTAGAAGTTTTCACTCTAAATTGCAGTATAGTGCTAGATAGCAATAAAGAATGTGTGGGCCTGATTCACTGAGTTTCTGTAAATTATGGAGCAGAGGATTTGGCCCTCCTGTTCAGGAAATACACATTTCCTCTCTAAAGCAGAGATGCAATTTTTCCTTCGATTCAAATATAACTGTTCTGAAAAACAAAATTAAATCTTCTGGAACAAGGGAAAGAACAATGCTTTTATTTATCCTAAAAAGAATGTTAGCCTCAAGGAACAGCTGAATATTACAAAGAATCATATGGAAAACACCATGGGCTTTTATGATGCTGTGATTAAATATGATCAGTTAGCAGGAGAAGGTGCGTGAAATTCTGATTGCAGAGAATTTGATGGGAATTTTGCCAGTGACTTTAATAGGCACAAAGCTTCCCTTGGATCCTGGAAACTGTGAAAGCATTTTACTTGCCTATTTGATTTTGAGTTAGGGAATATTGGCTCTTCTTGTCTTTATTTGTTTGATTTTCTGGGCTGAAGTAAATGTTATAGCATTTTATGTTGAGTAAGCTTAAAATAATCTCTAACTGAGATAAACTCTGTTGAAAATCCTTGTTGCAAAGATGTAAAAACTGCTGTAGTGAATTGATCCCTGCGTCTGTAAGACTGTCTTTTCAGAGGAGGAACAGACTATGGCAATTTGGCTGAGGTGAGGAGGACTGTGAAGCTTTTCCCCTACCAATTTTTAATTAGCTGCTGAATGTAAAAGAAGGAAATGAAGAAGCTCTCTCTAAATTGAAAGAGATTCTAAACGAAAAAAAAATCAATACCGTTTAAGGAATCAGATTTTTAGTTGGTACTTCACGGGTCCTTTCCAAACTATTATGTAATTTAGAGCCACTGATTGGAACATCTGATTCAGGAATACCAAATGTTAGTAGCTTTGTCTCAGAGACACTGTTATGTTTGTGGTCTGAAAAGGAGATTTCTACCATTTGGAGTGTCTCCGGAGGATGTGCATGACAGAAAATGTTAAACTTGCCTCATAGGAGCAACTTCCAAGTGTCAAAAAGGGGTTTCTCATCAAGCACTTGGCCATGGGTTGTGGATCAAGCAGTTCTGCACAGAAGTGCTTTGTCACCTGCCTGTTGGAAGTGAACAGGAGGAGGTGAAAGGAGACAGGGGTTTTATCCAGTGTGCATTTACAGGATTGCCTCATGTGTTAGGGAGTATGTGGGGTGTGGAGCAGGCACTGGCTGAAAGTAAGGGCTGAAAGTTCTTCTTCCAAAGAAATGGGGCAGTAAGAGGAAGCCTCCGACTTAATTTCTAAATCTCCCACTTGCACCAAGATAGTAGCAATGCAGTATGTTTACCTTGAAATGATGGTAAAGTAATAATTCAGCCTTTTATGTGGAGTGAATGGAGAAATGTGACCACTCAGTAGAGGAGTAGTTACGTGTTTAACACTCAGATTCTATCAGGCAGTAGCATTGTTGCTTTTAGTTTTAAAAACTAACCTGTATGACAACATTCTGATGACAAATAAATGATCAGAAGAGAAGTGGATGTACATTTTACTTAAGGATTGATGTGCTGTAAGAGGAAAAAATGGAGGAGGAAGAAAATAGGAGTAAATATTTCCAGATTTACTGAAATGTGTCCAAGTTAACAACTACTAATACTTTATTTTATCATTGTCCATCACACAAAGAAATCTGTCAACTATACAGCCCTGCTGATGAGTTCTCCCAGTGGCAGATGAAGCTGCACCAGTAGAGTGGCTGTCATTAGAAGGGGAGCCTGGAGCTAGGGTTCAATTGTGAGTACCTGCACCATGGCTCGACCTTTACTGCTTGTATGCCACGTTAGATTATGGATTGCCACTTACTGTGAATGCACAGCTGAAATCCAGGCTCCTGAAAAGGCCAAGGATGCCTTGAGATCTCAGCTATGAAGTCTATTCATCGTGCAGGAATAGAAAACTCAATATACGAAAGTCTCCGTTTGTGCAATTTTTTTTTTTTTTGAGGATGTGGAGCCCAAGCATGTAGAAATCATGTAGCAGTGAAGAAAGAGAATTAAATACTAACACTAATGTAAGATTAAAGCTGGGAAGTGAAGGTTCAAGTGTTTGATAAAAAACTTTTTCCTGTCCCCTCATTATAATGTGGGTTTGCTGTTCTGTTGTGCTACTGCTGCAGCACAGTGCTCTATTTATACCAGATAAAATATACATAGAGGTCACAACACTGATGTTACCTTCAAATCTGATCTATTTAGTTACTGTTTTTTAATTATTTTCAAAGCTCAAATTCTTTCCACAGACAGCTGTGATATCAAATGGCATTATGAACTCTTGCTGAGTATTTTATTTATATTAGTCATCCTGATAGTAAGCTGTTGCTTCTTATTTTAATTATTCTAGTAGGTGTTTCCTTACAGTTTGTGATTTATCTAGTAGTCTCATGTCATCTATAGCTTAGGCCTATCAACAAACTTGACCCTTACAGAAGGCAGTATCAGTGAATAACAAATATCTAAAGTGTTACTTTTTCATAAGAAGAGTTTTAACACTGACAGTACCCAAAACCCATGTAATAACATGTGCATTTTTGCCTTCCTACACAGTTGCTTGCCATATATGTGAATCTGTAACTGCAGATACAGGCTGCTTTTTGTATTTTAATGTTTATTCTTAAATTCTCTTCTCTCCATATCTACAAATGCAAGCAAAATAAAATCTTAACAACTTAGTGTAAGGTCTGCCCTTTTAGTTACTATTTCCTTGAGGATCTGTGGTGTAAAATTAAGAAACTTCTTCCTGAAGGTTTTAGAGTAAATAGCCAAATTGCCTCAAAAGCTACAACCCAAAATCAAGAAATTAAATCAGTCTGAATGAAAGAGACATTCTCCTGAGTTACTTATTGTCATTTCACTAGCTTTTCAGTCTTTCTGGAGTTTTCCAGATAGCTATGACTGTAAATAAGCTATTAAAAAAAAAAAAAAAAATTCTCTGTAGCTGGGAAAGGGTGCTTTTGGTCATTACTTTCATTGTGTTCTGCACATGAGATTTCTGCTCTTGGTTTAGTTTTTCCAGCTGGAGAATGTGAGGCACAAAAAGGATGAGAACTTGCTCCCTCATGAGGAATGTAGCAAGTGAGCCATAAAGCAAATGCGAACACATCTGTGGCAAGCTTGGTCTCTCAAATGTCTATTTTTGTGTCACTAGGTGGTAATTGACAAAATCTGTTACTGTTTCTCAAGTTTATAGGAGGAGTAAATGAGAAGTCTCTCATTAATTTGCTTCTAAATGATAACTTTTGTCATAAAGCTCTTCACAGCCAACCCTACTTTACTAATACATGAAACCAACCTGAAATTATAACTGAAAAGGAGGCCTGGGAAAAGCCTTCAAGAAGACTTTTACAGACTCCACAGCAAATTGTGAGTAAGGATTTTTCCTTTTAAAAACCTGAATCTTATCTGTGTTTGTTTGTGTGAGCCTTGTTTGGGTTTTGCTCATGGTAGAAACAAACTTATGTTAAAATATATTTATCGTGCCAAGGTACAGACATTTCAAGTTTGCTGGGATGCAGATTCAGAATACAAAATTGCTAGAATAAACTGAAACAGTCAGAAGTAGGAGCAATGAAAGAGATGCCTGTGCTTTACCAATATGAAGCTGTGGGCCCAAAGAAAGGAAATCAAGATCTTGGTCACAAAATGACACTGCTTCTCCATTTGTGGTGAATTTCAACTTCTCTTTTGGGTACAAATTGCTGCTTGTTCATGTAATCAAATTTCATAGCATTCACATAAAAGCTGTAGGAAATTAATTTATGGGAAATTAATTGTGGGTTGGTAAGCAATATTATTCCAAACACAGTGTAATTTCAGGTATTTCATAGTCTGAAAAAATTGAGACTGACAGTACTTTCAGATTTAATTCTTTTTTAGACAGTTCTACTTCACTATAAGTGATGGAATTTTCCTGATTTATATCAGCTAGTGACATACGCTGCTGTTTTTCTCTACAATCACTTCTCCTTTGTTTGCTTATCTGTGTACATTATAATACCTTTCACTATGACCCACGGATCAGCTTTGACCACTCCCAGTTTTTTTATTTTCCTGATTTGCCAAGTTTTCGAATGGCAAAATTGATTTAATCCTAATCTTCATCATCAAGCAATCAACAGGCAGCAGTCTGATAAGTATTCTTTAGAGTACAGGTGTACAATTTGAGGGTTTTGCTTTGGTTTTGGTTGGTTGGTTATGGATATTTTTAATAATTTCTTTGAGACTCACAAGTTTTTTTCCCAAGGTCTGTAAATAAGAAGCTTCCATTCAAAATGTAGCCAATAATAATTACTGAATTTTGTATATTAATTCATAGGAAACTAGCATTTCACAAGAATTTCTATCTTTTGATTATCTCAGTAAGATGAGAAGATTTGCCTCAAAGTTAGCAGTGCCAGCAGTCTTAGACAGAAAGAGTTTTATTTCGTTTGTATGATAAACTTTAATGGAATCAACAGCCTGAATGAGAGCATTTTCTGAGTTCATGAAAATCATTCAGACCATGCTTTTCTTTTGCTAGTAAACATTGCTCTTTAATTCAGAGAACAGTTTGTACTGGCCTGGGGAAGCCTGTCTCACTTGATAATGGGCTCTGAATCCAGTGGATTATTGCAGGGATTTTATCTTGCAGTAATCTCCCGGGAGAAATGTACAAACAGCTGGGAGTGGAAGAAGGAACTGCATTGTGCAGCGGGAGATTGTGGAGCAGAATTTTAGGGTGCTGGAGTGGATCTCAATACCAACATGAATCTTTTCTGTTTTTCTCTGGTAAGTGTACACACACATGTTTTTATTTAGTGGGTTACTGAGTTCATAAACTGAACTGGTGGGTGTGTTTTCATGGAAAAATAATGAATGTTTTATATCACAAACAGTGCAAGGGTTCTATAACAACAGTGAGTCTCTCTAGCCTAGATGAAGGAATTTTTGTATAGGAAATTTTATGTAGCAAAATATGATACGGTAAAAATATAACACAGAGAATATATAATAAATGTGCCATGCACTATCTGTGAGTATTGCAAAACCATGCAGATTTAGTCATGAGGAATTTAATTCAAATACAGTAAAAAACCTCATAAGTAAGCTAAAATTATTAAATATATGTATGTTATTCTTTGTTTTACAAGAGGGTTCTTTCTTTTTTAGATAATAGTATCTGTTTTCTTTCTTCAGTAGTTTGGGAGAGCTGCTAGAACTTTTCGAGCAATAGTTTTCTATTAGCCAAACATAAAAACATAGTCATCAGGGATAATTTAGTCATGGCAATATTTGTACACAGAGGACTTGATTTAAGACCCTCTTTAGTTGAGGTTGCTTTTTTTTTTTTGTTTGTTTGTTTTTTTGTATGTGGTTTGGTTTTGTTTTGTTTTGTTTTGTGTTCTGTGTTTTGCTTTTTTGCTTTTTGTTTTTTAGTTTTTTTCCTTCCCTTTCCTTGCCCCAGGATAACTGCTCAGAATGAACAGGTAAATCAGGATAGGAAATCCATGGAAACTGTTTCTGTTTTAAGAGCTTAACCATCTGCCAATACCAATGCTCAGTATTAGTAATGGTAATTAGCTGAGTATAGTTGCTGTATTTACACAGCACAGTAGATCTGTTTGCCCATTTTTCATCTTTTGTCCAGATGTTTAGTATATCTTCCCCATACATTTAGAAAGAACAATGAAAATCAATATTCGAGCTGCACTAATACAAACTCAAATAGAGCAACTGCTTTGAGTAAGTCGTTGCTCCTGATTGCTAATACTATCTTTGTGCAGAGTCCTGGTGTTTTCCAGATCATAAGGATTAAAAGCTGGTTTGTACTTAAAGTAAAATGCAGTGGTATTTCAGGATTCTGTGACAGGAGTCACTCAGAAAAATAATTCCCTGGGAACTCAATGACAATTTTGATCATGGTTTAGTGTGAATGCCTGTGTATTTGTACAAAGTTAACAATGGCTTTGTGGCTCAGTCTGTAACAGCTGTATAATACTCACTTCAGAAGTTCTTTGGGAAAGAACTGTTCTATCAATATTCTACTGTTCCATTGGAACAGCTTCTTGATTTCTATGTAGTTCACTTTTAAAAAAGGTGTTTAAAAAAGTCGGTTGAGAAACCAACATTTAGGTGAAATTTCAGGTAAATTGTGTGGGTGAGAGTAGGTCAAGTTCCAGTTTCCCTGTTAAACCCAGTGTGCAGCACCCAGGGTTTCTGTGGGAGAGGTAATGGCTGCAGTGATAATAGGTGGTTCAGACAAGTGAAAGCTGGTGCCATGACAGTTTCTGTAATGAAATAATTAGTTCTGTTTAAAGATTGCTGCTAAGAAGATAACCTCCATTCTTTACAAGCTTTACACCAGAGCCATTCTGTCCGCTTTGGAAACTTTCTGCTCACCCAGCAAAACACCACACAGGTTATCAACATCTAGAGATAATTTATAGGTCGTTAACGTGTTTCATACAAGGAAGAGCCCTGTGCAGTCCTCCCTATGCCTGTGACATGGAGCAGTTGCTTTCAGTAATCAGATTGTCTAGCTTGGAAATGAGCTAGTCATCCAAGTACGTGCACTGGCCACGCTTCCTCTGTCACCCTGTGACCACGGAAAGGCTGGCTACAAAGCAGTTGTAGTATCAATAGAAGGGTATTTTTCCCTTCAAGAGAGTCAAGCCAGAAATAATGAACAGCAACAACATAATTAGGATTTAAAGACAACTTTTAAAGGTGGTATGGAAGACAGTTCCTTAGTAGATGCAAATAGATACCAAGGAATAGAAATAAAACTGGATTTACATTGAGTGGACATCTGGAATAACTGCTAAACCTGAAACCATGGAAGAGAAATCCAGACTATTGACAGAACAAAAAAAAGCTGTACAAAATAAAGAATACTCTTGTGGAAGTATTGCTCTCATGTGGTCTGACTGACGAGATTTCAGACAGCAAAGAGGGTGTGTGTGTGAATATGAATATATTCTTCAAATGCACTGGTTTATAGCTCAGAAAAAAGCTTTCTACCCTACAGAATATAGTGGTTGAACTAATCCACAACCTGAGAGAATTACAATAGTATTCTGTTTAAAAACAGAGTTTAACCAGGCTTCTGGCTGATCCAAAGTGGTGGAACATCAGGGTAGTTAGAGGAACATCTGTTCTCACTGTTGAATTTTAATTTGGGTTTGCTTTTATACCTGTCCATAAAACTGAGACATACTTCTATCATGAGAGACACAGTGTTATGGGCCAGTGTAGCAAGTGGTGATGTGGAGGCTGGAGACACTCAGTAGTCACAAGGTGGTTGTGATGGGGCTTTGCAGCCTGTGTGGGTTTCTCCCCCTCCCAGGGAGGCAGACAGGAACTAGTCCAATCTGTCACCACCTGGGAGTCCTTTGATCTCCTAGTATGAGTGCTCCAGGATGGGATGTTTCCCCGGCACTACTTTGTGTCCTGAGTTGACTTCAGAATGATTTCGTTTCTCAATTGTGATTATTTTTTGCATCAGACTCATTGCCTCGATCTCAAGAGATTTGCAGGCAAATTAGATTTGTCTTCAAAACCTTGTGTCCCTTTTCCACTTACAAAATGATTGACAGAATAAATGTATCTCTTTTTTTTGTAGCTCTCTTATGTTAAAAGGTCAACCTTAGACCCTAAATTTGCAGTGTCTTTTCCATCTCATGGTGCTCAGTGTGTCAGACAGTTGAATCAGAATGATACTCTTTGTATTATGGACAATATACAGAGACCTCAAATCAAGCACTGCTTTTGTATGAAATGCAAGAAATTATGCTGCCGATCCCCCTGTTTTGATAAACTGCCTAATATATGTCAGAATCCTACAAATCTAAGAAATCAAATTTATTACTGAATTGTGAAGTCCTTAAGTTAAGAGAGAATATTTTCCCTACATTATTTTCCTAAATTGGATCTCCAATATCAAGGATACACGCACTGGGGTGTGCACCAATTCACCTGGAACAGTACCTGTTGGACTTATCCTGACTTATACTCACAACTGCTGCCTTTCAGTAAAGTTTCCACAAGAAAGTGGATCTGAGGGCTGTGAGAGACATCCTCACACAAGGTAATACCAAACAAGTAGGTCCTATGTATTTGGCAGTGGACAGTGGCATTAGTATTGGAACTTATGAAGACAAGGAAGAATTTCAGATAGTTAGGAAGTGTCAACCTCTTGTGTAGCAGGAACCTGTGCAAGAAGGGCAGTGGAGAAAGGCACTCCTAATTACAGTGCTGTTCGGATCAGTTATTCAAGTTGAGCACTGGTCTTAGGATTTAAGCCAAACAAGATCCCTTTCATTTGTCTATTTCTTTCCCATATGGTGCCTTTCTAACCACCACTTTTGCTAGTAAAAAGTAAAGTTAAGTACTGAGTGGAAGTCTAATCCTCTTAGTGATTTTCAATAGCATTGAACTAGTTATGTTTTTTTGATTGCTGGTTTAAAGATGTGCTGACAGCACAATGTAAAACATATTACACCTAATGTTATAAACTGAAACAGCCCTTGGCACTAAAAGCTAATGTTTCTATGATGCAAAATGGAGAGAGTATAAGTATTAATAAAAGTCATATAATGGATAAATTATGAATTAGCAGAAGCCTCTATGCTAAAGAAACCACAGAGTAAATAGAAAGGTGCTAATGCTGCTGTGACTAGTGGGACACGATGGTACTTAGAAATGGACTGGACTCAAAAATATGTTTTAATAAAGAAGGAAATTTAGCTGAATGTGGAAAGACCTTCCTCTGAAGTAAAGTGTGATTGAAAGAGATCTGACTGGTTGAGCTTTGTAGTGCTTCCCATGTAATCATCTCCATATAGTTCCTGTTCCTTTTAGCTGGATTGCTGTCATCCAGCCATACACAGGATTCCACCCTTAAACCTGAGATGGAAAATAACCTGACTGCATTACTAAGTGCTCCCTCTCCACCTTATGATCAACCTAGTCTCTGCATGCCATAATGATAATTATATCATGCAAAGGAAAGAGCTACAGGCAATTACTTGTTTGTAGATCTGAGCTAGGATATTTTGTCCCATAAAACTCCTGAAGCAAAGAGCTTCAGAAAGCTTTCTTATTCCATGTAGGATAAAGAAAATATCCTAACTCCTCCAGAATTCAGTTCATATTTTATTCTGCTATCTTTAATTTTCCTCTGTGATGTTTACTGTGCTCAAGACTACTAAAAGAATTAATATATGAAGTAAAAAAACTTTACTGGCCTGGCAGGTTTTGGTATAAAAGTAGACAAATAAAATAAAATAAAATAAAATAAAATAAAATAAAATAAAATAAAATAAAATAAAACAAAACAGGAAAATTTCAATTTCAGTTAAATACTTGAGTATTTAACTCAAAGAAAGGCAATTACTACAATGAAAATATACTCTTATGAAGTATAAAACCAGTAAACAAAGAAAACAATTTTGAAAACAGAAGATGTATTTTCTCTTTTTTGGGTGCTATCCTTCTCACTCCTGTGTTTTTTGTGTGAGTTTTCTTTCTTGCACTTGCTTTCCTGGTTGTTCTCTCTCACATTCTTTCCCTCTCTGTTGTGTGTGCTCACTCTTTATCGTGTCTGAGCTCACCTGAGCCCACATAAAGCCTCCCTTTCTCCCTTCTCTCTTTCCATCTTGTTTTGTTTATCTTTTTCTTCCCTCCCTTCACTGTTCCTTGCATTCTCTTTTCTCTCCCTTTTCATCTTTCTCATGTTTCTTTTTCACATGAGCTCTCATTTTATGCTTTTCTTTTACTTCTACAAAGCCATGTATTATTCCCTATTGAGGGAGAAGTATGTGGTTACATTTTACACTGCGGAATCCTGGAAATGTGTGACAAGGTTTTAAACTCATCCTTTCTGTCTAGAATACATTATTGTGCTCTCTCACCCATTTTCTCTCTTCTCATGACCTTACTCTCTTTTCTGCACCCTCATGCCCTTTCTTTCTCTCTTGCTTAATACTTCATGTCCACTCCATCTCATGCCTTGGTGCTCATTTTCTCGCACCCTTTCTCCCTCTTTCCTGAGAGCTGTGTTTGTCACAAGGACTCCCTGTCCACCATTTCTCACATATTCACTCTTTCTCACAAGTTGTCCTGCTCTTTCTTATCTCCTTCCTCACAGCCCCTCTTTCTCCCAGCCTTGCAGTGTCTCCCCCATTCTCACAACCTCATTCTCCCTGTCTCTCCTGTCTGCACACTCACTTCTTGCATATGTCTTCTTTCTCTTGAACAATCTCTCTTTTGCACACCATCTCTTCCTCGCTCTCCTTCTCGGTGCTATTCACAGGACCTCTCTCCCTCCTTTTAAATGGCCTCATGATCTCTCCTATTGATTCCCTCTCCTACCAATTCTCCCCTTGCCTTCTCTTGCTCTTCCACTCTGTTTCCTCAGTTTGTCTCTCATGAGCACTCTAGCATCCATTCACTTACTTTGTTGTGCCTACTCCTTTTCTAAGGCCATTACATCTTTTCTTGTGCCTGTGTTCCTTTTCTAGCAGAATTATACCCTTTGTTGTGACCTCACACCCATTCCCACACCCTCACACTCCTTCTTCTCATGCCTCCACGCTTACTTCCTTGTGTCTGCTTTTCTTTGCATGCCATATTTTCCCAGCACTCTATCTTTCTCACATTCTTTCTTCCTTTTTTTCACACCCTCTTTCTTGTCTTTCTCTGACATCTGCACTTTCTTGCAGCCTTGCTTGTGCATGTTTGTGCTTTTTTGCACATTTTCTTTCTCAAGCACTTGCTCTTTGTCATGATGGTGCTTTTCTTGCACCCTTGCTCTACCCTTTGTGATTTCTTTCTCGTGCTCTCCTGCTCTCTTGCCTTCAACTCTGCCCTTTCTTGCACTCACTGTTTCCTGCACCCTCCTGCTCTCTCATGAGTGTTCTCTTTCATGTGAGCATTCCCTCTGATGTGGGCTTGCTCTGTCTTACAGTCATATTTACTTTCTTATTCTATCTCATGCACACTTCCTTTCTCACATCTCACCCTTTCATGCATGCAGGGATACTCTCTCAGGCCCTCTCCTTCTCTCACACCTTGATTTCCCTCACATTCCCTTTTTTGTGCCCTCGCACTCTTTTCTCACAACCTTGTGCTTAATTCTTTTCACACCTTGTTGCTTGCTTTCTCCATTTCTCTGCCCCTCTCCTTGTGCTTCGTCCCTCTTTATTTCTTGTGCATTCCCTTTCTGGATTGCTCCCCCTTTCTTGTGGCCTGTCTTCTCACTTACCCTCCCTCTTTCCTGCACCCTCCTTGCACATACTGGCAGTTTCTCCTGCAGACATGCTTCCACACACCATGGCCTTTATCCCATCCTTTTGCTTTCCTTTTTTTGTTGCCACCCTTTCCCACACTTTTGCTTTCTTGCTTGCTTTCTTGTCCATGTCCTTCCTCTCTCATTTCCCTGCACTTCATCTTTTTGGTGCTCTCCCTCTCTCATGTGCTCACTCTTTCTCATTCCCTGGCTCTTCACTTGCTATTTCCCTTGTGCTTGCTCTCCACATGCTCCTGTGCTTCCTCCTGCACTCACATCCTTTCCATTCCCTTATGTTCACTCTTCCTCAGGATAGCTTGACTTCTCATCCAATGTCTCTGTCTCATGCTCTCTTTCTTGTCCTCTCCCGCTCTCATTCATGGCTCCTCTAGCTTTCACACATTCCCTCTCTCTCCCTTGCTACCTCATCTCTTTCTCTTCTCCAGCCACTCCCTGTTTTGTGTGCTGGCTCTTCCTTGTGCACTCATTTTCCTTGTGCACTCATTTTCCTTGCGTTCATTCTCACAGCAGTTGTGCTCTCCCATGTTCTCCACTTGCATGTGTCCTCTTCCTCATGCCCTCTTAATTCTTCAGGCACATCCTACTCCTTGTGCCCTCACTCTTTCACATGGACCTGCTTTTTTTTTTCTGCACACTTGCTTTTTCTTACATGCCCACCCTTTCTCACACCCTTGAGCTTCCTCTTTCTCACACAAGATTTCTTTATTGCTTGAGCCCTTTCTCACATTTTTCCTTTTTCATGTACTAATTCTCACATGCTCCCCCTTATGCTCTTTTTCCCTTTCTGTTTTACCTCTTGTATTTCCCCCTCTCCTCCTTCTCTCTCATCCTTCCTCTTTTCCCCACTTCTTCCCCTCTCTCTTTCTGTATTCTTTTGGTGAATCCTTTTCCTCCCCATCACCACTCTCTCCTTGCACTGTTCCTTTCCCTATCTTTTCTCTCCCTTTTTAGCTCTCTCATACTCTCTTTCACATGAATTCCCTTTTATGCTTCCATCTCTTCATAAATACTCTCTTCACCAAAATTGTGTATTATTCCCTATTGAGGGGGAACTATATGGCTGCATTTCACATTGCAGAATCCTGGAAGTGTGTAACAAGTTTTTAAACTCATCATTTTTGTCTAGAAGCTCTCAATCCACAGCTTCAGATGGGGAGACTGAACCATCTTTGCTATATGGCAAAATACTTACAGTGATAAAAAATAACTGCAGTAATAAAAAAAATGCAGTTGCTGTCAAAACCCAGGCTCAGCTGGATGTTCAGCACTTCCATGTGTTTCACAAACTAGGCACCAATTTTCCAGGAAGCATTAACTCATTACTTCCTATAATAGGCTCAAGTATGTAATTTGAGTATTTTCAAGAAGTTCACCACAAAATATTTCCCCCAAAATATTTATTTTGATTTATCAAGAATCTAGCAGGCTGAGGCAAATAAAGATCCATTGATAAACACTGTGCTTGCAAAAATTAGTCATGTCTTTGAACTGCTGCTCCACCAGTCAAAAACATTGCCTTTAAAGCTTTACATATTAATAATATAACTTCAAATATACATCTGTGTTTATCTTCTGTTCTAAAGGAACAAATGCCTTTAAATAATAATATACTGTATTAATTTCAATGGTCTTGCTCTGCTGTAAGTCACACTGCTATAAATTTGATTTATTCCTTAATTAATGCAGTTAAAATAAGTAATCAAAATTCATTGGGAAAATATTCCGTGCAGATCAAAACAGCAGCATCTAAAATCTAGGATCATCAGTTAGAGTGTCTTTAGTTTTGCCATCTGCTTTCACTTAACTCTTGAATTATGAAATGGCAGTGTGTATATGTAATCCTGACTCTTGGAGTTGCGGGATAAATGTGAAAATCTTAGTTTCTATTAAAATGTTTATATTCTTCGTGGTGGGAGAAAAAGAACCCTACATGTGCATTAAAACAGAGTTCAAAACTTTGAATGCAAATGGAATTTTTAACTCTTGCCATTATCATTACTTTGAGGGCCTAAACCATAATTGTGAAATTCTGGGCACTGGCAGCATTGTTTCTGTCTGTTCCTAAGTAATGGGGTTACCTTTCTGCATCAAATTAACTTTTTTTTTCCTGTATAGAAGTACTAACTACAGAACATTTCTCTGGTTCATATAAAAGTTTTCATGGTACATCATTTTCATAGTTTACATGGGAATTTTCATGTAGTGTTCAATTAAAGATATACCCCTGGTTTTCCTCCTTCTGAGCAGATAATATTCATCTTTTGCTCTACCCTCAGCTTTACACATGGCAACCTGTGGTGCCTAAGTCATGATACTGGGAACTCCAGCATTTGGATACTTACTAAAATAAACTTCTATATGCCTTCTTAGAGAAAAACATTAAATAAAGGATTTCAAAAGACAGGGGAGGAAAACCACACTCCATTATGCAAATCACACAAACATCTTGCTTTTAAAATTACTGTCAATTTAATGTGTTTGCAAGTGTTCATCTTTGAGACTCTGTTTAAATGTATTTTAGGAGGGCTCAATGGACAGCTTGTATGAACCTGTCCCAGAACATCAGGAAGCCAAGGATACAACTACTCCTGACAGCCAGGCTAACACTCCAGAGAGCACACATGTAAACTGTGGGCCACCTGACAGGTCTCTGTCTTTGGTAAGTAACATGTAATTGCAAAGCATGCAATGCGTTTTGCAAAAAAACTATTGCTCTGTACATGGGCACATATCTGTTCTGCTGGCTTATCTGCCAGTTTCAACTATTTAGGCTCCTTTGAGCCACTCATCTCTGTAGCCAATGACCTGATTTCTGTCCAGTCTTAACAAGCACACTTGGAAAGCAGGTCATGGGTTTGCTACAGCGAGCAGCAAAGGGAGATTAGTGCAGCTGCACTGGGCAAGGGAATTTCTCTGTGCAAGTAACAGCATATGAAAACTCTGGGTACAGATCTTGGTATGGTTTGTGTCTAAAGAATGTACTATTGGTGTCTTTGGCTGTCCTTTGTATTAATACAAAAAAATTGCATTTCTAAAGCGTGAGTTGCATAAATTTTGTAACTGATGGCCTCTGGAATAAACTTGACATTTTAAAAGACCTCATTAGGCAAACATGTGAAGAAGATTGTCTTCTGGGTTTTTTTCCTTCCTAAGTGATGTTACCCTGCTTAATCCTTTCCTATTTGTGTGTTTTTGGTATAATATATGATGCTTTGACAAATACTTTAACATGGTATATTACATTTCATAATCTTATTCATTTCATAATCTCTATTCTCTGGCTTTGCAGTGTCCCTTTGCTTATAATTACTGTTTCTATTTCAATGTATGATGCAGTCTGGTGATCTTCCCCTTTGGGAAAAGAGGATGTTCATCGTTCAGAGAAGACTGTCCTCCCTTCAGATATTCTGCCAAGTTTTATTCACATGCTCTCTGGGTTAGGTGCCATGTACCTATGAGACTGCTGGGCCTTTGGTGTTGCAATATCACACAGCAGGTTTGCACACAGGATTTGCTTGGAGAAAGTGCTGGGACTGGTGGGAGAGCAGAATGGCTGGGGAACTGTGGCATGCTTTTGTTAAATTGCTGAAGGACTGAAAATAACTTGCATTTCTCAGACCCTTCTGCTGTAACCATTATCTTTCAGATAATCACCTTGGGACTTTATGTAATGGTCCTGGTTTTGAGAGTGTAGCAGTGCAGAGATGATCTCAGGATGATTCCTCATAGCATCAGCACAGATCTATGAGCCTGGGCTCTGAAATGTCCCTACACTATAATTTTCCTGCAATAGGTGGGAGATGCTCTCCTGAGTGACAGGGTTTTTCCCCATTACCAGGTGGTGACCTTGTCACTGTAAGAATGAGCCACCTCTACAATATTCCAGTTAAGTTCCAATGTGTTGTTGTGAAACCTGTAACCTCATCCTAGCATGACTGTGAAACCTGTAACCTCATGAGGCTGTAACCTCATCCTAGCATGATTGTAGTATCTTCATTGTGGGAAGCNAGGCTTTTTCCCCATTACCAGATTGTGACCTTGTCACTCTAAGAATGATCCATCTCTACAATATTCCAGTTAAGAGTGTTTAATTGTGGTTGTGAAACATGGCTGTAACCTCATCCTAGCACGACTGTAGTATCTTCATTGTGGGAAGCTCTAGTTATTAGTATTTGCATACTGCATGCAATTATACATGCCCAATGTCTAAAGATGAACATTATACTACAGCTCCTACATCCATTCAGTCTTTTCCCCCTTTGCTGTGACTCCAAACCAGCTTAATATTCAATGACTGCTACACTAATATTTCCTTGGCCAGTAGATGTTCATCTGTTAGGAGCAGTATTTAGACAAAGTAAAGTGAAAATGGAAAAGACAGATTTGGTTTTTTGGTTTGTACCCAGAATAGGACATATGATATCCTAATGAACTTTGCAAGAGAAAACTAATAGCAATTTAACTTATGGTATGGTAAAAATACATCCATAGCACTGTGCTCTGCTGTGGTTTTCACAATGTGTAAGACTAACATGCAGTGGTTGTGTACATCAGGCTTTTTGTTTCTTGCTTTTTCTTGTTTTATTCTACTATTTATTTGGCAGCATCTTCAGACTTTTCATTGTACTGCTATAGAGTTAGGCTTTATAAATTATTTGGCTAAAGAAAAATAATCAACCTATCCAGTACAGAACTTTGTTTTCCTTGAGCCAGCCTGCAGAAGCAGATTTGCTACTAGTGTAGGATTAGAAAATCCCGTACATTAATCTGAAGAAATTGTAGCAGAACATCTTTCACATTACTCAGTGTTTTGTGGGATATCACTGCATAGTCTATGAAGATACAAGTATAACAGTGAATAGAAGAATCCAGCGCTTTAGTTTCTGCTGCCTCTTATAAGATATTTTTGTTTTCTTAAAGGAGATATTATGGTGATGGCCCATTTATTCATCATTGAGTATAAAGTTCGTCCTCAATAAAAACAACACTAAAAGGGGTAAACACACTTGGCTCACTAGGTATTAACAAGAAGCTTCCCAAGGCTGGCTCTGGGTTTTATTTTCTGGTTTGAGAGAATATTCAGCTCAGCACTTAACTAAAAATAACGGCTGGATGCTGTGTCACTGCACTGGCCGTAGAATCAACACGATTATTTATAAAATACTTTCTAGAAATGGAAAACAAGATTAGTGATGACGTGTCGGCAGTAAGACCTATGGAAAAATGTCGCTAAGGCCAGAGGCCTGTGTGTAATCTTATCTGCTATTTCTGGCATGTGAGTTATTAGAGCTACACCTTGGATGAAGCCGTTAAGCTTATTAACTGAGCCCGTTTGTACTTCTTTCCCATTTTTAATTCCGTCACTCGGTTCCAGGCTGCAGGGCAGCCCCCTCAGCATGATAAATTCAGAACATTATTGGCTCCATTTAGCCATCCATCACTACCCAGTAATGCACGTCTATAAGTGCACTGCTAAGTAGGTATGGACTCGAGTAAATTTTTAAATGGTTGGGTGAAGCACGGCAGGTTCCATGGAGCTGTTAAATCTCTGAAGGGTGGAGCAGCCTGGCACAGCACACATCCTCCTAGGGAGGCTTTGCCCCTTCCTTTTTCCTATACAGCTTCAAAATCAACAGGGCAGGCATCCAGGATCAGCTCCCCTCACTTTTAAAAGGGGTGACTAGGGTTAGAGGAAATTCTTCCTTGAATTGCAACAAGGTAGTGATTTTCTTGCAGTGAACTTGTCTGTTTGATTTGTCCTAATCATAGCTGGGTCATGAAGTTTTTCTGGAACTGTGGGAAATGCAGGGTAGTGTGGTCACTGAAGCTGAGCAGGACATCATTCAGGGAACACACTCTTTGGACACTCCTTTTTGAACCATGGCTCTTTCTGCTCCTGGCCAAATAGCCACCCAAATGACATATCTTGTATGAAGAAAAATCTGTCTTTCATGTACGCTGTTCTTCCCCTTCACATAACTCTGGAGACCTGTTTAGTATTCAGAATTATTTGCCTGGGATGTTTCCAGTCTGGATTCCTGTGGTACTATCCTGTACCTCTTATACACACTTGCCTTTCGATTTTAATCCTCTTGGAGAACTGTCCTGTTAACTTTGTGGTTACTTTACCTGTTGCTCAGCTTCAATAATATTCTCAGAAAAAAAGAAAGAAAATAGATTTATGGATTTCTTTTTTTTTTTTACTTCATGCATAGCAAATCTGAATTGGGCCTTCCTCAGAACTAGCTGGTAGCCATGAGCACATAATGAATCATATGGGTACTTTTGGCCTGTAACTATACTATTAACTGGGAAACTGAATTTCTACCAGTCGTCACCTGATGCTACAGTCTACCTCTTGAGCTGTCTCCTGCTTCACAGGAAAACAGTCTTCAGTATTAAAAACATTTTCATATACATCCTGTCAGACTGCAATCACCAAAGATCCACATGTTTTTGAACTGCTGACCATGGTATGATTGACTATCCTGTATATCAGAGATGTGCCAAAAAAATTTATCAGTCGTTCTAAGCTGTTTCCAGGAAAATCACAATCAGTTGTGATATCTGCCTTAATCTGAAATGTTATAATTGGCCTTTGATTACAGGGAGGGCAAGAAGAGGGCTGGTTATCTGAAATGGTCATTTCCCTGTTTGCAAGTCTTGACACACACAGGAGCTCTAGCTTTTCTCAGCCAGCTTGGAAACACCAGAGAGTTTAATTCAATTCCTTATTTCAGGGTTATGTGATAAAGTCAAGAAGAAAAAGAATTTACCAATAATTTCATTATGCTGGGTTTCCCCATGAGCAGTTTGTTTCTAAGAAACAGGTTGTTCACTTTTAGGATAAGGAAGGAAAGAATTGTTCCCATAAACAAGGTAATTATGCTCTTTAGAGAATGTGGAGAGTAGAGTCTAGGTGAACCTTAATTTACATCCTAAGATAAAATATGTTTTTAAAAATTAGTTTCACATTAAAGTTACATACAATTTTAAATGTAGTCATTACTGAAAATATACTTTTAAAAATTACAAACCACAGTAATTTATTCTTGTACCCCTGTTTAGCCACCTGATTCAGAAATAGCAGGAAGAGTGTGTTGAATGAAAGGTGCCATTTTTAAATGGCCATTTAAGTCCACTGCATATTTCATTTTGGCACTGCATCCCATGATATCCTGTGAACTCACATCAGTCATCACCTCAATATATGATGTACTGTCATCAATGCAACTTTGCTGGACTTCAAGAAATTCACGTTTCAAGTTGTGGAGCAAAAGATTAAACCCTGTTTCATGGTCCACACCAGGTGTTTGGCATGTGAAGACATGAATCAAGCCTTTCTAGGTATATGGCCACAATGGGGAGTGTCTCAGATTTTTTCCCTGGATCATATACAGATTTTAAGTTACAATATCCTTGGGTCTCTGACCTCCATGCACAATGCTTCCTTTGACAAACTTCTTTGAAATCAAATATTTGGTATTTTTCCATGAAATTTTGATACTACCCTTTTAAATAAGCCTTAAAAATAACTTCTTAAACATTTTTTAACTTCTCTGTGTTTGTGCACCTCATCTAGTAATTTCTTTTGAGTTATTGAAAAGACTTGTCCCAAGACCAAAATGCTGACATTTTTTCAGCAAGATGTTTATCTTCCATTGCTTATATTATTTCAAAGTGAGTGCTAAGTTCTGTGTACTCTTTTGATCTGGATCTGTGAACAAATCAACACGGGCAAAAAAAAAGATGTGGAAACTACATACAATTATTAACATTCACAAATATCCATGCGAAAAAGACCTCCTACACCCAGCTAAAATAACTTAGGGCAGGAAAACAGCCTTTTCTTAATGCACTCCCTGAAAAAGCTTAAAAAAATCTATGATGGGTTTTACTGAGAGGAGGAGGAAAGTATAAAATGCTCAATTATGCACTTACATGGTTTTATCTAGTACAGATTTTGGATTTTTATCATGCAACCTGGATGACATTTTTAAATTCCTATGGTCAGACTGATGCAGGTGTAGTTAGTGTTACAAGAAGGAAATAAATTAAACATAATATTATGAGAAATAGGTCCAGATACACTAAGTTTTCAGATTTATAAAATGATGAATGGTTGTATTATTTTTTTAATGCCTCTTGTTGCACAACAGATTGAAGTGGCATCATAGTGGACACTTTTATTCCAGTTCCAGCTTTCCAGGCTGGAAGAAATAAATGTGAAATTGATACAGTGCTTTGATATCCTGTCTCAGGAGATACCACAATAATATATGGACAGAGATCTCTTCTGTCCTAGTGTGGCATCCTTGGGTTTTCCTACAGTTAAAATTAACCTTTAAGTCCATGGTTAATTGCACAGCAAACATGCATTGACAATTGCATGTTTAACAATGGCAATTTTGACATTGTTTGCCCAGCAAGGCACCCTTTTGTTCTCTCTTTCAACAGCTACATAACTTCTCCTCCTTCCCACACCTTGTCAGGGTACAAATATTTATTGCCTGGACCCTGGGGGCTGTGTGATCTTGCCTCCAGGCTGGTGTTTGATTCTGATTTGGTCCCCTTCAGAGCTTTCAATTTCATTTGCAGTGTCCTGCACTCTTCCATATTCTCCTGCATGTTTGGGTTTACAGAGTCTGTGTCCTGTGTCCATCAAGAAACCACATCCCATTGCAACATGTGGGTATTTTAATCCTCATGAAGTTCTAAAAGAATCACATTATGGAAGAAATAGGATAATCATTCTTGGGGTATGATCACAGTTCTCTGGTTTTTCAGGGGTTTTATGGTTGTCAGCTTCCTGGAAGCCATGGATAACTGAAGCCTTCTGAAATCAGGACATATAGCTCCATATATTCTCTGCTGCACTGAGTCCTCCACAGCTTCAGCTGCTGGAAAAAGAAAGACTGGAAATGTTAGTGGATATTAAAAAATACACATCAAAAGTATATAATTCATTTTCTTTTCAAGTGACAAAAATAATATATTTGGATTAAACATTTTCTATTTTCATAGACCTTTTTTTTTCTCTTTTTAAAAGGAATTACCTGACTTTGAGAACACACTGACCAAAAAAAGAAAGTAAGTTGAGACCAGTTCAAGGTCTACACAGTGTCACTATATTTGTCTGTACCTTTCATCCTTGTTGTTTTATTAATGTTTGCCAATGTTGCTTTCATTCTCATAGAATACCTGTACTAATGTTGCAGCTGAAGAGCACGTAACAAGCTTGTAATGCATTACTAAAGCTCTTTTGCCATGACTTTTTCATATCCACAAAGCTTTCCTCCAAAATATCGGAACCAGGACAGCTAAAATCAAATGCAGTTAATCTGAGCTTGGTTTAACCATATGTCTGCTTTTCTGAGAGATTGAAGTGGTAGCCTATTTTATAGCATGTTTGCACCATTGACCCGATAATCTCCTGAAGACTTTTTTTGGTTGTTGTTTGTGTTTTTAATCCAAGTAAAAAAATGCAAAATGATTTAGATAAAGGAGGTCAGACATTATTTTATGAATCATTTTTGTGATAGCAGCATGTTTTGAATCCATTCATGGACATAATGCTAATGTTTTGGGCTAATGATCAATATTTATTAGCAGGCAGAGGAATTCATTTTGAAAATTCTGTTTTTGCTTCAGGTTATTGCATTACTGAAGTGGTCCTCTTCAGATGAAATCTGAAATCCTGCCTAATGGAATGATACAGACAGATCTTATCTGTCTGCTGTGACAGACATGAAAATCCTTGGAGTTTTTGTCAGTTTTTGTTTTCTTCATTTGTAGGTGGGGCCTCACTAAATTCAGAACATCAATGTTATCTGTGTCTGTTGCTAAAAAATCTCATAATGGGTAAAGATTTCTAAGAAAATGGAGAACTCATTTGTCTTAAAATAGGAGTTTTAATCTATTTCTGTTCATCTGATAAAAACACTAGTAACTTATCAGCTTCCAACACAGAGATGTGTGCACTCATCTGTGAGATCTCAGCTGTATGTCACCAGCTCTGTGAAACTCCTCCCAAAATTTCACTAATTAAGACATGGACATTACTCGTGGATTTCTCATAATTCTTTTACACTTTAAAGGAAGTCAAACTACTGTGTAGGCCTTACCAAGCTCTATCAAATATGATTAAATCACCTGGATGCCTAAAATGTCCTGCTTAGATCAGAACTAACAGAACAGGTCTGCCCCAGGAATAAAAACAGCAGTCTATAACTAAAATGTCAAATTTTACAAAGCAAATAATACTATTCTGTTTGCAACCCAAACCTATCCTAAATAATCAGAATTTCCAAGCATTGTTGAGACCATTTGACTGATCAATAGCAAAAAAAATGAGTAAGCTGGAAGAAAATAGTTTGAGTCAACCTGAAAAGATTTTGTTATGAAAACTATTTCATTGTGTCCAGCTATCACTATGGATATCACTATCCAGGTATCACATGACAGTCCCAGTGATAATGCAGAAGTTTTCCCATTGCCCTTTCATGTGGATATGGAGGAAGTGAATGAGGAATTAATTGTTCTCTCTCCTCTACAATGGGGCAACAAGGAAGCACCAATTGTATAAAGTAGAAGAAATAAAATAAGTATTCCTTGCTTAGACAGTGAGAATTAAATTTTTGGAATGCTGGAATCACAAAATCCAATGAATTTAAAAGGAACTAGTGGATACAGACCTGTTCCTTAAAAAACCCACAACTGTTCAGCTGCACCCTTTTTCTCAGGAAACTTCAGCACCTGCATGGCTGAGGATGGGAGAGAGATTCCAGGTTTTGTGCTCCTTCCCTGCTGCTGATCATTGCCACAGATTAGACAGTCCCTGCTTTCATCCACTATCACCTTCCAACTTCATCCACTGCTCGTAAACTACTCTCCGTTGGGTTTTTAGTGGATACAGTGAAACAAATTAACCTTTATCCAAAGATTTTTTTTTTCCTCTGTTAAGTTAGTCTATTCTTCAAGTTGTCCTCTATAAACTACTGACCACAGACGGAAGCATGAATTAGGACTAATCCTTGATGTAAAAGTGCAAAAACCTCAAGGTTTACTAGGGCAATAAAATGTCACTCAATGTCCTGGGGATGGTAAGTTCATTGTAGCTCTTTGGTGACATTATCACGTCACCAAACTTCAGGCAATAATTCTAAAAATTGTGGGACCCTTCAGATCATGTCTAAAGGAGAATATTTCTTCTTTTCTTCCTGATGAGTTCCCCTGATTTCAGCATGAATTCTTCATTTCAATAAGAAACTCGAGTCACATATTCTTGCAGAATGAAACCTCAGATGCTTTCAGAGCTTTGTGTGGCATGTGGGAGAAGACGATTGGGTGAATGAGACAAGTAACTCCACTTAAAGCCAGTGGGTATAGCACAGCTAATCCCCGTGCCCTGCTTTGAAGAACTACTTGGAAAATACCCATATTTGATTAAATACGCCTTAATTTTTTCATTCTGACTTTCAGCTAATGGTAAATTCTTTTAATTCTTTTAGATCCATCCAGAAGTCCATGTCTGAAAATGAAGCATTTGGTTAGTAGCTGATTAAATTATTTACTGTTTACTTGCTAATCTCAGAGAGCCAACTTTAATTAAGGGTCTGATTTGTTTTACAGCTGTTAGAGCAAATGCAAAGGAAAGGGAAAAATAGAATTAAGCTATCAGTATATTCTCCCGTCTTCCCTGCTCTCCACACACACATTTGCAGGTAGATATTGAAAACAAACTAGTTAAACATAGAAACCACACTGAGATAAAGAACCTGTTATGGCACAGCACTAGAAATACTCAGAATGTCCAGTGTTTCTTTTAATCATCTCAATAAAACCCTGATACATCTCTGATCTAAGAAAATTCAGGTCCCAACCCTTTCCTATTTTAAACTACTTTGTGAGAGTTTTCACAAACAAATTCACCAAGAAGGAAATTCAGAGTTTTTTTTAACCTATCCTGACATTGTATATTATTCTCTACACTTGTGTTTCAATGGGTTCTGTTTCGTAAATCCTCTATAGGACATAATCATCAGCTTCTTAAAAGTAAAATTTATTTTCTTTTTTTTTTTTTTTCAGTGAGAGCTTCCTGTTATCATGCTTTCATTTATTCTTTGGAGTTTGGTTTAGTTGTTGTATCTAGTCCTTGCTGAGTAAAAAGGTTATTGTATGTGCCTGTAATGATGTGTCTCTATTTCACAAGGCATCTCAGAAAGATGAAAGCTCTCCTGTGCTAAGGCTTCACTCTGCAGCCCTGCACTGGGAAGACTTTCATTCAGGACAGCATCATTTGGTCTGCAGCAAACAGACTGCAATGAATTCCCAGCACCTGACAGGATCAACAAGAGCTTTCACAAAGAAAATTTTCTGACATAATGGTCAGACTGAAATCCAACACTAAAGAAAACTCAACAAAACCAAACCAAACAAGCCCAGAAATCACAAACCCCTAACAGTTGTCTATGTGTTGTGAAGCACAAGCATTTTGAAGTTGACTGAGGGAGCAGGAGAATGGACATCTCCTCAAAGCCAGCCTAGTTCTGCCATCCAGGCTGAGACAGTCCAAGCCTTGGAGTCCACGGGGAATCCCTGTGGGCATCTTTGATGCTCTTCCTTGCAAACTCCAGCTCATTAATGGTAGACTTAAATAACAATAATTATACAATTCCTGGAAGCAAAACAAAGGCACAGATGTTCTATGGGGTCCTAGGTCTTAAACCCAGGGTTAAGATAACAATCATTCTGATCATGTGTTAACAATGTTAAATGAGGTATTAGACCACAGCAAAAGATGATAAAACCTGAAGTCTGACCATGATAGACATTGTCCATCCATCCATCCAAATTCCTATACTGCAAAATCATCAGTTCACTTCCATGTCTGAGCAGATGCTCCAGTGTTCTGCAGGCTTGTTTGATTTGCACTCTGATGCTATTTTTATGAAATTTCCTGTTATTTCACAGGTTTGCTATGAATTCAGATGACTGCTCTCTGTGCTTTTACTTTAGACAGGAAAAATGTGAATGGCACACTTTGGCAGGGTTCCAGGAAGCTGGAGAATGATTCGTACATCAGAAGGCACTGTCAGCTTGAAGGTAATTGCTAAACATATTTCAGCTGATTTTGCATTTTCCACAAAGTATTTAAAAGGGCACCTAGGAAAATTTCTCATTTTTCACCAATAATCCATCTAAAGAAATTTTTCAGGTCTTTTGGAGATTTATTTTGTCCTCAAGGGGGAAAAAAGTAGTTAAAATAAAGCTTATCTCAGAACTGGGAAGCTAAGAACACACTCTGTGACAAATTCACTCTCTAGTCCATGGGCCAGAGGAGACTTTCCCTACAGTAAATTGCCACAGCTCTGTTGCATAGGGCTTGCCAGCTGTAGTAATCCATGTTTCCTGGATATTTTACACTGCTCCAGATATCCAACAGGGAAAGAGTGCAACTTTTCTCAGAAGAAAAACCTTTGTGGCAGGTGAAAAAGAGAGTTGGCAAAATTTTAGGTGCAAGTACTTTGTCTGATTCTCTTTCTAAACCTGTTCTGACCAACTCTATTAAAACAACCTTAGAGATAATACATGGGAAGTTGCAAATGACACTGTTTAAGAGTGTCCCAATATAAATTCATTAAAATAACATTGAGTGTTAACAAGTGAGCAGTCACCTCACCTATTTAAACACAAAGTGGACTTCAAAAATCAAAATGTTTTGATAATCTGCTTGATGTTGCTTCCAGGAATCGCATTTATATTTTAACTTTTCAAAGTTATGGTAGATGTCTTACTGTACCTTAATTAGACCAAATTAGACAAGACTCAGCAGGAGCAGAAACCAAGATATGTGAGGTTAAAGTGAATGTATGTTTTGTTCTCAACTTAAACCAACAAAGTGGGAATATCTCCTGCACAAATGGTCTAGAGATCATCCACTGACAGGAGATTTCACTATTACCTGGATACATCAAGGAAAGGAGAGGACAGGACACCAACTTTCCTTCTGGATTTTGTTCACTTCACCACTTGAAGTTAAACTATTAAACATTTGGAAATAGATCTGAAATTGCAATACCTATTACATTTGACCATCTATGGGCAAATTTGGCTTCTTGAACCAGAACCAGAAATATGAGATGACAGGAAGATTTAGAGGAATTCTGCTCTTGTACTGATCTAGTGAGGGGAAAAGGGACCTTCAATAAGTCTCAATGGCTTGCAAGGAACAGGTTCTAAGGATAGGCAAAAGAAAAGCAGGAATTTCTCTCCACACAAGTCTTACTTTTAACCAAAACCATTTCGGAATGATTCTTCAAATGATACCCCAAAGGTTGCCGGATTGGAAGTGGGGAGAGGCTGAATGAGAAAGCAGAACTTTTTGACCTTTCTCCAAAGTCTTTTCTACTCCAGGCGTTTTTTACCCTTTTAAATATCCAAAGCATGCAAAAGAAGTAGTGCACATTTTAAAAGCTGACAAGTGTTGTAATTGAAGGGCAGGGGCCCAGAGGGAACAGGAAGCAAAGCTGGCAGCTAAATAAAAATCTCCCTTTCCCCTACTACAGTAAAATTATTTCAAGGGAAGTCCCCTTCACACAGTGGTGAAAACCTTTGCAAGGAGATTTACAGTGTATCACTATCGATAAGATAATTCGTCACTATTGATCAAACTTTTCTCTTAGCAGAGATAATCCTTCAAGGTCTGCAAGTCTATTGCATAATATGAATTTCTGTTAGATTTAAAAAGACGTGTGGTGGTAGGCATAGACTTCTCTGCTTACTTCAGAGCTGTATCCACAGACCAGTCTCAAATCTCACTGAAATCTATGGAGAGACATCCACAGACGCTGGCAGCCTTTGGATGAAGCCCTTGATGACAGCATGTGTATTATTACATCTACAAACCCAAGTTTTCCAGGCTGAAAACGCAGTGAAAACATATATATCCCACAGACACAATAGTGGGAATACCTACCTTTGCTCACAAGGCCAAACCCAAATCATCAGCACGAGATCTGCCAGCCTAGAGACATCATTGTTGGAAAGCTGCTTGTGGAAGTCACAGTCACTGGGCTTCCACAAAACATTGTAGAGACAAACAGGGAAGAACTCTCCCCTCTCAGAGCCTCCACTGCTCCTAATTCATCCACAGGAGAGTGACTGGTACCTATGACCAGACCAGGAGGGCAGGAACACTGCAGCTCTGTTTGTAGTTCTCCTGTATCTTTTGCAATGGTTGTTGTCTTTTTTTTTTTTTTTTTTTTTTTTTTTTTTTTTTTTTTTTTTTTTTTTTTTTTTTTTTTTTTTTTTTTTTTTTTTTTTTTTTTTTTTTTTTTTTTTTTTTTTTTTTTTTTTTTTTTTTTTTTTTTTTTTTTTTTTTTTTTTTTTTTTTTTTTTTTTTTTTTTTTTTTTTTTTTTTTTTTTTTTTTTTTTTTTTTTTTTTTTTTTTTTTTTTTTTTTTTTTTTTTTTTTTTTTTTTTTTTTTTTTTTTTTTTTTTTTTTTTTTTTTTTTTTTTTTTTTTTTTTTTTTTTTTTTTTTTTTTTTTTTTTTTTTTTTTTTTTTTTTTTTTTTTTTTTTTTTTTTTTTTTTTTTTTTTTTTTTTTTTTTTTTTTTTTTTTTTTTTTTTTTTTTTTTTTTTTTTTTTTTTTTTTTTTTTTTTTTTTTTTTTTTTTTTTTTTTTTTTTTTTTTTTTTTTTTTTTTTTTTTTTTTTTTTTTTTTTTTTTTTTTTTTTTTTTTTTTTTTTTTTTTTTTTTTTTTTTTTTTTTTTTTTTTTTTTTTTTTTTTTTTTTTTTTTTTTTTTTTTTTTTTTTTTTTTTTTTTTTTTTTTTTTTTTACATAAATACCTTATTCCATAATTCAGTGGGCTGGAGAGTTGATTTAAGCCAGATGTAGGAGCACTATGGGTGCAGGCTATTATGACTATCAAAAGACATTGTGGTTAAGGGGAACCACCAAGGTTTGCTTTAATAATTTGCTCTTCTAATTTGGGTTTGAACAATATTACATCCAGAGCAGTGTCATTGTAGGTAGCCTTTCAGGTTAAGGACATTAGATGTTGCCCCACAGTTTTTTGTGATCCATTTGCACACAGCTACTCAATAATAGTATTTTGGATCAGACGAGGTAGGAGGATTTTGGGCAAAGGGCTGAATACTGCAAGATTTAACTTCCAGAGTAAGCTCAGAGAGCACAGGGCTGCAGTGTACAGAGATGCCTGCAGGAGATGAAAACAAGTTATCCTGAGAAAGAACCCAGTTATGTTAATTTGGTGTTGGAAGAGCACTGCTTAACATGAGTTATGGTGCTCCTGGAAGTCCAGCTAGCTATATAACGAAATAACCAGATTGTCAGACACCAGGCCCTCAGTGACTTCAGGGAGATTTGTAGGTGCTTAAGACAAAATCTGGACCAGGATCCTATGTGCCTCTTTGAATATAAATTTTAACGATCACATTCAGACACTTTTCCATGTGGTATCTAAAGAATATCAGTCACTCAGAATTATTCCCTGAATTATTCTTTTTGTGTTAATTGCAGGGAATACAATGCAATCAGTCTCACCTGCCTACAGTTAGATTTTGTGGATGTATATGTTAAATAAAGTGTTCTTTTGCAAACAGGAGAACTACTGATGCTGTAAGGTATTCCACAGAAGCAATAAAGATGCCAAATTAGGATTAATGAGAAAAAAAAACAAAAACAACCTAATATATTCCTGCTGTTTTCTAGTGACTTTTGAAAATGTGGTGTGATTAGCAGATACTTGTCTTCATGGTTTTTTTCTCCTGCAAAATGTCTGAGTGATCCTGATATCTGTTCTGATGGAATCTAATCACTAGGGCTGTCCTACAGCTGTACAGGGGTGGGTGCTTTGTCTTAAGATTGGGAGTAAAAGTAGATCTTTCAAAGTAGGCTTGCTTCAAATAATTTTTTCAGACTTGTTTGACCTGTTATTGCTCATTTTTGTAGCAAAGGTTAATACTCTTCCCATATAAACATTCATTTATTGCAAGAGATGGGAGGATGTTCATCATTTGAAAGCAATTTCTAATCTAATCTAAGGTAAATAGATCTTAGTTGTAAAGATCATTTTTGCCCTTCATTTTTTATATGAACATTTTGGACTTTGCTGCTGTAAATTAGCAGGGCAAAAGGAAAGTCTCAGTGGGATTCTGGGTTAGTAAACTGAGGACTAAGTACAGGAGAAGAAATAAGCATGAATGAGTTGTCTTTCTGTGAGTCAGTTTGCCAATTTGTTCTGCAGCCTCACTTCAAAGCAGTTTAAGATAAAATGTATGCTTAAATGATATGAGCTTAACTTCAGACAGTCAAAATGTCAGCTCAAAACATCAAGTGCAATTCAAATTATATTCCTCATGAAAACATTAAACAGGACATTTTAAAGCATGTTTTCTCTTTTTTGGTCATAATTCACAGAAGATAATATTATTGCTGATGGAATACACTTGCTGCAAGGAAAGAAGATAGAAGAAACAACATGTCAGGTGAAACAACTACTCTTTTTTTCAGAATCTAAAATGTCATTCAAATAAAATTTCATTCCATGTTTCCATTCACCATTTTCCTAGCCTAAACTTCATAGTCAGTATGCCTCTGTATTTTAGAAGCTGATTTTAAAAGAAAACTCTGGTGACTACCAAAGTTGTTCATGATTTTTCTTATGCAGGCCATATGGATTGCATTGTCTAGAAAACCTTTTCCTTCCCTGAGTGAATACATTTCTGCTAAATTGATGTGCTAGAACTGTGTCTGGCGAGCTCTGAATTAAGTGTTTAGATCTGTCTTGCATGATCCATATTGGCATATGTCTCCTAATGCTTTCTGAATTTCTGTAAACATATACCATATCTCCTCTTCCTAAATCTCTATTAGTTATCCCACTGGCACGGGCAGTTAATGAATTCTGACCCTTGGGTTTGCATAATCATAGCAACAACATCAAAGTAGGTAACAACCCATCAGCTGGTGAACAGCAGAGGTGAGGAGAAAGACTTGTAGCTCTGGAATTTGAATGACTGGTGTTTGGGTTTTATTTCACTTCCAGTCCAATGTTTGCTACAAGTTTGCTACTTCAGCTCCTATGTGCGGCAAACCTGCTTAGCTCTGCTGATTTCACACAACAGGATATAACAGTTTACAGTTTTAGTTTGGGACTAAAAATGTGTAACACACCTGTGTACATGTGTGTGTTCTAAATGAGAAATTAATACAGTAAAATTATTTAGAAGCTGAAAATCTATTAAATTTTCCCTTGCAGAAAAGTTGTAAAATCAAGGTGAGCACTAAACTTTAGAAAAGGCTCTGAGCTGAGTTTCCTCTCTTGTTTCTATTTAATGTCAGGAATCCTTTTGGATGTTTAGGTTAAAAGAAAGAAAAAAATGTACATTCATCACCCTAAAGGCATCTGAGATAAGACAGAGAACTGTGAAGACCCAATGTTTAGGCAGTGCTCAGTTCCAGTGTAGGTCAAAGTCGAGATCTGGGTTAAAAATGAGTCAAATTATCTCCATATCAGGGGACAGACAACTGCATTGGAAACCGGTGCCTTGAAAGTCAGTGTGTCCTAGGTTTCTCCTGCTTTCCCTCAGGGTTTTATCTGTCTCTGCATTGTTAGTTTGTTCCCATGATTATCTCCTCTCCCAGCTGCCAAAAGAGTAGCAGAGGAGGAAGGAAAGGAGAAAATAGCTCTTTTTCTTTCGCATCTCTCGTTCTCTGATTTCTTCCTCCCATTGTCTAGGTCTTGTGGAGAAAGATTATTCTTTGATTTCCTACAATAGTTCTTCCCTTAGTGTGAGGGATCTCTGGCTCTGCCCATATCCTGCCATGGCAGCTTTTGGACTGGCTCCCGGCAAAGATCCTGGAGGTTATTCCTCAGATATGACAGACTATGGAGGCAAAAAGGGAATACAGCCTATGTTTACTTTAGCTGTAAGTTCCTGTAAAATCCCTTAAAACTTTTCCCCATGAACCATTTGCCCCATTTTAGAAGGGTTATATTTTTGACTTCTCAAAGCATTTGAAGATTGCTCTTCATGCTCTTTTGCATGAATGATGAACTATAGGGCCTTAGATCCCTCCAGACTTTGGCATCAATTCATGACCTATTGCACTTGCTTTTTAAAAATTTTTAAAAAATTTTGGATTTTAGTTATTGTTACCTCTTGCCTTCATTATCATTAAGGTAACATTGATAAAATTCTCTTTTAAGCTTCTAAAATAGTCTGATTATATCTGTATTCATTTGCTGCACTATATTATGCACACAAACAAAAGGAAATGCTGAGAGAACAGCATAGTGGGGGAAGCTCTTTTTCTGCAAAATCAGCACAAATGAGTGTCCTTATGATGCACACAGCACAGGGAACAGACAGGAGGAATCAGAAGTCTGTGTGCAGTTGCACAACTTCAGCCTCACCATCACAGAACTGGGTGGGATATCTCACATGATTGAGCTATCCCAGAAAGTGCAGGGAATTACAGGCTGCTACTCCCAGGAATGGGGTGGAGCAATGGGCACAAACTGAGACAGGAAATTTCACTTAACATAAAGAAAGCACTTTTCCAGCATAAGGGGAGGTCAGACACTGGTGAAGCTTTCTAGAGGAGTTAATCTTTGGAGACGCTCCTGTCAGGAGATGGACTCATGCAACTTGCTCTGGTGGCCAGTTCTGAGCAGGGAGTTATGTTAGACAATCCCCAGAAGTGCATTCCTGCCTCAGCTGGTCTGTGGGAGTTTGTGATTCTGTGAGCCATGGAAGAGGCAAATTTACAAGCACAAGTAAATAGCACAGATGAACACCTTAGACTTTTTTCCTCTTGTTGAAGGAAATAAAAACAATAAAAAAAGAGAAAGCAAATAAGTTTCTCTGAGTGCTTCACAAAAGATTTAATCCTTCTCCATTTCCTAAATTGACATTCATTCATTCCATTCATTCTGTAAGTGCTGGAAAATGGGGCTTGAAACAGAAGTGCAGGTTGAGGGATATAGCATAAGCACCACTGCAATAATTCTACCTTACCATAAAAAGGACCTTTACTTTCTGCATTTATTTTTCATACCTTTGTTCTTATTTACTCATGTCCAGCAGGGCTCCCTTGATGGCTTGGAGCCTTTGTAGCATATTGGGAAGGACATAAAATCCCAAGTAATGCAGTCTTTGGGCTAATACATTTTCAGAAATGCTTCATGCCTCATTTCTCACGTAAATTCTTAGGTTGCATTCAGCCTTCAGCATGTCATTCATATTCATGAAGTGAAAAAGGCCAGTGTTCATTGCTTTCCTGATAAGGTGTAGGCACTGTCAGGCTTGCCCACTAGGGACTGCAGCAGTGCCCCAAGGAAGGTGTATTCCCGTGGTGTTCCTCTCCCAGGGCAGGAACACCTCCTCTCCTGTGACCAACAAATGGCTTAGGGCAGATGATGAGAGTGTGAATAGTCCTGTCTTAGTTCTGAGGATCATCCCATTTTCTCCACATTGTTAATCCAGCTCAAATTCACACCCCTGGTGCTCAGCATCCCAGGAGAAATGCGGTGAGCTAAGCAAGACCCTGTTCAGAACTGCATCAGGGATGCTCCTCACCTGGGGGGTTACTGCCGAGGGAAGTCTTCTCTGGCTTTCCTGCTCACTCAGCAAGGAAAGCCAAGATCTAGTATGAGATCCAAGGATCCCATACTATAATGCATGGCTCTGCCATGGCACCATTTTCACTTTAATGTCTCCAAGATGTTACTGAGTCCCAGATAACTGAGGAAACCAAGACAGCTCAAAACCAAAATTATTTCAGCCTGTGTATGTCTGTCTTTTACTTTCATATCCACACAGCACCGGGTTGAAAAACTGCTGAGCTCTTATCTATATTTAATTACATGATTCTGATTATGCTTATTCATCTTATGTAAGGTTTTTGGGTTTGGTTTTTGGGGTTTTTTGCGTTGTTTTATTTTTCATTTTACTTTTCTTACTGTCTAGGTGATAAACTATGAGCAATGGATCCCACCACGAGTTCACAATCCAGTTGTGCCTGGTAACAGTGAAATGGTGAGTTGCCATGAAAATTGTTCATTTTTCTTTACCAGCAGCTGGCAATAACAGGGTGAATTTTCCTGTGCTATATGTTCTTTCTCCAAAAGCTGAAAGATCTTTATCCATATCCACTTTATTAATTATGATATCTGTCTGTTTTCTGTAGAATACCTTATTAGTGCTCTGCTATTAATCATGATATTTCTTTATCATTTATAGAATATTGTATTATTGCTGTGGTTCCCAGGACAGAATCTGCCTATAATCCTAGGCTGCTTAGTCTGACTCTGCACTCATTTTAAACTAGTTGGAGTACCAGACCAACATCATGGGAATATTTAAAGGTCAGATATATGTGGGCAGGAGCACATGAAAGAAGTTTGTACAGTGCTTCTCTATACACTGGTTGACCATGGCTTTACTGACACTTTTTAAAACAAAAATTATCCAAATTCAGTGTATTTCACAGAACTTTTTTAAACAGGGCAAAAAGTTGTGTATCATAATATACTATTTTAATATTCATTCAGTGCAGCCACGTTATTACTGAAACTTTCCAAATATTTTATGGTACCGTAACAATTATCACTGTGGACACAGTAAACACACACTAATTTTTGTCTTCTCACTGTTACACTGTACTCTGAATTTAAGTGCATTGGGAGTCATGGTTAAATCATTGCACTTCTTTGGGAAAGGCAAAGCAGTTGAAGAAAAATCACAGAGATTAGACTGTGCCATGACTGAACTCTTTAAGCTGAGAAGTGGCATGCTGTGCAAGTAGTTTTATTGAAATTAATGCAGTTACACCCAGGAAAGAGAGTATGCAACAGGACTGAGATTTCTGGAATCTGACCAACTGTGTTTTACACTTAGCTTCCAAATTGCTGTATTTCTGCCACCAGGTTAATCCTCATAACATCTCACTGTGCAAAGATTTCTAAGGTATTTAAAATATCTTCAGATAAACTGGAAACAGTTTATCAGACACAATTTAAGTCTTTCTTCTGTAATGCATTTTAGAAGTGCATTTTTAAAATGCATATTTGTGTGCTTAAGTATTCCTGCACACTTAATGCAAATTATTTGCAACTAAAGGGCAGCCTGTGATTTATTTTTTTACACAATTCATTTTGATTTGTGATGTGACATGATTTTTCATCACTAAAACCCATTAAGTAGGGAAATCAATAATATTCTTGGTTCTTGTTCATGTGGGAATTCTTTACTTATAGATAGCTTTGCTTATAGATTGGGGGAAAGCACAGTTCCCCTGATTGTCTGGTATCTACATCAAAGAATGTTTGAATAGGCAGATAAAATTCCATATTTGAATGCTTAGGTAAGCCAAAATAAAATACTGTAAATTTAAAAGCTGTCTCACCACCAGCTGATACTGCATGAGCTTTTTTCTCCATGAAAGGGGGTTACTGAATTTATTATTTAAGCACTTATGACTTTTCCCTAACAATAGACTCTATGGAATGAGTGCTTTTAAGGAAAAGAGGATTAGAGTTTGCCATTAATGAAATTATCTGAAGAGATTATCTTCCATTTATCTTGATGTCTCCATGATGGAAATCCCAGATCATAAATCAAAGTCATCATGTTGCTTTTGTGTCGTTACTTATAAGTGAACAAATTATTATTGCTACAAGAGATCTAATATGAGAGCAATATTAGCATTTTAAACCACTGTGATTTATTTTGCAAAGACATCTCTCAACGAGAGACTGAAAAATTGCACCTCAGTTTCTCTCATTAGCTAAGATAAAAATGCACTCCTGCTGTCTTGAATTTGGAAGAGGAAAGAAATCTACACACAGATGGGCAGAAAAAGCACAGCAGAACAGTTGGTGCTGATAAGCTGATGTCCACACCGTGTCTTATGGGAGGTCTATCTGTGTTCACATCCTTTCTGTTGGACACCAACCAGTAGCTGGAGCTCATCAGCTGAACTTCTGGGAAGTGTCTTTTGTTTCAATTTCATCTGTGACGAGTTCGGTGTGTGGCACTTTGAGACCGAAGCACAGCTTACAGGGACAGCTGTGAAATTCACTGCAGAACTAAGACAAGAATGAAGCCATGACTTACAAGAGACACTGGAGACATGAAAAGGTGTCAAATCTCTGGCTTCCTGATCTGTTCCTGTGGCTGGTTCCCAGCTTCCAGGACACGGCAGGTTTCAAGGAATGTGACAGGCTGCTGAGAAGGAGGGAGTCTAAACCCAAGCGTTATCCACTGTGGGAACTTTTGCATTATGATTAAAGTAGGACTCCTAAGGTCCTATCCTTTAGGAAAGACATCAGCATAGACTCCATCAACATCAGTGTGATTTATATCACCCATAAAGGAAGCCCTGAAAGGTGTATCTAGACACAAAATACGATTACTACTAACAATAATAAGGTTTTATGCAACTAAAAGTATTTTATCATAACAATGCCTGAAAGAATAAAACAATTTCAGATTTTTTTGGGGTATAATTTTAGGCATGTGGGTATATGTTTATTTCACTAGGTGCTGCTTGGTTCAAGACAATTTCAAATATTGTGTTAGCCCATTGTTCTTAAATGAGGAGGATATAGCAGATTCTGTAGGCTATTAAACCTTCATGCCAACTTAAAGCTGGAGCAGGATGAAGTGGTCGTGCAAATCATTTAGTACAAACGTTTTCAAGGTTTGAAATCAAACATCTGAGTATACTGATGCCTTAAATGGCTGCCTAGAAACAGAGACTAGACAGGAATAAAGGGATAAAGGAGATATTTATTTGAAAGGCCTTCGCTTTGGGCTCCAGAGGGTCCTGCTTCAGTGGGTCCCAAAATGGATGACAGTTCTTCACACTTTGATATCAGCATAAATTCACCAACCAGGACCCAGCCAATGATGGAATTTCCCCAAGCTTGCCCCCCTCTCCCCAAGATGAAGGTTTACAGTTCTTGGTCTGGGTGTCCTTGGAGAGCGAGCTGGAGAGGCTTTGTTATGTCTGTCTGAACATGAGAGAACAGCACTTAACGAGCTACAGGAAACTTCAGAGTTGCACCAGCAGTACAGGATTTGAAAAAATACAAAAGTTAAAATCTAAGGCATCAATACAGCAAAGCCAGACAGTATTGTTTCAAAAAGCAGCCACTGGTGAATTACAGTCTTACATGTTTCTAATTTTGCTTTTCTTTGTTTTGTTTCAATGAAAAGCAAATATCTTATATGAAACAGAGTCAGGCTGGAAGGGAATTTTAGTGTTTCTGGAGTGATTTTCAAGATAGCAGCTGGTTTAACACAAATGGACGTATGTGAGATGGCTGCATGTTCACCAAGTTCCTGCTCCAGAGGACTGCAGCATCTAAACCTGGAGTTTCTCAGTAGGACATTCTTGGTGTGTACAATCACAGATTTGAATTGTCCTTTACATTTTGGTCACTTAATCCAGGACATTTAATATGGTCTTGAAGAAAGAAAAACACCGATACTTAAGAATGGATTCCCATACAGTAACTCTCTAGATCTGGGATTTCTGTGCACACTTAAAATGCTTCTAGATAATGTAGTGGATACATATATTAAAATGTTTTCTGGAACAATTCTGGAATTAAGTATTCAGTAATGCCTAGCTATTCAAGAAAATAATATGCAAACAGCAATACGAACTTTGGCCTAAGCCTCATGTCTCTTGTGCGTTGCCTTTTTCCCTTTTTTTAACTATTAGTACATAGCAAGAAAGAGCCTTACTTTTAAAGCATTGTGTCAATGATCAGTTCTTTGAATCCAACACTTTGTCATTCTCAAGATAAACACCATGTTACTCTTAGTTTTTATTTGTAGGGTTTGAATAATTTTAACATCCTTCTTGTTTTTGTTGTTTGTTTGGGTTTGGTTTTTTTTCAGGGTACAGAACCAGACAATAAAGCCGAGTCCAGGGGAACATTGAAACGATTGCAGAAATTGGTCCGAACAAAGAAAACAAGTGCACAGAGCTTGGAAGATGTCAAGCACGTTCTGGTCCCCCTCAGTAAGCACAGCATCACATCAACACTCTTCCCAACATTTGGCAAATGACACTGGATTGAACATAACTGTAAACAATCCTGTCCTGGTCTGTCATTCACCACCCACGACTTTCAACCCCCGACTGAGATGTTACTGTGATACCACTCCAGCGCTGACTTCCTCATAGTGTGAAAACCTGTTTCCTGTGGCGCTAGCTGGAGTTTTGTAACAGTATATCTCGCAAGTGGGGATTCTTGATAAATAGAATTGTATAACAGCGGGGCCCCTGTGCTGGGGACACTTTGGGTTTCCTAGTTTTGCATCACGTTTCAGGTCAGAAAGGCAAAAATCTCAAATGGGAAGATAACTTCCAGTGCAAGTCCATGAGTCATTAGCTCCTGCAAGTGCAGGAAGGTCTGAGGTGTGATAAGCAAGTCGGTCTCTCATCATACCTGCATGCCTGGGGCCGTAAAACACAGGAGTTCTGAACTGATTCTGGCCTCAGCTGATTTTCTGGAGTCTCCTATAGATCTCTGATCTGACTGTGCAACAGTTCTTCCACTGATTTTGTTTTCCCAACATTATTTTAACAGTGCATGCATTTGTTGTGCAATGCGTTTGTTTGTATGATTATTTATAAACCCGTATTAGCAAAATGAGTTTAAACTCTCTGATGAACTACTGCTCCAGCCAAATCACTGCTTGGGCTGAAACACATGAGGAATTAGCAACTACTTTGTAACTACAACGTACATACAAGGGGTGGGAGAACAATAGTCCAAGAAACTTCCAGAACTTTTCCAGCTGAACTCATGCTCTCTGCAGCTATCAGCAATATGACATTCAGTTAGCAAATTTTCATGGGCAGAACTAATAAAATTTTCCACGCCTTTGAGGGAACAAGATGACTATACCAAATGGAGAATAAATCTCACTTTCAGCTCAGATGCCTGCCCAAGTACAAAATCCTTTCCATCTCCCTTATTATCATAATTATTTAGTTTTGGTTTTGTTGGGGGGTTGGTTTTTAGTTTGTGGAAGTTTTTTTGTGTTGTAATTTCTTTTTTTTAACGGAGTTCTCGGCTTTTTTATTATATAGAGTGAAAGACAGCATTAAAAAAAAATTGTGCTACTTTCTCTATGAATTGCAACATACTATAACAAGAATTTGCATTTTTAAAGATACCTTAGAAGATGCTTATCTCTCTGAAGAGGATGAAGAATCTCTAACTTCTTGCATGAAGCTGACAAAACCTCAGGACAAGAAGACATGGAAAGATAACACAAGGAGAAAAGAAGAGACTGAGACCAGGACAGATTTTATTTCTGCGTCTCTGGGCCGCTCATACACTTCCAGATTTAATAACTTAGGAACTATTTCAATTCATTCCGAAACAGAATTTCACTTGTGGAGTGACTGGAAGCCGTTTCCTGACAACCAGCTCTGTCCTTGTGACTTCTTAATTTCAAAAATAGAAGAATGGGAAAACTGTACTTGCTCTTCTCATCAGCCACATCTTACATATTCCCTAACTGATATGGATCTACAGTACTCCTGGGTAAGTGGAAGTGGTTTCTTTTGTGCTGATATGCATAAAAATTGGAAACTTTTTGCTCTGATTCAGCATTAAAGAGGTGCTGTCATCCTCCGTGTGGTTATGAAATGCAATAAACCAAATTTAGATTTCAGGTAAATGGATGTGAATGCATTGTTCAGGCTAACACCAGGGGTTCGTATAGCCCTAGGTAGCTCATTTTTAACCATGCAGACATCAGCAGCTTAGAGATGGAAGGCTCTAGGCTATTCTGTTTCTCATCAGCACACTCATGGTTTTTTTTTGTTTTTTCATCTATACTATACTCATCCTTCCAGGCTTAGAAAACTTTCTGGAAGTCTGGGCTAAGTCAGTAAGAGCCAATGAAGCCAATGGACTTGGAGCAGGCTACTAGAGGTCCTGCAATACTAGCAAAGGACACTAGAGTTATTTAGGCAAATGTCAGACATATCTGTGTTTCTGCCTTCTTGATCAGCTTAGCTGGTGGAGCCTATTTTTGCAATTACCTGTGTGGCAGCAAGAAGATTTTAAGACAGAAACAAAGAAGCAGAGTTTAATCTTGGTTTGAAATCATCTTCCTGGATGGCTCTCTGGAGGAGCGTTTTGTATTTTAATTGCTGGTGGTTTTTTTTTTTTAAAGGGATATTTAAAACTAGAAGAACAAAACCAAGAGAAACTTTTTTTTGTGAGATATACAAAATATAGACACTACAACAAGGCTTTTTTCCCTCTTGTCACTGGGCACAGCAGGTCCTCTGTCACTCCACATAGTGGTGAGCACATGGAGGGTGACTGGTTGAGTGAAATACATCAGGGAAGCAGCAAAAAGTAGATGCTTTTCCCTTAACAGTGCTCCAGGGACAGAGCTGTCTCTCACTGTGAAATAAGACCAGCTCCCAGGAAAGTGCACCTAAACTCACAGGAGGTGAGACACTTGCTGAAACCTGCCAGCTAAGAGTTCAAATGGAGGCCTGAGCAAGCACAGGCTTAGATCAGAGAGTGTCCTGCTGAGAACAGCATGCTCTGCAACCTGTGCCCACATAGCATTAGAAAGGTAATAGGTGTGGGTCTATACAGCAGCCATAGTTCTGAATTCCTGGAGGTGGTAATTCAGTTCCTTTTCAATGACACAGCAGCTGACATACCAGGCAGGACCTGAAACATGGGATTTATCTAGCTGCTGATTTTCCTGGGATTTGACGCAGAAAACAGAGTCTAAAACTTTGATGGATAATTGGAAAAAGAAATAAAGGAAACTACCCCTAAAAAAAGCTGAGAGAGATGCAGCAATGAAACTCCGGACAGCCTCAACCCTGCACACTCCCAGGGGGAGCACCTGCAGACAGACCTGAGGGGCAGAGTGTTTGTAGGAATGGGCTGGGAGCTGTGAACAAAGGCTGTGGTCTGCCAGGTGAGCCCCCCTTCCCACCAGAAAACAGGAGTCTCTGCAGCAAGTGAATTGTGTCAGGGATGCTGGGCTCCATCACATGCCTGACTCCTTAATGCAAGCAGCTTTCAGCATCCCAAGAGAAGGCTGAAGTCCCAGGTCAAAACAATAATAGAGATGTCGGTCAGATTTATGGGAGCACAAGTGTCAATTCAAATCATTTTATTTCACTTTGTCACAAACAGGCTGTTAACATTCCCTACCCTGGTGAGATTTGTCCTACCCATGTTACTATTAGGTGCCAGCAAGGGGTTTAGTGCTTTTTTTTTTCTGAATTGTTTATTTTGCCATCTGCCTTCCTGAAGGGCTCTCTGACTTTAATGTATCTCTGTGGGATTAGTATCTTTAGATTTAGATTACAGCCAATGGCAAGACATCTCATTCTTTGCATCTGCATTCTACCAACTGGCTCAATTGAAGATTACAAAGGCTGGATTTTCAGTTTTGCTGTTTAAGGATCAAAAAGCGGACACTGCTGGTTTTGCTACGAGGGGATCAGACAGAAGGGATGATGCAGATGTTCTTTCTGGTGTTTTACTTATTCGAGTAAACCCAACATGTTCCACAACACTCTTCCTTATCCTGTGAGAAAGAAGGTGTGGTTCCATTTTCTTGACTTGAGGACTCCTCTGTTGCGTCTGCTGCAGCAAGGTGTGGAGGACACAGCTGGAGATGAACTCCCAAAATGCCTGTTGGCATGTCCTGAACTGAGGCTAAACTGGTAGATAAAAGACAAAGATCTAAGACTCTGCTATTCCATCAGCAAACTGCTGCTGATCTGGCTTGGGGGACAGACAAATATCTAGATTAGACAAATATTATCCAGACGCATCTCAGTAACGCACGCAAAGCTGATCGAGCCTGGCCTTTATTAAAGCTTGAATGGCAGATAGTAAATTAAATAGTGCTCTCCTGTAATCACAAGGAAAAACATGGATCTTTTCATGACAGATTGCTGTTTAGTGAGACAAAATATGAGTAATCCTAATTCCCTTCCTCCAATTTCTTCCCTTGATTCCTTTCTACCTCCTCCCTTCTTTTGCCTTAGCACTTTACAAAGCCTCCCTTATAGTGCTTCATATTGCCATTTTTTGTCACCAAAACCAATTAAAAGGCTGACAGAGGTCATCTAGGCAAGGACTGTGAGAACAGACTCCAAAAACCATATCCATCTCCAGCTCCAACAAGCTCCTCCAGCTACTCTTCCTTCAACCTTCCCCAGTTAAGCGCTCAATAAACACCTGCATTAGCTGGGCTGCCTCTGGCACAGGGATATTGCAGACCACTCACATTTCACCCATCCTTCCATGGTGCCATGATTAGATTTTTTGTGCAGAGTTAACTTAGCCACAGGTCTTTATATATATATATATATTTTTTTTTATCATTCAGCTTTTTAAAATATAATTAGTGGTTGGTCAAAATTTTGCTAAGGGCAACATAGAGAATTGCTTTTTTTGGTGTGTCAAGCTTGCCATGTGAAATTATTGTTACTGGTACTCTTTCCAGAGAGATACAATATATAAATAATTCTTCCTTAGAAAATGTATATTTTAAAAAATACAGGATACTTGAGGAGAAAAAAAAGAAAAGGAAATATTCTTGTATGCTTGGATAAAGTAACTACTATGCTGCATATTTTTCTATTACTACAAAGTATATTGGGGATATCTGGGCTGATGCTTGTGATGTTACAAATCAGCTGAAAAGCAGGCAGAGGATGGAAGAAAAGATTTTCCAGACACCAGTTTAACAACCACTTGACCCCAATGGGAGAGGTTATTGGGTTTTTATACTTCTTTTTATTCCTCAGGCTTAGCCCTGGAGAAAACAGTTAAGCTGTCTGTCTCAGACTACGTTTTCTGATTTTTTGTGTGTTTACTAAAAGCTGCCTTTCTGTCATATATGCTAAGATCCTCACTACCCTAACAAAGTAGTATACTTAGAAGTGCCATGTCCATATGAGTTTTACACAAACTATTTTAGCCCTCTGCTACTTTTTCTCAATCTGTGCGACTGCATGAGCCTTTTGCAACCTCATAAGGCAGGAAAAATCTACAGTCAGAAGGTTGTAAACTACGGGAGCTTGCTAGGCTGGAATGGACCTGAAAGGCACAGTGGAGCACAGTGAGGTCACAACTGAGGTCCTCTTCACAAAAGAGTTCCCAGACTATCCTGGACAGTCTGAGACAAAGAGAAAAAAAGCAGATGAGTCCCCTTCTCCTCTCCCTCAATACTTTAACATGCTATGTCACTGGCTGACCCATCCACTCACCCAGTATCTGTGAGATATGGAAGATGTGCTTGTAGAATCACACAGGCCTCCTTTACAGGAAAGAGAGAGGGGACAACATCCTCTGTTGGAGACAAATCAGCAGAGAGTTACTGGAAGTGGGTTTCTCTTCTTCACACATTTTAGCAGCATGGTTAAGTTTTACAGAAGAAGGATTTAGTCATTGATACCATAAGAATATTTATCTGGTGCAACCTGTGTTTGGCATTCAGTGAAAATGAAATACTAGGGACTAAAAAGACCTGGGATTTTGATGAGGAGAAAGAAAAAAATCGAAAGATACTGCAGAGGAAGATACATTTTCTCTCCCATTTTCAGGTTAAGAGGAGATTAGAAAGTTTTGAAAGATTAGTTTTTCTCTGATATGAATGTATTACATTGTGGTGGAATGAACAAAAAGTTTGGGAAAACTGCAAAAGACTTTATGCCAATGCCTGTGTTCATTCTCCCCATATTCCTCTCAGGAAAGTGTTATGGTCTTATCACAATTATATTTGCCCTGCTGTTACTGGCCATGGTTCTCTTCCATTTCAGTGACCTTGTGGCTTTTTCTTTTCCTCCTGGTCTGGCTTGCTTCCTAGTCAGACAAGTTATTTCTCAGCATCTCCCTTTGACCCCTAGGAGACATATCTAGTTTGAAACTCATTTTTTCATTGAAGAAACACTCTAATTGTCAACTCTGCTTTTGGACATTTTCTTACCCCAACTTTTCCTGACACATTGTACGTAATAGGTTCTGATTCTGGGCTGCCCCATGACAGCCTTGCTTCCTTGCTGTGGTTGCTCTTACCCTGCTCTCTGCACCTCTCCTGCTGCTCCCGATCTTTTTGGTTCTCCAAAACATATTGCCTGGAGGTTTATGCAGGCACTGGGTATCTGTGATGCCAGTGATTGATCACTGCTGCCTGGACTAGTGGAGTGGGGAGGAAGGATATGGACAGCTGGTAATGAACAAACAGGGCAGAGTGCTCTTCTCCAGCAAAATGTGCTGCGAAGCTGAAAGTTATGTTTGCACTGCCCAGAGAATTGCTGTGGGAAGACTTCTGCTCCATTTCAGCCTGCACTTTCTGCTGCACACCAGAATGCTGTGGGCTTTAATGGACTTTCTGACTGCTCAATTTTCTTAAGCAATTTGACTGTTTTCTGCAGTTTTTTGTTTCTTTAGCTAATGTCTTTCTGTTGAGAGACACCTGGACATGCCTTAGAAGAGCTTTCTCAATTGCATTTTGAATCCTCATTTGGGACAAATATAGGACTAAAAAGAATGCCTGGAAATCCCCAAATTGCTTTTCTGAGACACCGATTTTCAACTGCTCTGGTCACTCTGGCTGCTTTCACTGTCAGTAATAAGCGTTCCTTTTAAAAGCTATAGCTCTTGTTCAGTGACAAGGTAGGAAGCCAGACCCTCACCAAGTACAAATCTATTTTCTACTGGTGTTAGAGAGTCCTGCTCAGCTGTAGCCAAGCTGAGGCCCAAAGTCTTGGCCCAAGGAAGAGACAAATGACAGCTGAAAGGCAGTAAACAAAAACAATCAAGACCATGATATGCATGTTCAGGTGACAAGCTGTGGCTAAGACACAAAACCAGGATTTTTTTTCTAAGATATGAAACTGTCCCCAGCTGCTTCTCTTTCATCTTGCCATATCTTCATTTACAAGGCTGCCGATACGTTTCCTGTTGCTTTTTATAACATCCTCCTAATTTCAGCTGTTACCCTCTCTGGTTATCAGTCCACCAGCTCAGCCCTTCTCCCTCTGTATTCAGCACCTCTCTCTCAAGGTAAAGAGACAGCTAGAAACACCCCCGTGCTCCCCAGACTGTGGACATCAGATATACAGGAATGGATAGACAAAAACAAACAGTACTACAAAGGCACTCACTTTTTCCCTGTTCAAACCCTGTTCCAGAACCTTGTGAAAACTGACTTTGAATTTTAAGATTTGTGGGTGGGTAGGGATTAAGATATATTTATGCAAATCTGTCGTAGTAAAGTGCTGGTGACATTTGAATGACTTTGTTGTTTAAACTTTGTCTCTTGTCATAGGGACCTTTATTCATGAAACCATTAGAGAAATAAGTTGGTAAATATTATAGGGCTTGCTTCAGTTAAATACAGTGAGAGAAAATCACCTCTTAAAGTGCAAGGTTTCGTCTCTCAAGCTTTGTGCTGGGAAGAGGAGCCCGGGAGGGTGCCCAGCCTCTCTAAAGCTGCACCATTGCCCTGTGCTGATAGCAAATATCTGCCACCACCATTTTGCTTCCTACAGTGATTTTTCCTATTTCCTGCAATGTAACATGAAAAATTTTGTGTCCTCATCTATGGTGACTTTGACCATGCAGCCTTACAGCAGGTTTTAAAAAATGTGAAAAATCTGATGCTGTTATTCTTCACTATGGTAACCCCTGTCCTATTTTTTATTTTTAATACCTTACTAGAATTTTCATAGCTACATAGGCAATGATATAATATTTTCCATTAATCTTAGAGGTGTGTATACACCTAACTCTACCAAAAAGCTTCCCAAACTTGTTCTGCCACAAACTTCTGGGCAATTCTGTGAAGCTGGATTGCTAGTACTTGTTATTACTATACATGAGGGAGAGTGATCATGAAGTGAGAGGGAGAATGATCATGAAGTGAATTTATTTGCACTAAAAGATAGTTTAGAATACCACAACATTTTTAGTATCTTTACAGATAACTGCAGAATAATGTTGCAATTCACCTCAGCAGATTTCATGGGTTTGCTTGTGACATAGCTGCTAGGTCCTACAGAGCTACAGCTAGAGAGAGAAACGAAACATTTTGGATTAGTGTCATGAATGCAGTATGAAGGGCAATATGATTGTTGAAATTGCGAGGAAAACTGTGCATTTTGTAGACTTATTCTTTGTAAATGGCATATGAATTCTCAATAGAAGAAGAGGCATGCTACCTGCTTCGTGAAACATGATTAAGAGTCAAAATATAATCAAGCTAAGTGAAGTTGTTGGTAACAAACTGTCTGGTGAAAGGATGACTTCCTGTTAGCCTACTTTAGAATTGCCAAAATGATGCACTTTTGCATACTGAAGGAAATAGATTGCATTGCCTGTCTGCTGCTTTATTTATGTACTCTGTGGCAATATCATCCTTATGTGGATCTGCTGTCAGTCCAGTATAAAATACATATTTCTTGTTGGTTTTTTTATTTAAAAAATATATCTATTTATTGAAGGCTATCATTTCTTCCCATACACCATACAAGGCAAAAAAAAAAAAAAATTACACATTACTCTGCTTGATCAGTGCTCCTGCTGAATTAATCAGCTAATACAGGCTGTGTTTTCATGCTGTGTTGTGCTAATGTGTTAGCTCCTGGTGCTGGCAGGGACATCTTGACCAATGAAGCCACTGGGCTACTTTTAAAAGTTTTAAAGTGCAATACATCTCTTCACACAAAGTAATGGATTTTTACTTCTGTGTAGATTCACTTCTTAAACCTAAACATTTTCTAGACCTTGTGCTTGTTGTGTTGATGACAAGCTTCCTGTTTGTAGCCAAAATGTTTAATCTTCACTGTGCTTGTACGAGCTCGGTGCACCCTTCGTGTGTGCTCATCTTCTTTCAGGAGAAGGAACAAGCTTAGCTTCAGATTTCCTCAGAGTCCCTGATGAAGCTGAAATTAAAGTGCTACCCATGTGGCCACTTAGGTAAGGATTTTGAGACTTAGGTAAGAAAACCATGACTGAAGATGGCTCAAGGATCTGCTGACTGACCTTGAGTTACAAGAATACCTGAGTGGTGGCTAGCAGTGCATACCATAGTGCCTGATACTCCTTGTCTTCTTCTCTAGCTGATTCAAATGGCTCTTCTGTTGAGGACATCAATTTTCTGGGCGTTCTGAGCTAGCTTGGAACCTGGTTATCTTTGCTTGCTTTTGTGAGTGTAGATTAACCTAGTTATTCTCTTTGTTAAGTCACTTTTGTATGCTCTAAAGTGCTCCCTAAAACCTATTTGTGAAATAAGCCTTTCATAAATCAGAAGAAATTAGTTCTGTTTTCATCTCCCTCACACAGAAGTGAAGGGAAAGTCGCACAATATCAGTGCTCAGCAATGGTACAAACAGAGGAGTGAGGATTTTCAGTGCCAGAAAGGTACTGAGGTTTCCAGGGCTGCACCATTATTATAATGAATGTGTTTCAAAGTCCTTTAAAAGAAACGCTTCTGTTGTGACATTCTCCAAAAGCAGAGTATGTCTTGCATAATTTCAAACCTGTTTTTAGAAACTGAAAATTTAATGTGAAAACTCTGTGTACATCCAACTTTGAAAAAATACTTTTGGGTGAAATGAACAAGAATAGGGCCTGAAAAATAAGATTGGAAATGAAACAATGAACACGGACTGGACACACCTGTAATTCTGCTATTTAAATACTTTCAGGTATATGGACAGATCACTGAAAGACAAAGACCAGGGCTTTTTCAGAAATAACTGGACAGTGATTTGTATCTGAGTATTCTCCTTTATTTTGAAAGGAATTCAACTATGGTAATGAAATTTCTGGACCCTTTTTCTGTAGATATTTAATTGATTGAAGAAATTCACCTTCCCTAATACATAAGGAAAGGAAATTGGAAACTCGAACATAACATAATTCTTGCTTACACTTCAATCCATTGGAAGTGCTTACACTCCAATCCATTTGAAGAAATCTGTCTGAATAATTTTCACAAAAGGACTGAATTAATTAAGTTAAAGGACATGAAACTTCTTGTTCACGTCTACTTACAACTTATCTTTGATAGTACAGCACAAGAAATGATGACAAACAATGTGTAGGAAGAAAGAAAATCAAGAGTTCAGATAGTTTAAGATCATGAGACAGAAACTTTTGCAGATAACTTGAGGGTTTCTATATTTAGTTCTAGATTGTGTAAGTGATTTAATACCTGGATTTCCTCCTTCACATTTATGCTTTGACATAATTCCCCTAAAAATTACGGCAGGATACTATTCAGATTTTCCAGTCTGAAAGACTTGAAATCAAACTCCCCAAATTTTGCTTGCAGCTATATTTGCTCAAATTATCTGCCCATCTAACCACAGGGTCACACCCTCAGAATTACATGCAGTCAATGATCAATTGCAAAGTAAATAACATTTAACACAATTTCTTAGTGCTCCCCTGAACTAGAATGACAAAATAAATCCTTATTCCAGTTACTTATAGCAGCATAGCTTCTTTAAACCCATGAATCATGATCCAGTGATTAAGGATGCAGATAATGCAGGTTCAGTTCCCTGCACTACTACAGACCTCTTGTGTGAAATTAGACAAATCACTCCACTCGTCTGCCTTAGGCTTCATTTGCAAAATGGGGATAGTGTGTTCATCATCAGATGGTTGTTGCATGAGCAAGGATACACATTCCAGCTTGTGCCCCAGAAGGGCAGCAGTTCAGGTTATTTGCAGGCCCTGACACTTTCATTCAGATTCATTTTTTGCACTAAATTAGACAGACATTCAGCAGAGAAAATGCGGTAAATGTTAAAGCTGTCTTATTAAAACTGCACCATGAAACACACATGCATAGGGGTGAGAATCAGGTATCACAGATAGCAATAATTCTGCCTTCCCTTGGCTTCAAAAGTTTGTTTTCCTCATCTAATGAGTTTGGGTGCATATGGTACACAAGGGTACCCATGTTTTAGGGGTTTAGGTATTATTCCTTCCACTTCTAGGCATGTTTGAACCCAAAGATATTTCAAAGATTCTTGTCAACTTCCCCCTCACAAACCAGAGGAGCATAATATTAATATTTATCTCCACCAATTAATACATATATTAAAAAAATTCAAAAACTTGCTGTCAACTAGAAAGCTTTCAGAGTTTTGCTGCTCCTGGAGCGAGGATCCTCTGCAGTTTGCTCTGTGTAGCTCAGCAGAACTTTTAGCAGATCATGGAGGTTTTGGGGGGGAAAGCTTTGTTCCCTCTTCATCAGCCTCTGCTTTCTGTGGCAGCAGAAAGGCAAAAGAGACAGAAACCACACATAATAATACATGTGATAGAAGAAAAAAGGATCATATAGGAGAGATGGTAAAAAAACATTCTCTAGAGAAGACGTACACAAGGTGTGAGTCAAAAGCTCATACACTTTGTGGGAAGTGAGAGGGGAAGGAGTTTGAAAATAGAATGAAAAATGGTAAAGATTGGTGGAAGGAACATGGAAGAAAAGTGGGATGTTTGTGAAGAGGCAAAGCATTAATCTCTTTCCACAGAGCACAGTTTTGGAGACAGCCTTCCATTTCCATCCCCTTGTCTCCCCAAAGACAAGTTACTGACACATAAGTAATTACCTTAACCATACTGAGCACCGTGACTGTCCCTGTGAGTGCTTTTAGCCTACAGCCTGAGATAAAGAATGTTATCTTAAACCCTTAATGAAATAAATTTATGTGACTGTGCTTCACTTCATCTTGTTGATGGCTAAGAGCAAGTCCCCACCCTGTCAGTGAGGTGGGGTAGCTTAGTCAGTTGTGACCATTCAGCCACAGCCTGAAGCATCCCATGGAATCCTGAGGCAAGAGGGGCACTAGCCATGAGCAGCACAGGGTGAAGCAATCACCTTGCCAGTCCTCAGTGCCAAAATCCAGCAGGAAAAGCATGTCCTCCTCTTCGTCAGAGAGCTCAGCATGGCTGCAGCTTGCCCACCATCCCTCACCCCTACCCTGGAGCAAGCAGTTGATGGACCCAGTTAACCCCCTACACCTGCCAAACATGCACAGAGCATGAGCCAGGCCACCCTGCTCTAAGGTTAAGACCTGGAAGTGAGAAAAAAATCAGCCTCTCAAGTCTCATTCCCAGTGTGTGTGATTTGGCAGATCTGGTGTTGGAGCTGGTTTGAGCTGGTCTTCAAAATCTGCCAGATTTTGAAGATATTGCCATTAATGTTTTAGCACCTGAATAAAGTTTTGCTACAGTAAGCCCATGGGTCTGGTACAGAGCGTGGGGAGGGGAGGAGGGAAGGGAAGATTAAGGTTGGAAATTATCACTTTTTCTCAATGATGAACCCTCTGTGTTTCTGCTGGCTATCAATCAGGTATCACACCATTTAGATGGGTAGAAATAGATTTTTAAAACCAATTACAAATAAAGCCATCTTGTCCTGCTCTGTCACTTCCAAATTACAATTTTCACCCACTTTAAACCATGTTAAAGGAGAAAGGAAGAACAAAATTTTCCTCTAGAATCAGTATGAAATCCAAGCCCTGCAAGAATGAATGTGCAGTGTGCTGTGTTACTCCTTTTCCTGTTAGCCTTTGCACAGCAGTCCTAACTCTGTGACGGCTCAGCAATGTGACACTCTGACACCAGTGAAGAAATTCAGCAGGAGATGTTTACTGGTAAAAGATTGTTCAAACTGCAAAGTTTTCTGACAGCAGGCTGGCATTAGAGTTAATCAGAATTTACTTCTGTTGATCTTGATTCTAATCAGAGATAGGGTGGCAGACATCATGTATATACCTTGAAAAATCCCCTGCTGCACTGTCAGTGCTCCTGTGTTAAGCTGGTCTTCAAAATACTAAATGAAGCATGTCAGGTTTCGTGTATGAGATTAAAACAGAGAGCCTAAATTTATTTTTATATCAGTTTCCTTTATTGAAAATCTCATATCCTAGATTTTTAAATAGATGTACAAAGCAACTGTCGCTATTTATCTGTAAATGCATTTCTAGGAGGCTGAGCTTCAGCTGGATGACTATAAAACAAGTCATACAAACCTGCACATTCCGTGGGATAAAATGCCCTTGTAGCTGATTAGTAATCACAGTGCTCACTAAGGGAATCCACTGAGATGGTCTAGGTATGAACACTGCAGTGTAGCCTTGATTTTAACATTCACTCTGAGAAATGGTGTGGCTGTTCCCCTGCACGTCTGAACTCACAGCAGCAGCATCCTGCCAGTTGCTTTCTGTTGTTCATCACAGACTGTAAAGTGTACTCTGCTCGCAGAACACAGGAATTGTACACAAAACCACCAGTGACGCACATTTCTGTAGGAAATTACTACACAGATGCTGGATAAGACTGCGGCTTCTGCTTTACAAGACACCAACCTTGCTGACTTTGAGTTTTCTCAACAGGAATACCTAGAAGATAGAGACACAACTTTGCCTCTTACTCTTCCAGCTAATAAGAAAGGGATTTGTTCAATAGGTGAAAGCCAATCTCCTTGAGAATCCTTATGTCACAGTAGTATAGATTTTTATTAGTGTTAGTGCTAACCTGACATAGTGTAGGTATGACTGATCTGTTCATCTACTGCTAATGCAAGAGAATGTGTTGGGATCAAAGCTTGAGATAAGTTCCTGGTACTTCAATTTCCCTTTAGGCCAGGTGGCGTTGGGAACATGCCAAGGACACAGTCTGAGGGCCTGGCAATGAGACACTTTTTCTTACTCACAGAGTAGCAACCACTCTTTTGGACCAGACACCTCTTTAAACTCTGGTAGTGGTGTTCTATAGCCTGTCCCTGCCATAATTCTTCATGACTCCATTGACCTTAAAGGCAAAGGATTAGCATAAAAGAAGGAAGAATCATAGTAACATTTTTTCAGGAAGAGAAGGAAGCCCAGTAGTCTGAGAGGCCAAAATCATATTTCCTGGGACCAAGCATGATGAGGGCATTCCTGTGGCTCTTCACCCTGATAGTTGCTTAAACAAGCTTAGACTCCCACTCTTTGTGGTGTCTTATGCCTTTTCATTTTATGTTTGTCATTAAAAATCCACCCAATGTTAATCATTTAGCAAAAATTATGTTTTCGAAGCACAATCTAGGTGTTAGTTAGGTTTCATAAGTATTATACTTTGTATGGGATAGGAGTCTTCTTGATATAGGGTCAACACAGCCACAAATCAAAACGGCAAGATTAAAATATTCTTTAATCATGTCCTGTCTCTCTGAGAGAGAAACAGTTTCTGAGTTTCTGTAGCTTCTCCATTTTCTACTCCTGATGGGAAAGGTAGGAAATCATACACCTTGTTGTGTGAAGTCCCTAAGTTTCTTGGACAAATTTTCAATACTAAATTCTGGATTATGAGTTTGCACAGAGTGTGGGAGTCTTAAAGATGGGACTTCAGGCATCCAGTTCCATTCCCCAGCATCACAGCCTCGACCTTTGGCATTAAAATTAAATAGTAGTGAAGTTTAAATAATTCCAGACCAGCCTGCAACCTCTGTCTTCTTTCTTCTTATGGGCTGTTGTCAGGGGAGGGAGGGCCTAGCTTCACTTTTCCACACTTTTTCCTTTTAGTTTCTGAAGTCTTTGCTGTAGTAGTTTATGGAGAGAGCTCTGCTGAGGATTAGCAGTGACTGCAACCGTGGCTGGCTCAAATCAGACCAGGAGAGGGAAGTATCTAGCTAAATTCTGGCCCATAATTAATACATTTGAGGAAATTGTGTTCTGCTCACGAACATTCCTTGAGGAAATAAAGATTAAATTTGTTGAGTAAATTATTCACTGCAAATTATTCACTCAGCTTCACTTGCTATTCTGAGATTTCTGCAATATCTAAGTGAGTTAGATGGCACAGGGAGAGCCATGACCATAAAATCAAAGGCTGACGGCAGGATTCCTTTCTTGCTCAAAATATGTCTTCTTTTAATTAAAATAAACAGACTAAGAGACTCTGGGCTTGCTTAGCATCAGGGAAAGCAATGGAGAGCCCCAAGGTATCTTTGAGTCTCCAGTTAAACTTGATTTGTCTGACAGACAATGAAAAATGAGTTGCTAATACAGAGAAAGTCTCATTTCATTTGCTTTTTGACAGGTGGCCAGTGTGCTAAATTCTTCAATCTACGTCACACCTATTTTACTCTCTAGTTTTATCAGAATAATCAAGTATTGAAAGGCTAAGTTTACTCTTGCAGTTTAGTCTGGAAGTGATCTCTCCTCTCAGGGAAAGTAACTGGATGGAGCCTCGAGGGAAAATGATACCATGTGGGAGGGAGGCACATAAAGCATTTGAACATCCAGGACCATTCATCACAGTCCATTCATTAAAACTGAGTCATGATAATAATGAGCTATAAGGTATGTTGCCTTTTATAAATATAATGACACTGGGAATCATTCTCATGGGGTCGTCTTAATTATTTTTAAGTGGATAGTACTTTTTACCCATAACACTTTCCAGATAAAAGAGTGACATTGCCTGGTTGTTTCAGGATAGAGGAGTCAGTCCAAGCCCCATAAAATTCACCTGAAAAACTATTGATTTCACTGGGATTTGGATCAGATTCAAAGTCCAGCAAGGAAATGGAATAAGTTACGTGCAGTCATGTCCAACAGAAAACTAAGTATAAGAATTTTTCTTTTAATTTTACACAGGCACTCATTCCCCTTTGAAAAATTAGCTTTAAATACAGAGGATATAAGCACCAAGCTTATTATTAATTTTTAATTGAAAAGAGCTGCTTTTGAAATGTAATGGTTAACTAAATTAAATGAACTTAATGTTATATATGTTTGATTTTCTTCACTTTGTTACTTTTTAAAACTGGTGGGTCAACCTTCCAAGGGCAAGAACATAATCAGGTCAGCCTTCAAGCTGCTATAATTTTTCTGATATGTGGATGAGGAAAGGAAATAGATATGGGTGGGCACTATATCTCTTGAAATAGCCTCTTTCTTCCTGTTTAACAATAAATATTCTACGGAAAGGAAGCTCATATATTACTCTTCAGATGAGTTCCCATTTTATTAATCATGAAGATTTTAACAGTGGCCTGAGACAGGAAATCACAGTCTAATGATCAGCAGAGTCTGATTTAATCCTCATGTTTGGATCAGATTAAAAAGAAAACCAATATACTGCAATGTAAATCTATGTAGATAATAATCAAGTTTAATTACTATTAAACATTCATACAGCTTTTGTAACAACTTATGGCCTTTCTGAACTACCAAGGCTGATTAAATAACCCTGGTAAAACCTCCTTCTGCTTAGAAACTTATTCTGATGTTTCAGGTGGTGTTTTCAAATATAGAAAAAAATATATCTCTAAGTTTGCCATTATTTATAATTAATTATTATTAATAATATAGATAATTAGGAACTCTGATGGATATGTTATTTTCAATAATAAACTCCCCACATTCAGCTTTAGTTTAAATTAGTGTTGTTCTGATTAAAATGTGAAGAGAAGCACCCTGGGTTGAGGTTCAAAACAAACTCCACTGCAGCCCACTGGCCTAGAGAGTTTTGGGTTATATTTGACAGAATTTTGGTACCTTAACCCCAGTTCCTTCTCCCCTTCTTATTAACCCCCTTCTTAGATGGCCTGGAAAGGAAAACCTCATAATACCACTCGTGTATAACAATTATTCCTTCATCAGGCAGTCTCACTCCATCCGGTTGACCATTCATCAGAATCCAAGAAACCCTCCAAAACTTCTCTTAAAAAGAAGTCCCAATAGAAAATCAAAATGGGAATTCATCTGATGAGACTGTCTTATCCATCCTTGGAATATTCATATGGAGCATTTTTAAAAGAGCTTTTATTTATGCCGAAATTATGAGTAAAGGCTGCTTAAATACATTTGCCTGAAAAAGAAAAATTGAAAGAATATAAAAATTTTGAAAAAAAAAATTACCAAAGTTTTTTCTTTACAGTAATTCCTGAACCTTTTTCTTACAACTTACTAAGAAATATATTTCTTTTCCATTTGTAGTAATCTTAAATTAAGATTTAATTGAAAGTCTGGGGTTTGAAATTGAGTTTCTGCCTCCATCTCTCAGCAAAAAGTTGGGAGTATTTTATAGTTTCAGGATTTTTTGACTATGATTTTTTATGACAAATAAGTTTTACTTAGGATGTTCAAGACACGTTTGTTTCTCTTCGGTAAAATATTTCAAGCAAAATGAAGCAGGAATTCCAGCTATTTTAGAAGCTCCAGTTTCTTTTAGCTTTTGGGCTGCTGTTCAAGAGGTTGTAGAGGACCTCTGCCATTTCCCTCTGCCTCTTTGTTTAAAGTCCTCTGTAAGACTTGCCTTTTCCCCCTGTGACTGTCAGAAAATCAGGGAAAATGGAAGATTGGGAAGTGCTGTTTCAGGAAGTCCAAGTTCTATGATGAATGGCAGAAAAAATTATTTCACCATGCAAGAGAAAAAGATGGCTTTAGATAATTCCCTTCTTTACCAAACAGCAACCTTTAATCTCATTGCTTTTATTGCATTGCTGGAAAGCCAAGAGGCATGGAGAGGTTAGGGGCTAGTTACACCCACAGTGCAGCTCACATCTGATGTAAATAATATCTCTGTCCTCCGAATATCAGCACACCTTCTTCACATACCCATCCCAGCACAGGCAGAAATAAAGGTGCACTTAGTGCCATCAGGCTGAGAGGGAAAAACTGAGAGACGAAAAGAGGATGATTTTCTTGAGGTTGTCCAAAGTCTTACTGAGGCCTGACGGTGACACAGCAGCAGATAAGTTTTAAAGCATTTCTCACTTTGACCCCTGCCCTAATTTTCAACTCATCTCCTCGGTGCACCTCTTTCTGGTCCCTGTCACTTCCTCCCCTCCTTCCTCACCCCCTCCCCAAAGGAAGAGTGCAGTTTACTCCCCCATGCAGCAGGGCAGCCGTGTGAAGTCACATCCTGACAGAATAAGGAACTGCAGAACCAATGTACATGTCCGGAGTGCCCTCCCTTACACTTAGTTTGGGTACAAGTCAGTAGCAGTTGCACATCCAGTGGATTAACGTGAGTTAAACATGCTGAAGAGAAAGCCATCCAACGCCTCTGATAAGGAGAAAAGTCAAAAGCCAAAGGTAGGAGTGTCTCGTTTTTGTCGTCAATTAATAATAACAGGAATTCTTAACAGTTTTTAATACGAGGGTTTCCTCTTAAATCCTAGCTTCAGGATTTCCTGATGTGCTTGCAAGTACCTCAGCACTATAATCTCAGGAATCTGTATATACTCACTTTATAATAGTAAAGATCCAATTCAAGGAATCATCATTGTGAAGCTGCTATAGCTGTGCTAAGGAATTCTGGTGCTGGACTTTATTCTTTTATGCTCTGCATCAGTCTTTTATCAGATGGGCACACAAAATCCCCTTTCTCTGCTTCATCTATGATAAACCAATTATGTCCCAGAAAGGAGTGTGAGAACCAGTGAAGAATTAGAAAAGCCATTATATTTGTTCCTTATTTTAATAAATTTCCTTTTGCATCACCATAACCACAAGAGAAGAGGGTTCTTGGCAATCAGTGTTTATCATCTTAATTTCTCTGGGAATCATTAAAATATCAGCCTGAAATAAATACTCTAAACAATTTGATAATGTGCTACACTGGACACTTTCCACAATCTGGAATTGTAAGAAAGGAAGTGAGAGTTTTGCAAGAGGCATAAGGATGTGTCTGATGCTCAAAATTTATTTTCAGTCCCTGGACTGAGTGCAAAATGATCTCTGTGCTTCATATTTTACAAGTGTACTGTAAGGCTGCAGTGCAATGGCTACTGCTCAACCTGAGCACTTCAGCCTCCATTTCTGCCTCAATTTATCAGTGCTGCAAATTTAACAAAGAGATTTCAAAAGCCTTTTAGTATCTCTCTGCTCTCAACAACTCAGTGTCTCCCAATTTACAGATCCACCTTCTCATTGTTTGGGAATACACTTCCCTTAGTGACTTCTATGTCCTGAAAGATTATTGCAGACACTGTTTGAGCAAGGATGCCTTCTGGTTTTACACAGCACTGGATTTTGTGGATTGTGCTTGCAATTTTAGACTCTAACTCATTAACAGTTAAAATCAATGGCTTTTTCCATGGATTTGAAGCGATTTGGAATTAATTTTCCCCCACATTTTAACATTTTTTTTAAAGCATTTCATGGGTTGGTTTGGTATGCATTTTTTTCTGCTCAGTCATTGTGCTGTGTTTTAATGGCAGGGAAGAATTATAATTAATATCTGATTGCATTATCGATTAAACAAGAAATAACCATGAAAGACTCTGTTGATGGGCTTTGTTTCCCTATCTGTAAAATATTTTCAAAAGCCACTTTTGGCCATTCTCTTCTTCCAGAATAAGGTGTTCCTTAACAGTAGCCTGATTTTTATTTTTGAAGGCCCACTTTTGCACAGAACTGTGCAAACTTTCCCCGAGGAAAGTGCCTTTGCTGAATGTGCTGCTCACAATCAGGGCAGGGGAGAAGAGATTCTCAGGAGATTCTCAGCCCCACGTTGCAGAGAACAGGAATCTTGGTTTGTTGTGGCACGTTTCGAAACTTGTCCCAGGGAAAAGACGTAAATACTCAAGTTGCTTAATGCTGAGTTGGGTAAGATGGGGCACAGGTCCTCACCTCTAGGAGAAGTTCCAGGATTTCACAAGGGTAGATCACGTCCTGGCTGCCCCTGCTCTCTGTTGGCAACATTTGGTACCTCCTCGTGCTCACAGGGCACAGTGCCATTGTCACTGGGCAGGTCTTGGGCTACCTCACTTAGCCTTTAGGCCCCTTAGACATCCCAGTGTCTCCAACACACCCATACAGACCTGTGCGAGAGTCCTAAGCTCTTTCATTTAAATCAAAATCAGGTTGGCAGCCTTAGACCCTCCAAGAGGACACCAAAAACATCTTTTTAGGTAACTGAATCTTAACCATGGTGACCAGTTGTCTTTATCACAGCTGTAGAACTTCTGTGCACTAAACACAGTGCTTCACCAGTATCTTCTTTTTAACCCTTTTGGTTTTATTACTTTCTAGTATGAAGGATACTGGCATGAATTGAGGCCTTTTGATAAAGATGAATGAATATCACACAAGGCTGGTGTTAAAGCCTTCCTCAAGGCAATTTGCTGTCCCTGTATAAAACCCTTCGTGGTGGTGGGCAATTCAATGACCAATCCAAAAGTAATACACATTCAGTACCTCACTGTTCACTGAGTGCAGTGCTTTTACTTTGTTTATTGTTGTGGTGCTTAAGGATAGTGGTGCTGTAGATGTGTTAGATGCTGCATAGATAAAAATCTATTTTACCACTCTCAGTGTACACTACGAAAAAGTTGATCTGTGCCACAAAAGAATAGCATTGCAGGGTTTTTGTGTCATGCAGCAAGATCTCAGTAGTGCCTGCAGCCTTGCTAATAACTTCTTTGAATGTCTGGCAGCTTTTGTGTATTCATAGATATGCACGTAACCACTGAATGCATTTATATAAATAAACATTCATTGTTAGGCAAAAAGACATCTAAATCTGGTGTCATTCCAGAAAAAAACTGGGGGAGAAATGAGAGAGAAATGCATTTAAAAGAGATACTGGAAGGATTGTGAGCCTTTAAAAATGTTTATCATTGTAGCTGCACATACTAGTGTACATTTATACTTTGTATATCAGCTGAGGAGCTCAGGTAGCTGAATTATAAAGAAAAAGTCCTAAGGGTTAAAAACATCCTGCTTAATATTGAAGAAATTCAACAAATTGAAGTGCTAAGCTCTCTATTTCAAGCCTATCTAATCTAACCTATCTGTCTACCCAGGACCTTAAATGACTTTCTATCACAACAGAACCTGTGCATCTCCCATCCCTTCCTTTAGGGAGTCCTTACCTGCCCTCCTTTCACTTCTGCCAGATGAGACATGGCTGGGTTTACATGGTCTAGCTGAGGAATCATTTGTGGGCAGCTGAGGTCAGACAAAGTAGGTCTTGCACAAAGCCCTGAGGTCCCTGGTCACGCTGATGGCTGGAGTGGACACTGCAGGGACAGCGTGTGGCTCCTGCATTCCTGCAGCACTGCAGAGCAGGAAAGCAAGGGGGGAAAGGCAGCTTGTCCTAGGCTTGCTTCAGCTATGGGTCTGTGCTGTCTGTCCCACCACCCCTCAGAGAGCTGGGGAGGAGGAGAGCAGTCGACTTGGAGGATGAAGGAAAGAGCCCTAAAATCACCTGGATTTTAGCCTCTTTGATCCTTATGATGTTAACGATGTCAGTGCATCTGGGGAGTGGCATGAAGCAGATTTAGAATAATGGTAAGAAAAAACACTCTAAGATAAATCACACGGGTTCTAGCCTTCTCTTGGGTACACTCTTCGGGCAGCACCACACACATAAAACCCCATTAAAGCACTTCACAGCTATTCTGCATTCCACTTTGCACTGTTTTACACGTTTGTCCAGGTGCAAATAATCTGTAAAACATCCCTGCATTGTCGTGCCCACTTCACACGATGCAATGTGCAGGGCAGAGCCTACTCCTTTCTCTCTCTCTCCCATTCCTCCGGACACAGCAAACTTGAGAACTGCCTGATGATTCTTGGCTTTACTTCAACATGAAGCAAAGACGACTTTGTGCCATTTTTTCTGGCTTGACTGAAGAAAGTCTTGTGTCATTATTCTACATGACAGTTGATCTATGTTTATGCTAAAGGTTTGAGACGTTTTTGTTTCCTTATTCTGCTTCCAAATGTACTTGGTGCTTTAAACTCAGCTTACTTCTGGTGTGTAAGACAATTCAGGGTCAATGTCTCCACATTTTGTTTAGGCAAAAATACGTCTAAGCTTCTAATTAAATCAATATTCGCTTACTTAGGTGATAACAATTATTTGTTTTCAGGGTTATGAGAAAAGAGTGACAAATCCAACGGGAGGAAACATTTTAATATGCAAATTTATTCCCTAGTACAATTTCATACCAGTAATTTTACTTTTTATAAGCTTAAAATGAGACCCTGACATTGCAGAAATCAATGCACATTTTTGCCATGGACTTGAGAGCAGAATTTCACCTTTTTATATATTCTTCACAGAAGGCCTAATCCTGATTCTGACTTAAATGAATAAATTAGCTGTGATCCCATTGATTTCAGTGCGATTATCTGAGTAAAGTTTATTGCTTGCCTAAGTGTTTGGAGCCTGTAATGCAGACAGATGCTATAAGCAAGTTCTTTGGTGCTGCACTTTTCTCAGATGGTGGCTCCTGCCTCTCCAATGGGGAATACTTATTAAAGAACAGAAAATAGAAAATAGGTACGGCAAACCTAAACACTAAAAATAATTTGAGACATAATTAGATCTTCTGTAGGACAAGATCTGCAGTGAAGAGATTGCTTAGTGTTAATGAAAATTAACTAGGATTTATCCTTGAGTGGGGAAAGCTGAAGGTTTTAATTTTCTTTCAAAGGTAAAGACTTGTGGAGTTACAAAGTTTTATATTCTTTTCTTTTCCCCTGAAATTTCGAGTGCATAATAAATGAGCCACTGCTCATGTCACAGATGCTAATTTTCACAACCATGACTGAAGAGATGTTCGTTTCCATTTGCATTTCATTCTAACAATGATGAGAGGTGATGAGTTGATGATAAGCTGTTTTCACCGAACTGCCCGCTGTGCAAATTTATGCTTATAGGCAAAGATGACACATAGTTCTGTCATTAAAGGTCTTTACTGCATTGCCTCTTGGAGAAAGACTGTTTGTCAAAATCCATTTGAACTCTGGTAAATAAGCAGGAACAGATGACAACATCTGAGAAGTATTTTTAAGAACCTGCTTTATGGTGTAAATACCTGTGGGCCTTTATGGGCGGGGGGAGGGCTCAGAGAAAGAAATAATGATACTTGTAAAAACCATGTGTGTGTAGATGGGGAAGGCAGGATTGCAGGTGACACTTCAGAAGGTGTTTTCTGTCTCCCCTAGGCTTCATAAAACACTGAACAAGGTTAGAGTGAACCTTGGGTTATTCTCCTTGTGAGAGTGGGCGGTTCTACAAGCATATTACTGCTCCTCTTACTTCTGCTATTTTTTCTTCATTTACATTATCATCATGCTTCTCGATCCTCAGCTAATTATTCTTTCTTTTCAAGGGCAGCCTCAAAAAGTTGTGTCTTAACATATATGCTAGCATATCTCTTCCAGAAAGGTCTTGGTATTTGAGGAATTTTGTTTTCTCTGGAGAAGGTAAAGGTCCAGAGTGTTTGTGAGGAAAGAACAGCCATCTCCCACCTGCCCCTTGGCAGGAGCTGATTAGGATGACCAGACTCCCCATTTTGATGCTCACATCAAGACATAGTCTCATTGAGGGCTCACAGAACTCTTGGCTAGCTTTCGTTTCAAAGGAAAAATGGTATCTGTGGCCTGTTCTAGTACTGATGGATTTTGTGTGTTCCCTTGATTACAACATCTTTTACATTTTCATCAGCTTTGTACAATACTCGTTTAATTTCTGGTTTCTTCCCTGTCTTAGTTTCCTTCACTAGCCAGGCTAAAGTCCTTAAGAGCAGAATATTTTAAAACAAGCCAGAGCAATCTGCTGAAGGGAATATTTACACATTAATATTCATTTTGCTTAGAGTAACAAATCCAGTTTTTTGTTTGTTTTCTTTAGCAAGTAGGAGCATTCCAAGAAGTATGCCTGAACCACCTTATCAAGCCATTTTTAGATACCAGACTATCAGCCATAGCATTTATAACTGTGCTCTCTGATAAATATCATAGCACAACTACCAAGGTGATATAAATCAGCGTTAGTTGCCTCCTAATTCTTTAAGAGCTTTTTAAGAGCAGTTGACTTACTTCATTACTGTGTTTCTAGGAAAACCAAAATACCCCAAAGTAAACATTGGTCAGGATATCTGTCACTGCTGGGAAAAAAAAGAGTTACTACGTATGGGCAGGACTGGCAGAGGATGTGGCCTACATCCTTCCTGTGCTTCAATATTCTTCTAGTAACCTGCGTCACAGCATAAATTCAGACAAAAGCTGTTATAAGGCCATCCCTTGGCAGCTGTATAAGCACTTTCTGGGTGGCTACAAACACTTCAGCTGGAAGAATCAACCCCTTGCTGTGTGGGCAGAACCTGCTGGGAATATCCACTCCTGAAAAGGGAAAAAAGGTCTAAGTCTCTGTAATCACAGTATCTCTTCAGTTTTCTCTTCTGAAAGGCTGCAGAAAAGAGAGCAGAGTTACTTCTGTTGTTAGAAACAGTTATACTCTGTCCCACAAATTGGCAGTGTCAGTGGTTTTGCCCAACATTTGCTGCTTGGCACCAGGCTACAGATTATATATGCTCTGAATATTTAGCAAATCATATACCCTTTAAACCATCCTAATGGCTTTGTTTCATGAATCAGATAGAGCTGTATGTGTTGCATGCCTGTTATTCCACAGGAAGATGAACGACCACCTATCTTTTTCCCAAGTGAAAGCTCTTCTGTATTCGTGCTTACTCTTACCCTTGCAGCTTTTTAAAATCTTATTCCACTTACAGTGCAGCCAAGAGCATGCTCTTACCATTTTTCTTCTTCTTAAACTTGAGAGTGAAATTTCAGCCTAGGGAAAATTTGGAGACTGCTTCAGGGAAGTTGCTTCTTTGACTAGGCACAATATATACCTTACTGCCACGTTTCCTCTCCATACTTTCTTTGGTTTATTCTGTGGATACACAGAAAGCTGGATAATGACTTCACCTGTATGCGAAGTAATTCAGGCTGCTTAATTGCCAGTCATAACATCTTCTGGCCCTTTTCTGTAAAGCTGAATGTCAAGAGCAAAGGGTCTTCTATTTCTAATCATCACCCAGCACTGAAGGTGACAAGTTTTCTCTGGGAAGAAGCTCCAGTGATCTGGTGTTTTGCACCATTATGTCTTCTGGGTGGAGTTTTAGTCCTTTTTCTCCCCTTCTATGCCTTCATCTCTTTTATCACCTTCACAAGAACAACCACATAACCTGACACTGCTGTACTTGATTTCCATGAGTTGCTGAATGGTCACTTCCTTGAGAACTGTAGGAAGTGAAAGTTCCTCTACTGGTCCATGGTGACCTCATCAGAAGGTGTGGTAGGTTTGCTGTCCTTCCAGGTATGTTGAAGGACAAGTAAGACATGAGTCCCTGAATACTTGGGTACTTGGCTTTAGGTTTTTCTGCAGTGTTCCTCATGGCTTCTTCAGGGAGAAGATGAACATTAGAGGAGTTCTGCTCAACCAGAAAACAGTGTCAGGTCTTCCCTCTACCATAACGTTTGAGACAGAGACGGAGCCGTGTCACTGACAGGCTGCAGCCCTGAGATAAAGAAGTCAGCTGCACTCAGCAGAGCACAGCCAAAAGCAGATGTGTGAAGAGGAGATGGCACAGGGGCCGAGACAGCCGAGTGAGCTCACGTGGTTTCTCTGCCGCCTCCACCTGTGCAAAGCTCTACCACTCCTGAACCGTTTCACTCGCCACTGTTGTGCTGTTTTTCTCTCACACTTCTGTCTTACCCCTTCCTTCTTTAAGATCAGATGTTAGGCTCAAAAACCACTTCAAAAGGCTGGAAAGGGGACATGGTACTCTGAGAGATGAGCAGCTCAGAACCTGAGGAGAGGGTGCATGAAATGACTGATCACGTTAGAGCAGGCATTCAGCTCTAGCACGAGCATGTGGCAGGCCTCCTCTGATGTTGGCTACTGGCATGTTTACATTATTTTCTTCCTGTCTCTGTAATAGATTTTATATTTCCTTGACTAATACATCTTGGTAATTGTGGCAAAATGTTTGAAAATATATTTGTGTTTGGGATTTTTAGCCCTCTTCTGAAGGAAGAGGCAACATCTTCCTACCCCTTCGTGAAAGCTTAAAATCTTGTAGTTGGCACAGTCCCCTTTGCAGTGATAGAGCTGGTTTCAGTAGGATTTGGAGAATGCCCTTAAATCTGGAGTTCAAAGAACATCTCAAAGCCCTTGCTGCTGTCGCTGTCTCAGCAGCAACATCTCGCCGGTGTCTCTGAGCTACGTGTGGTTTTCATGGAGGTTGTGGGAGCAGTGGAGGGGGGAAAAGCACAGTCTCACTTTCTCATGTGTCAGAATGAAAACACACTTCGTGCACCTGGTACATTTGTTTTTCATGAAATGAAGCTGTAGTTTTCCACTGAGCCGAGGTCACAACAACCCATACCACAGAGATAATCAGATGGAGAGAGGGGAATTGATGTGCCCTTACTGGAACCCCAGTACCAGAGCTGTTGGTTGTATTAATTCCTTTTCTGGAGTGACCTGAACAGAATCAGGATGATATCTTCATATCCCTAGGTTTTTTTTCCTAGGTTTGCAATTATAGGGCTTACACTACAAAGCAAGTATCGAATTTAATATGTTATAACTTGTGAACTAAGAAGGATTTTTATGCACTCCCAAATCATGAGGAAACCCTGAGCTGGCAACCTTCCTTCAGCTTCCATACAAAACCAAATGCTTGCTGAACTGATTTCATGAGTTCAAAATTCCAAGGAGCATATTTAGGATTCCCAGGCATAAATTGTGTGAGCATGTCCAGTTTCTGAAGCCTGAGAAGCTGCAATGAAGTGCCATGTGTGCTTTCTTCAGTGGGACAATAAGGATAATGTTGGCCTGTGGATGACAATAAGCCAACGTTGGAGCACAGCCATTTGACAAAGGAGGACACAAGAAAGAGAAAAAGTGGTGACCCTGGTCCACATTTCAAAGGAATCAAAACCTTAACCCACCCTAATGAGCATAGTATTTTATTTCTTTGTTGGTTTTTTTGCTTTTTTCCAAGATAAAAATAATTAAAATAAATGGACATATAGATCTGATGAAGCACTCAAATTCACAGTGACTCATGATAGATACTGCACTGAATTTTGCTTCTCTACTGTAGTGCATCTCCATTAAGGCAATTTCAGCTAATCTCACTATGGATTCATTAATCAAGTGTAGTCAGGATGTCTGAAGGGAGATAATGAGGGGGAGAAAATGGCCTATTGTTTGGATCTTATTCTTCAGCTAGTTATTTTGTTTATAATGCTCCATAATATTTGTACCCCTATAAATACGTTCCAGTTGCAATGAGTTATCATAACAGATGACTAGGACATTTTTACTTGCAAATTCAAAATCATTCCATAAATAGATCAATTAACTTTGTGTTCTCTTCACATCACATGCCTATTCAGATTTCCAGCCTGCAGTATCAGTTATCAGTGAAATGGAAACAAGGTGGACCGGTGCATTTTAAAATTTCCTCCCTTTATACAAAGATGCAAGCATCCACGGAGATAAAGTCCCTAATCCTACATCTTTCTCTCTAAGCACTAACATCCTGCAGCATCAGCAGTCCTCAGTGTCTTCCAAAATTTCTCCTCTAAAATGCCCAAGAAAAGATTTGTTCATTTTTTACTTACTTTTTACTCATTTAGGATTACATACTCTATATCTGCCCCACATAAAGCTGTCACTACGTTACTTTAAAAAAATAAAAATGTTGAGGTTCTAAGAGCCCGGTGGGTTTGGAGACTGCTGAAGATGGGAATGTTTATAAGCTCTGTGATATTAACTGCAGCACTCAACCTCAGGTGACATAAAGCATGCAAAAAAGAACTTTCTGTCAGTTTTATTATTTCTAAAAAGGTTCCCCTTGAAAGAGAAGAGTGACCTTGCTCTGCTGAGCTGACATATGCCACTGAATTAATGGCTAGGCTTTGCTGTAGAGAAGCTTGCAGAAACATTACAACTCCAATGGCTGAGTTTGCTGTGAACATTAATCAGGGGAACCAAGATGATGTATCAAACACTCATTTAAAAGTAATAAAAACTAACTCTCTTTCTGCCCCCCTCCCCCAAGTTTCTTAGAATTAGCTTATTGTTGGTCATTACCTGTTGTCAAGGGTAAGACTGCAGAAGGGCAGTAAAACTCATGTAAGGGCTTTCTGAAGTTTGCTTACTCTTCAGAAAAAAACAAACGAGCTTTTGGGACGGTCAGACTTGACCATGATTAAAGGTTATTTTTTTAATCTTGTTTTCATCTGGAAGGTCATTTGAAGGAACAGCTTCCACTGAACAGCCACATTCCCACCTCCTCTGCCGGTTGCCCCACTGTGGGTGTGCTGGACAGGCATGGGGGTCCCTGTAAAACTGAGCCCTTGGGGCTGAATTCTTCTCAGCTCCTCTTTGGGCATACATATTTTTGTCTTCACGTAAAACAAACATGCTTGTGAGTAATTTCTCTTACACAGGAAATCCAGCCAGACCCTGCAAGATTATTAAAATCATGCTGTATAAGTAAGCAGGGAAAGGACTTTAATTGAAGCTGCTAGGTGATTTGGTTTTAAAATGTGAGAATTTGTGAATTCAGCCGGTTTGAAGAGGAGGAAGTTTCAGGAGAGGAAAGATGTTGGTATTTAAGGGATTAAAGATCAAAGCCTGCAATGCTTACATAGTGTTTAACCAGCCTTTACTCAGGCAGCGCTCCCCTCTAGAGATGGTTTTGTGGAGGGTGGATTTCAAGGCTCATCCCTCTGTGTTTCTGCCCATGTGTAAATGAAGGGTAAAAAAAGGATAGCAGGGAGGTGGAAGTGCACATCATGCCAAATCCTTAACTGTCATTTTCATAGCTCCTCTGAGTTTGTCACACATCCTTAACCTTCTTTTAAAGTAATTTTCTTTTCATGCTTTTGTGTGCCACTGAAAGTCACTTTTAATTAAATGCCATATAAATAATAAAGTCTTAATTACATAATTATTGCAAATACCTGTGTGCACACTCCCAGAATCGGACAGACTGCCAGAAGAGCACTTGGAGTGACTTTTCTCACCGGGAACTGAGAGTGCTCTGCAGCAACTGGGCAGGAACGACGGTGCTCAAAATTCAGGGTCAATGTGCATTTAAAGAAAGTGGAGTCAGATCCCTTCTCCCCCCCTTGCACATTTTGCAACACTCACTTGCACAAAACTTTCCGAGTGTTAAGACTGGCATTTCCTAAATTGCTTCCTTATTTAGTCCCTCACAAAGTTGTTTAATCAACACAGCACATTTTTTTGCGAGACGAAATTGCCTCTTGGCTCAGATGTCCTACATGGCTGCCCCCTTCCAGAAGAAAACTTACAGACCTTGCAAACAATCCCACCCTCGTTTAACTTGAGGAACAGCAGCTCTGCCATTGCTCTCAGCTGCCCCAGCACCTCTCCAGTGCCCCTGGAAAGCACTGGGGACTGGGTTTGTGGTGGTAACTCTGGCTGGGTTATTGGGAACTACCTGCCTTGGGTCAGCAGGGATTTAGGCTTGAGAGACCGAGGCTGGTACCAGATAGAGGAACTGATAAAACAGCTTCTCAGTGTTTACTTTGGAGAGTGCAGTTTGTTCACCTGGAGGAGTGTTGGTACGATTAACTCATTTTTTAATTCAGCTTTTCTTTTCCAGTCCTCTTTCAATGTTGAAATTAGGGTGTTTGATGGTGGCAGTTCTGTTCAAAGTCTACTTTGCTCTCCTCTTTCCCCATCTCCATGCAGCTACTGAACACTAGGCCACAATAACAACCAGTCTTTTATAGAGTCGTTTTTAAGCCAGTTAAAAATGCCATTTCAGTAGATTGATCTATTTGAGTTAGCAGGAACAAGCTGTATCTTTTTTATTGCTTTTGACTGGTGAAGTGCAAGGTTTAGGCCATGTTTCATGTGGGCTATAAAGTTAAATTAATGTGCTGGTTAGTGGTCAGAAGTTCTGTATGTGTAACTAATGTGTAAATAGGAAAAATTCCCTGTGGTAGAGAGGTCATGATGTCTTCTCTTTTGCTGCTTCCCTTACCCTTTGGAGAATTGCTTAATCTTTTATGCAAATTCTCATTTTTTATACAGAAGTGAGGAGTTTTGGTGGTTGGTTTGTGGGTTTTTTTCCACAAAATATCCCAAAAGCTATAAATTGCTATCTTGCCGTCTGGGAAAGTAGGAGACAATTCTTCTGATTATCTATGCAAGAAAATAAGCTAGCAGAGTGGAAATACTCATGCCTGCTTGGTAACTCTTTCATTCTCAGAGTGGTCTCCTCCTTCTGAAGGGAGTAAAACCATCAGAGAATAGAAGAAATGAATCAAATTCTGACCTCCACTCATCTCCATCAATCAGAGCAGCAAGAACAGGCTGTTCTCCTGAGAGCTGCTGTGGCTACTTTCAAAAAAGAGGGAAGAAGACAAGTGTCTGTAAAGGAAAGGCAGTCAAGGAAATTGAGCAACATGCTGAGTTCCCTTTTTCTTGCTTCCAGTGACCACGTTTGCCCCTCTACAGCTTACACGGTTTGGGTAGTCAAAGGATGAATGGAAGCTAAAAATTAAAATGCATGGAGGAATTTGAAGAGATTTACTTGTGTGAGAGGGTCAGTACAAAGCCTTTGCAACATGCGGCACTTAAAAGATATTTTGAATAGGACTTGAAGCAAAATATAATGGGCCAGAATTTCTGACAGCAGGGAACCAGATTGCTGAGCAGTGTGAATTGCCCAAAGAAAAATATGGGATGAATATCTCCCATAATGATTATTTAGCAGGATAACTGCAGTCAGTTTTGGCTCAAAGGTTGTCTTTAGACACAGGGAAGCTCTGACTAGTTTGTCACAGACCAGAACTTACTTCTCCTATGATATGTCCTACAAGGGAAGGATGTTTTGTAACAGAAAGACATGGATTGCAGAACCTGTTGTTGTTGTCTTACTATTTGCATACCATACCATATTATTTTCTAGGGAAAATTATAGGCTATTTACCGACAAACCAGACAATCAACTGCAGACTGTCCAAATTAAAATAAACAATTACCTAGCACTTATCCCTTTAAAAGGATTATTTAAAGTTCCCAGATTTCAGGGAATAAATTATATAGGAGAAAATGGAAGAAGGTTTTCAAATACTTAAATGTATCTTTGATATTTTCTGTTATGTTAGTTTGGAATACTGAATGGGAAGAGATGAAAGTTAATGCATTGATTTATAGAAATTATTTGATCAGTCCCTGTGTGGGAAAACACAGTTGTTTCTCCTTCTGCCCGTGCTTCCATTAGATTTTACTGAGCAAATTCATATTTGCTTAACATATCCCTGAGTAGCTCTTGCATGAATTGAGCCAGAAAAACCACTTAACTTTATAGGATGCTGAATCTTGGTATCAAAAGTCAATAGTGTATTTTCTTTTAGTAGCTTTGCATTTGCTTTAAAAGCTTCCCTTCACCTGGAAATAAGGCCTGTCCATATCTTCACAAAGTAGGTGTTCCCTGACACTAATGCAGTGACTGACACTACTGAAAGTAATAGTCCCATTCCCTTTGCAGCCAGGAGCTCCTAAATCTGCTTTTCGTTATCAGTATAATGGGGTTGGATACATTTTTAAAAGGTGGTGCCTATTGATTACTTAATGGAAAAAGTTAGTTTAGAGAACTGCTGAAGCAGCCCGATTCAGTGCTCTCCAGTGCAGCAAGACCATTATCTAGAACAGTGGAAATCATCCTGTAACCCTTATTAATATTTAATGAGGATGAAGCAACATTGAAGTACACTACAAAACGGCCCAAGGCTCCTGCACATGTAAGATATAAGGTTGTTTCAAGGGTCAGAAAAGAAAAACTGATTTCCCTGTGCTCAAGCTGTTTATAGGTAAGACTAACACTCAACAATGTTTTCCCTCTTGTTCCTTTTAAACTATTTCCAGCACATCTGCACTTTAATATACACTTCTTCCTACTAGACATATTGAAGTGATGGAATGCAACAGAAAGGTCAGAGTATGTTTAGAGATTGCTGAGACAATTTTATACTTTCCCAATATTGCTGTGAATCCCAGGCTCCCTTCTCCCTCCTGCTCTGTACTGCAGGGCACATTTGGCTGGGCTGACAAGCTAGTGAAAGGTGTTAATCCTGTCTAATAGAACCATAATCCTCAGGGCTGTGTTTTTATATCACACTGTTGAGCTAACCCCTTGTCACAGGATGTTCTTCATCTACTTAATAGCAAAGTTCTTTATGGGAATTTTAGATAAAATTAAGTGTACGATTCAAATTGTCATTTTCAATTTTACAATGTAAAAACAAACCAATAAACCACAATATTTATCCAACAGAGATTTTACAATCAGTTTAGAGGAAACCTGTGTGATTTTTGTCTTTTCTTTTTCTTCTCCCCTCAGTGAATAGTAAATGTCATTTTAGTTACCCAAAAATATTCACAAATCTGGGTCAGTTTCTTCAAATAACCTTTGGCTGGAAATATTTTTCAGGTTAGATATGCCCAGAAATATAGGAGGGGAAAAAAAAAAAGGATGTTATTTTTCTTTTAAGTTACACTGCTTAGAATATGGAGCCAAAATATGAGTACACTTTCCTCTTGCATACAACTGTCCTCAGGCTTTGCCACTGCTATGTCCACATAAATTTCTGGGGGGAGGTGGCAGAGCTGCTTAATAAATAAGTTTGGGAAAACAGGGAAATACATCAAAGAGGGATTTCTCCTTAACTTCTCTGGAAGCAGGTCCATTATGTGTGCCTGCAGTGTGAAGGCAGGCAAAGGCACAGGCTCCCAAATCAGTCCTTTGCTCCTCCTTTGTTGCCCAAAGGATGATCTACCTCTGTTGCTTCTGAGGCTGCCTCATGACAATTCTTGCCTGGTGGAGAAGATTTGAACTCTGTAATAGGAAAGCTGGGAGCTCAGAAGCCTTTTGAGGCTTGTGAAGCTCCTGGATGGACAGCAAAAGGAGGGAGCTGGAGATGCCAGGTGAAGAGTGCACAGGGAGTACTTTAGAAACCTGGGGGAGATGAAAAGATGACTCATGTGGCTGGGGGTGGGGGAAGAAAGCAATGGAACAAGGAACTAGTTTGGCTTAAATCACATGAGCAAGGCAAAAGGATGAATAAACACAGGAAAAGCTGGAGCCCATATAGCCCATATAGTTATTTAATAAGAAATAACTTATTAAATCAGACAGAATGTATTTATTTTGTGGTTTGCTACTCTAGTTCTTTTCCTCCAGAGGGGTTTTTGAATATTCAAAAATAGACTGAGATTATATTGCCTCATGTATAATAGTGAACCCTGCTCAAGAACTCTCAAACTGCATTCAAGACTTTCATTTAGTATAGAAGAGGGAAGTACTTAAAAAACCCAAATCATTTGGGATTTAGCTGTGAGTATTGGTAAAGACATAAAAACAAGTTCTTGAAGATTCTGGCTGTTATTAGGGCCACACTTAAAGGGACTCCTGGCTTGTCATCAATGCCAATTTTATTCATTTTGCCACCGTGGTCAGTGCAGTGTCAGGCAGCTCTGCCTGGGCATGTCTGACAGGTATTTCTGTATGACCTCACTCCTCAAAATCTGCTGTGCCACTTCCCTGCTTTCCAGGTCATTTATCCACATGCAGAAAGAGTAAAAACTAGAGGGAAGTCAGAGCAATCCATTCACTGTCTCTTAATGCACAGCTCGGATGATGCAGCTTTGTTATGCAAAGTAAAGCTATGGCACAGTGGAAAATTGTACCCATTTCTGTTTAAAAACCAGACTTTCTAGTTGGAAAATTGGGAAGAAAAGCACAAGGCCTGCTTGATTATTCTGTTACTTACTCCCTCTGTGTGCATTTTGGACAAGATGTATTCATAATCCTCAGCAGTCCTTGCTGATTCCTGATGGTAAAGAACCATAAATTGTCTCTCCAGCTGTAACAGTACATTGTATAAACTGCTGCAATTTACACCACCAAACCCAAATCTATTGCTTGTATCATATTTATGAAAATACCTTTTTTCCAAAGATCATAAACAAGTCTTTCTTGCCTGCAAATAATGCATGGCTATTTACATACCTGTTACATAAGTAATGTGAAACAGATGTAGAAGTACTCATAACCATATCCATTACCTAATTAGTATTGGAAGCAGTATTGTTTCTCTTACTCATTTTTCTACTTCTGGCTGCACAGTCATGATTTTTTTCCCCCTACAGTCCTCTCGTAGTTTGTTTCTAGCTGGATGCAGCAGTTCATGGACCACTGATATGGGAGGGATTTTTGACACCAACAGGTGGCTTGACAGTTTTAAGTCTTAATAACAGAACGAAGCAAAACAGGACCAGTGAGTCAAGGTTTGTCTTCTCTTCTTTTGCAGCGCACGAGCAGCTTTGGGAGCTTTGACCGTTTCAGGCATCACTCAATATCAAAGGCAGATGATTCAGCTGAGGTCTGTAGAACACAAAGTTTAAATTTCTGCTGTTCACTTTCCCATGACAGTTATGCAAAAACACTGGGAAGCTATTGTGTAAATTTTACAGTGGTAAGAACTTTGCTCATGTACCTGGATCTGTCTGAGCGATTGAAGCCTTGCCAAAATGATCAAGAGAATCACACCTAAAGTTTGGCACTTCAATGTGAAAATTAGAAACAGTTTATAAAGAAAATCCACAAAGAAGTGCACCTCACATTGGTGCATGCCCGAAGTAACCAGCACTTTACAAATAACCCACAGATGTCTCACTTTTGTTTTCAAGACCTCTTGAAAATTGCCTCAATTCTTGTTTGCATTAGGGACAATAAATAATGGGAAACAACATTTCCTACCATAAAATATATTTTCTTTCTGTCATTCACACATAGGATATTGTGCTACAAACCTGTTTAGGTACACAGTTTCCAAGGAAAATGTCTGTGACTGAATTTTGTTGTGCTAACTGTGCTAGTGTCCATAGTATTTCCCTGCAATTCCTGTTTCACTATGCTGCATTTTATTTTTGTGGTGAGTTATTGCTTACTTTTTGATTTCAAAACAGATATCTGAGCTGGAGACTATAAGTGACATTGGGGAAGCAGTACAAACCAAAGCAGCAAGCAATGGAGGAACTCTGAGTAAGAAGATGAGAGCCATTTCACTTACCATGAAGAAAAAGATGGGTAAAAAATACATCAAGGCACTCTCTGAGGAGATGGTAAATACAGCCTAAGAGCCTTGTGTTTGTTGAAAATACATGTGAAGTAAACATATTATGTGCATTTTTTTTCTGTTCATGTTACAACTGTCCTCAGTTCTGACAAACCATAAAACCAGGGTAAAAACACATAATGAATTAAGGCAGCTTTGCTATGTACCTGTTCTTTCATGTGCATTTTTAGTGTACACACAAATCTCACAGTAAGGGCCCAAGAAAGTCGTAGGAGTTTTACAACATTTAGTTATGCTTTTTCTTCAAGGAACATTTGTAAGAACATGTGTGTATGGGCACAAAAAATCCTCATGTGGACACAAAGGAGTATTGGTTGAGCCCATCATCAGTTTATAAAAAGCTTCATTAGAAGAATTTATCTTCCAATACAAGAATTATTTCTGAAGTCCATTTTGTAAAGGTCAGCCAGCATCCTAGACAATTTCAACTCATGTGCCTTATCTCCTTCTACCTTATCTAATCTTAGTGAAACTATCTTCACTAAACATAAAAAACATAATCTTGCACATACTGCAAACCTCAGTACATTGTATCAGTAAGTTCCAAATTTTAAAAACGTAAGGAAAAAACTTGTCACACTTAACAATCCTAAAAAAGATCTAGCTAATCTGCATCCTATCCCACATGTATCATTTTCCAGTAAGTAAGGAAAATAAAGGAGGACCTTCACAAGTAGAAAATGATGTTTCACAGGATACCCTTAAATAGTTTTTAGAGGTCCAAGACAAGGATCCCTACTTCTTTACTTTAGTTTTCTTTTATTTTGTTTTCTAAAACGCAATCCATGATATTAATATTACATTTTTATATTTACTTTCTGCACATTTAAAGCAACAACTCCCATGACAGAAATTCAATGGATTAACTGGTTGGACACACATGTAGCATGATCTTCATTCCTTCAGGAGACGATGACAATCAGTAGCAGCCTCCTGATTAATCTGTGGGTTATGCTGCTGGCTGGTGTAACAAGCACAGATCTTGTTGAAAACCAGTATAGTTCTTCATTTCAGTGCTCTGCCTGATGTGTACCCCTATGGGTCTTTGCTTCATGCAAGCACTGTTATCTTTGCTTCACTTCATTATCTCATTAGTGAATAACTAATTTTTCCCCAAATACAATGTTCTGAAGGAAGTTTCAGCTGCATCAGGATATCACATGGACTGGCAACATGATGAATTCTGCTGAAAAATCCCTCCCTTTGAAAGATCATCCCTATTTCATTTATCTGTTACATCGTCTCTAACTTAAATGTGACTGAAATATGGATCTCATTGTTTTGAACAGGCTGTGATTCCTGAGGTGTGATTTATTGGTCTAAACTCAAGGGGCCAATTTCATACACCATTAGACCTTGTGAGAGGAACATGCACCTGTTAATTCTGAAATGCACTGGATTTCGAGGCCAGGCTGTATGTTGGGCAGTGTGGTGAGCACGGTGCTAGAACCCACCAGTGTCCTGTGTGTGTGCCAGCTGTCCCCAGCCTGCCACCAAGCCTCCACCATCTTCAGAAGTTCAGTGTAAATCACAGCTGTGTCAGCCAGCTCTTCAGCACCTGCTTTCAGAATTGAGCTTTATAATTCCTTCTCTGAGACAAGCTGACAAAATCTTACCAGGCTGCCTACAAATTTCCCATTATAAGCTTTCAGCTCTCCCATTGTGTGTTGCAGTCTTACTATCTCAGCTGTTTGAGTGGGGATGGAATGAAGTGAGTGGGACAGAAACTAGACAGGGAATTTCTCCAAGATCATAAAATATTAGGGGATGATTGTTGGATATGGTTAGTACCAGGCACCAACTTCTAAAATGCTTTCTCTTACAAAGTAGCTCTTAATAAAGTGTAATGATGAGCTGATTTCCAATGATGCTTTAAAATAAACAAAAAACCATATTTTTCTAAAATACTCATCTTCAGGGTTAACATTTGATTTTTGTGTTAAAGAATGAAGAGGGAAAAGATGACAGTGATCCTGGTGGTGGAACACACACTGAGAAGGTCTCCCTACAAGCCAGTGACTCTTTGGAAAGTCTCTATAGTCTGAACAGTGGCCAGAGCTCATCTAGTAAGTACAAGACACCTATACTTCTTATTCAGTCCCTGGATCAATACAGTTATTGCTTATGTCTGTGGAATCAGAGCTGGTGATCAAAAATGTGATGGTAGAGAGCTCTTCATTCTGGCAGACAAAAGTAATTTGGTTAAATGGGTAGCAGCTAGGGTAGACAGAAATAAGTTGAGCGTTTTTAAGAGTGGAAATACTAGCTGAAGGAAAAAAATAACATGAATTATAGGGGATATTGCTGGTATATATGCCATAAATTTCTGTGGGGTTATCACTGCTATAGTGCTGAGTTTGCAATCACTGGGTACAGCCACACAAGCATCCTGTCCTGGTGGGCTGTCTGTGAGTTCATCCTTTGCCCTGGAGATGTGAGGCAGACGAAGTCTCTCTGAGATGGGGGATGTGGGCCTGACCTGGCAGCTCTGGGACATGATGCAGAGAGACACAGCCCACCTGAAACCCACTGCAAACCCTCCCACATCAGGGTGGGCTCGGTCGGAGCGCAGAGGAGTCTCTGATGAGAAATGTGCCTCCACCTCTCTCTGTGTTGCTCTGCTGTGGACATCTGCTGGGTGGCAGGCCACAGCTATTCCTGGTGACACTGCTGTGCCACCCTGCAGGCACCACCCGAGCCCTGAGTGCAGACTGGAGCTGCAGTCCAGACCATTTGCACTTAGAGTTAATCTCCCCTGAGATGGAGCTGTGCACTTAGGCAATCACCTCAAACAAAACCATTTTTATGATCATTTTCTGTGACGTGATTTGTGAAAATCGTATATGGGAGTTTACTTCCAACACACTGCTGCTCTTATCTAAAAACATATTTGGATGGGATATTGCAGAGCTTGCTCAAATTTGCTTGAATTACTCTGCTGATATTTTATTGCTCAACTTGGATAAAATGACAGGCAGAAATGTTGATAAGATTAAAATTTCCCTCTGCAATGCAGGTTCCTTTGATGTTTCAGCTAGCTCTGGAATGAAATAAAATAACTTCTACAGTAGTTGTTTTCATTTCTCTGAATAAACAGGAGAAGTTCAGCAGAATTAATTCCCTAAATTGCACTTTTAGGGTACATTTTATTAATCTGCAGAGGTAATATTTCAAAAAGTCTGTAAGTAAAATGCGAAGTCTATTAGTATCATCACCAGAAAAAGATTACTGTAGGGAAGATATTAATGAAAGATCTCCTACCCATTTTCTTCTGTCTCTTGTGGCATTATTTTTATTGAATGTAGTTATCCTGGAACATGTCAAACCCACACAGAATACGCTCTGCCTCTGATTCTGTGCTTTTGAACACTTTCCCCTTGGCTGCTGTGCGGAGTTGCATGTCTGGGTGTTTGGTGCAGGGGTGTCTCAAGCTGCCTCTCTCGCAGGTGGGGTGACCAGCTGCTCTGATGGCATGAGCAACAGGGACAGCCTGAGGTTTGATGACGAGGTGCCCTACACTGGCCCCTTCTGCGGCCGAGCCAAAGTCCACACCGACTTCACACCCAGCCCCTATGACACCGACTCGCTGAAAATCAAGGTAACACAGCCACCTGAATCCCTTCTTTCCCGCTAACAATGCCAGGGGGACCGTTCTTTACATGTAAATAAAACATTTAATAATGAATTTTTAGCTGCTTAATCATGTGGAACACTCTAAAAGCGAGGGCAGTTTGGTTACACGGTGCTTCTGTAAGGCCTTAGTTCAAACTGACAAGGCTGCAAAGCTGCTAAAGGGTTTTTAAGGCACAGATTCCAGGCAGGAAGCTACATGCCTTAACATTCCTCAGAGTAAAATACGTGTTGCTTCCCACCTACAAGGTCTGTAGTAAGAGTAAAGTCTCATGGGATGTGNGGTGCTTCTGTAAGGCCTTAGTTCAAACTGACAAGGCTGCAAAGCTGCTAAAGGGTTTTTAAGGCACAGATTCCAGGCAGGAAGCTACATGCCTTAACCTTCCTCAGAGTAAAATACATTTTGCTTCCCACATACAAGGTCTGGAGTAAGAAAGAGTAAAGTCTCATGGGATGTGAAGTTGTCTCCCCAGCTTTCTAAGTCACATTTAGGATATATCCAAAGCTCAGTGGCACCCATTGCCTTTAATAAAACCAGGTTGCTTTTCCATTAAACTTTTCTTCAAGCCTCCCTTTGTACTACGAACTTTCTTAAGCCCCAACAGGGCAGGGATGTCTGGGCTGTGTGAGTGAGGAAGACAAGCAACATACAGGGGTCCAGCTGAACATTACTAAAAAAGCCCAACCCTTCTGACTACTCATATCTGTAATCTGGACTTCTTTTCCCTCTTTGTAAGTACCTTCATATCCAGATTATATTCACACTTCAGACTCTTTTCTTCCCAGCTTCTTTTTGCCAAATCTTCACCTGTATCTCACACAGAGTTACTGTCCTCTTCTCTGGCCTACATTAGAGCTGTTGGGATGTGAAGTTGTCTCCCCAGCTTTCTAAGTCACATTTAGGATATATCCAAAGCTCAGTGGCACCCATTGCCTTTAATAAAACCAGGTTGCTTTTCCATTAAACTTTTCTTCAAGCCTCCCTTTGTACTACGAACTTTCTTAAGCCCCAACAGGGCAGGGATGTCTGGGCTGTGTGAGTGAGGAAGACAAGCAACATACAGGGGTCCAGCTGAACATTACTAAAAAAGCCCAACCCTTCTGACTACTCATATCTGTAATCTGGACTTCTTTTCCCTCTTTGTAAGTACCTTCATATCCAGATTATATTCACACTTCAGACTCTTTTCTTCCCAGCTTCTTCTTTTTGCCAAATCCTCACCTGTATCTCACAGAGTTACTGTCCTCCTCTCTGGCCTACATTAGAGCTGTTGTTCTGCTGGTACTTGCAGGCTTCAGCACTTGTCCTCCACTTCCACCCACATTTAGGGCATTTCTGTTAATACAGTTAAACTATTTCAACTATTTAACTGGTCATGAAATGGCAAATATCTGCTCGCTCATGTTGGTTTCTTTTTTAGTCACTAGGGTGGTGTATTTTGGAATTATAAACTAATACTTAGGGTTGAAATCCCCTATATTTATCACACAAAATTTCAGTACTCTAAATCTGAATTCAAAGTCCATCTGCAGCTTGGCTTGCAGCCACTGCCTAATCCTGATCTGTATCCACATCTGAAGCTCCTGAGCCTGCACAAGTTTGTAGAATAACATGTGCTTATAGAGCTTTAAAGAAATTTTTTCGTTTCCATTTCAAGTATCCTCACAGCTCTGAGAACTACATTCCAACTAAACCAGGTCACCAGCTCACAGTCAGCTTTGTACTTGGGTTTGTACCAAAACCAGGGTGACCACTTGACTTCCTATTCCTTGACCAGACTAGAAAAGATGTAAGTCTTGGAGCTGTGAACACAACAACTGAGTTTGACTTCTAACTTTGTAATAGAATCCCAAATAAGAGGCATTTGTTGGATAACTCTTCAAATGGGCTTTCAACATATTTCTGATATGTGCCAAGAAAAGAGGGCTCATTTTTGAGGTCCTGGGAGCAAGTTGTGCAGGGTGTACGACTTTGTCAGAGACATTTTACTATTTTTCTATTTACACCACCAGAATGACTGTTTTGCTGAGCTGAGAACTTGGTTCCCACTGTGTGGCTGTGAACACCTTTACCAAAAAGCCCTCTTGATGTAACTGTGTTGTCACCTTTTTTAGCACTCATATTTGTTAAGGGAGTTAAATGTTCTTTATTACCTTTGCGAAATTTAGCTGGTGTTTTTTTTTGTAAAATGGGTAAGAGTCCACCTTTCACATAGATCACCTATCTGTTTTTGAAGACCCTTGAGATGCTAGATAATAAGATTATTCTGTAAATGCTTTGGAACATATTTTGAAAATAACCTTACAGTAATCCCTCGCTTTTTGCCAAATCTATGCCCACTGCCCGTGACAAAAGTTAATTGCTGATGAAACCCTATCCCTTTTCAGGGACCAAGTGGAGTACAAAAATAGTGAGAGGGGCTGCTTATCCTCACCTCTCCTTTGCAAAGGTTTGGAGAAAAGGACTAGTCCATTTTCTGTAATTATTTTCCTGGGATTTTATAAAAGCAAAGGTATTAAATCTAGGTAATTAAAAACCAAGTTACTTCACCCTGACTAGTGCTGGTTTTGGTCTATAGAGGAAAAGCTACATATAACAAACTAGAGGTGTAAGAAGTGGTGTGCTTTTTTTATTGTTCTAGAAAGGAGACATCATAGATATCATCTGCAAAACTCCCATGGGCATATGGACAGGCATGCTGAACAACAAAGTAGGAAATTTCAAGTTCATTTATGTGGATATTATCTTGGAAGAAGAGGCTGCACCCAGAAAGATAAACCCACACAGAGGAAGCAAAAGGACCAAGCCTAAAACATTGCAAGAGCTCCTGGAATGTGTCCACCTGCAGGTCAGCCAACGCATTTCCCAGCTCTATTTGAAACGTTCCCTTTCTGTGCACTCAGGTTTGAATGTCATTTGCAGGCAGGAGAAGAAAGGCAGGTTTCAGCAGTTTTGATGTCAGCAAAGCAAAGCAAAGCAACCTCGTGTCTGTCTTTTATCTGATGTGAGTGGCTTATAGAACTGCCCTTTACCTCATCGTGTGGCTGGGCTTGGAGAGAGAGGGATGCTGGTGACTTGTCAGGTCAACCTGACTGCATTTGTGTCCCTAAGCAAAGGAGATGTGTGGCTGTGGACACTTCAGGGACAGGGCTGCAGTCCGACTCCAGTGCCAAAATTGAGAATTTGTGTTCCTAATTTCTCGTGATCTTTAGGGAGCAATAGTGTTTTCGCACTATGCTCAGGTTACGCCTCTCTGCCTCTTTGCAACCCTAGATCTTGACTGAGTGTCAAAGTGTAATGAGGTCATGATTTACAAGTAACATTTTTAATAAGGGTAATTGCTTTGCTGCTGATGCAAACACTCCTCTCCCTGGAGCATGCACAGAGGTTTGTACTGAGTCGACACACAGCTCAAGGGGACCATGTGTGACACCAGCAGGGCTGAGGGCTCCCTCAGCTTCTCCCCTTGCTCGTGTACGAAGGCAGAGCACTCCTTTCCTCAGAGGCCCTCCTGGGTTCAGCGTGGGAGACCCACAAAAGTCCACACACTCAGCAGATTAAATAATTTCTGACAGAGCTCTGCTCTGGTCCTGTTTGCTGCTGGGCTGTGCTATGGAGTTCAGGCACAGATGGTGGCATGGCCAGGAGGACTCCCAGGCATCTCTGCCTCTGTCCCCTCTTGCTGGAGAACAGAGCCCATTTCAACCTGGCCAGAAAGTAAAAGTGAAATTGCGCCTATTCCTCCACTAAACATAGTGCTTGTTTCCATGAGAGAATTTGCTTGTTTCTTTTTGTAGGAATATACCTCAACCCTCTTGCTAAATGGCTATGAAACTCTAGAGGACTTAAAGGATCTACAGGAAAGCCACCTGATTGAATTAAATATTTCAAACCCAGAAGACAGGGCAAGATTGTTAGCAGCTATTGAAAATCTCCAGGACTGTGACAGTAAGTGTTTAAGCTTTGTTAAAAGTCATATGCACTACTATCTCAACAAAAACAGAGCTTATTTCAAACAGCTCCAGTAAAGAATTTTAATTTTTCAAAAAACATTCTGCATATAATTACAGATTTTTTTCTCCCCTCACTTCATCCCAACTTAAATCCGTATCCAACTTAGCTTTTTTTTTTGTTGAAAAGTATTGTAAAACAAATATATACACTAATAGCTGGTTTGCATTCTTCTCTCTGAATCTAACTTGTGGTTTTGGTGAGCTTTCAAAAGCTGAACATACAGATGTGTATATGCATATGTATTGATCATCATTTCGTTTTACTTGTACCTTTTGTGGGGAGTGGAAAAACTAGGATACGGAACACAAAAAGACATTTCTCATGATATTTCAATGATATTTCCAGTCTCACTTCAAATTTTAAATAACTTATGTCAATTTTGTAGAAACTACAGCTAAGCATCGACTTAATTAGACACTCTGCTAAAACAGGAGGTGTTTTTGTCTTCCATTAACATTTGTGCATACTCCCCCTATGCTGAGCAGTCATGTCATCAGAAGTGCACTTCCTATTGAGAAGTATAGGAAAGAGAGAGAAGCAAAAACAATGTCATCCTGGTATATTTTAATATCATTTTTTGTCAGGCATCCACTTATTACCTCCTCAGTATGTAGGCAGATTTCCATTTTTTTGCCGAATGTTTGGGCTTTTTTTGGAACCCCAGTTGTACATTCAATTGTTCCTGTTCTTATTCAGCTTCAGGGGGAAGGTAAGGCTCTTGCAAACAGGTTGGGATGGCATTAGAAAGGTTTCCTTTGCCCTCTAGGTTCATAAGTTCTTTCTGGTCTATAGCTTTGTGAGATGACAGGTTTGAAAAGAACTCTTGAAGGGCTGTCTATGTAGAAGCAATGCTTGAAAGAGTGAATCCAGAAAAAAAAGTGTTACATTCTGCAGTTTTATTGCAGGGATCAACCTGGAAGTCTTCTGGAAATGTATTTACTGAGTAGTGTGTATTCTTTGTGGGAACCAGCCTCGCTGCGCTTTCTGCACCTTTTATTGTGAATGTTTTTCAATACTTAAAACCAGAAAAATAGAAAAGAAAAATGCTAGATTGTAATTTTGCAGTTTTGCATGAGTGTGAAAGCCAAAATGAAACATAATGGTTTCTAACAGACCACATGAGAGCCAAACTATTCTGTAGTAGTGAGAATATGGTTTGCTATTTATATTTCCTGGGTAACAAAAAGCAGAACAAGCAGCTTTTAATACTGAACCTTTCTTCTGAAGGTGTCTTAACACTTAATGTTCTACATACACCTGTGCAAGGACCAAACCTAACAAGGTCCTTACATGTCCCATACACTGAAAATGAATAAATTTACCTTTATTATCCAAATCAGGTTCTTCTAAAATTGGCAGCAAAGGATTTAGTCACTTCTTCAGGCAAAACAGTGTCCCTGATGTTATCTGCACAGTAGTCTAATAGTTCAAAATCTTGCAACGGTTCTGAGAATAATAACATTAAATCTTATAAAGTGATCCATGCTTCAAAATCAGTGATGTCACTGTAGTCTTATTTCAGGAGATGAAATGAATATTTGTTTTACATGCACTTTAGATAGGTATAGCAAATCTTTCTAGTACTCAAATTCAATCAAATAATTTTCCCAGAATTTATGAATGCTCACAGGGACCAGAACCACAACACCTTTTTGTGTCATGCCAGCTACAAGCATTCATTTAAGTCTAGCTGAGTTTTGTAAGACTCATGTATATTTTAAGGTAAGCCATGAGTAAATACCATCCTAGTTTGATTCTTGAATCCTTGTCTGGTTGGAAAAGGATCAGAGCATTTGTCACGTGACTGGTAGGGACAGAATCGAATAACCTGTTCTAGAGAGGAGGATACTATAGACCAAAATGGATAGAAGCTTTCTGTTAAGTTGTTATAACGAAAGACAGGGCGTCAAGATGATCTTGGGGATAAGCTCCGCATGAGTCTGACGTCGTACAAATCATTTGACCTGTTTGTCCTTCTGTCAATCAGATTGGAAAATTGGGTTGAAAGAGCTGGGTGCTACTGTGAAAGTGAATTTTGCATCTGGACTGAACTTTCCTGGGTCAATATTTTTTTTTTTTTTCCTAAATGGGCATGGCTCAGTCCAGCATAAATGATTTTTTAATTAAAATTGATTTTTGCATTGCTTAGAAGTGAGCTGCATAATTACCCACAGCTACAAAGTAATCTGTTTACTGGCCAAGAGTATTCTAGATAGAATTCAGCACTTTCTAGGTAAAAAGTTCACTTTTCTAATAAGCTTTATTAAAAAAAAAAAAGCTAAGGCCATAGACTATATTTACTGTTCTAAGCCCATTTTTCTCACAGAGATTGGAAGACTTCCATGCCTCTGCATTCCATTCATGCTTCCATGAAGCATGTGTTTGATTAATAGATGGATGTCAGGTATGGCCCAGAGTTGAAATACAAGGGTTTCTGAGTTTTTGTGACTCTGCTATTATTCAGAACAGCTAAATGTGCTGAAACATAGCCTCATTTTACTAGATCCTCCTATAAATGTAGTAAAACAAGATTTCATATTTCTTTAATGTGAAATCTGATCTTGTGAGATGTCCAGAGGTTTTTACAGGCCTTTTAATTTATTTTTCATTCCTTGGCTTTTTCTTGACATTTATTGTATGTTATACTAAGTAATTTCTTCGTAACACATACTTGTGGTGTATAATTCATTTTGCAGAATAAACATTTATGGAGTTTGCTAACCAAAAGACCTGCAGCAGTAGTTTCCACATTATATGCTACTTACAGCCAAGCAAAATATAGGATTTGTGGCAGTGCCATTTTTTTTAATCCTACATTTGATTTAGACCTGAATGAATTTGAAAGAAAAAAAATTTACCTTTCTTATATCACAAATTTTAAAAAGTAATTTTTATTTAGCAAATGCTACCACATAGTCTTTTTTAAGCAGATTTTTCTTCCTGGTATTGCTCTAACCTCTTTCTAACTTTCCTGAGAGTCCAGGCCCAAATTCATCATCCTCAAGTGCTTCTTGAAGCAAGGCTATCCTAGAACTGCAAGGACTTGTAAGCTCCTCATGACCTTTCCTCCCTTCTCAGATATCTTTTTAGATTTTCTCAAAGTTGGTCAGACCCACATATTTGGGGTGAAATTCTTGGTTTCCATGAATTTTGTGGCTGTGAGGAAAAAAAAAAAGGCTTTTTCATAAAGTATTTCTTAATAACTTTCCATTCTTGTCCCAGATGGCTTCTAGACAGGAGATGGATGTCTGTGCTTTTGTAGGATGCTATTTTTAAAGTGAAGCAGTTGCTGGATGGTTAATGAATAAAGTAATAAAAGAAGCTTGGAACTTCTTTTCTTGACTGCTTCCCAGGACACACATTTTTGTGTGTTCAAAATAGGCTTGATTCTCTTCTCACTTAGATGATTTAAATCAAGAGGTTCATCCCTGAAGTCCAGTGGGTTGCACTAGTCCGAAGCTATTCTGAGCTAAAGAAAAATTAGACTTCATTGGATATGTGCATACAGCTTATTTTATGGAAAAAACCACAAAAAGGTGAATATGTGCAATTTGGGGGATAGTATTTTACACTTACCTCTCCAAATCCATTTCCTTAGCTTACTTTTCATATTTAAGTGCAGATCATACTCTAAATTCCTCTACTAATACCAGATAAGGTTCGTTCTTTATTTATGGTATGTGGACAGCAAGATAGGAGATTGATAAGGACACGACTTTCAGTTCTCAGCCGCAATCCTTACCTGAGAATCAGGCACCAAGAATGCCATTTTACACTGGGCAGTCCCTTTCCATACATGGGATCACAAAGCATCTTGCCAAGGCCAAGTAGTGCTCAAAGACAATCTTCCCGTCTGTAGTGTGGTACAACTCATTGGCCTGGTCATAATATTGTCAGATTTCCCAAGGAAGTTCATTGTTGCATGAGTATTAGTATTTTTCACCTTTTTTTCAGGCACATCTGTTTGCTTCCAGATTTTAGGTAAAAAAAGAAGTTTCTCACTTCTGTCTTCACCACAAGTTCTCACATCAGTTCAGTAACTTTTCCCTCCTACAAAAGCTATGCCACTGATTTCAGTGAATGCAATATTTTAAGTTGCTTATCTGTAAATATCTAAATATCTAAAATATTTAGTCTTTTGAATGCCCAAACTATTGTGCAAACCACTGCAGGTTTCTCTGTCTTTTTCAAGAATTATTGCCCTTTAGTGCTTCAAAATGATCCTTTCTGAGTTTGATGCTTTGTGAATTCTCATTTCATTTTCACACTTAGATGGTCTAACTGGTACAGGTGATACACGGCCTGGGTACATACATAGGAGGTCTGGCTTCGTCCTCCAAAACTCACTTTGTTCAGTGGGGCCTGGAGAGCATGCAAGGAGCAATGGCCATAAACTAAAACACAAGAAGTTTCAGATTTTGTGATTCTCTTCAGTTACTGAGAGGTGCTGCTCAGTATGACACTGCTGCACCTCCCAGGAGGGCAGGCAAGTGACTCAGCCTAAAGCATGGTGCTCCCAGCCCAGTTCTTCTGGACAAAACTCACAAAGACAAACTCTCAGAGGGCACACTCATGAAGTTTGGTTTGCTCTTGGGTGACCTTCTTTTTGTCCAAGACAAAATCCAAGCCTCCTGCCACTCATCTGGTTTAAACTGACATAACTGCACAGGAGTCAGTGTGACCTCTGTGCATTCTTGAGTTGAATTCCCTTAAACCCAAGCTTAAAGTGCTTCCCTAATCAGGACTTTAACCTCATTAGAAAGGGAAAAAGCGCTGGTGAAGGAAAAAAGAAATCTATCCTTGCTCGTGTCATGCACATCTAAGTCATTGAATAACAAAAATGCATTTTAAAGGTTTAACTAGTGAGGAGGATAAGAGATGCATCACACATCTCTTACCAAGGCTAAAGGCCTCACATTTTTTTCAGAAGTCTGAATATAATCCTACCGTCTAAAGGAGTACTGGAATATATGTGTCAAAATGATGCATATCTTGGGCTCTTCTGGCCATATCATAGACAACAGTGACTGAGAGCCATTTATCTTATGTGAAACTGCTTTACTGTAGAAAAATGATAGGACTTCCATTTGTTGATAAGATAGTTATTTCTGATGATTTTGCAACATCTAACGGCAGTTTAATTTTATCAATTCCTGTTTTCTGTGCAGCGTAGCTTTCTTCTGATGTCCAAAAGATTAAGGCGGCAAACCTACCTTTCCTAATGTGGAACTTGAGCATGTACGTGTTAGAGAAAGGACTTAAGTAGAACAGAATAGAAGAGCTTAAAAAAAAAAAAAAAAAAAGTGCAAAAGTTGCTTTGCTTTTCTCATAAAGCAATATCTAAAATTGCATGCTATGTATATTTATAATACTCAGCATCCTGTTCAAGTGGTTTAGTAGTTACTGCATAATATTTAAGGCTGCTTTAAAGAGAAAAAAAAAAGGCACCAAAGTTTGCTTTCAGTCTCATCAAAATAGAGGGGGAAGGGTGTTCTTCCAACTTTTTCTGCTTCGAATGAAAAATAGAAAATATAACATTTTTACTGTCTCAAACACCTGAATACTTTTGGTTTTCAGTTTTTCATGTAAGAAAATTCAAGCGATTTTACAGGAGGTTTTACATTTATGTATGTCTTCTAAATAGAAATTTCTTATTTTCCTAACTGACCTAAATTCAGATTAAAAAAAAGAAATCTCAGTTCTAGGCTTGTCTGTGCATTTTTCCCTGAAACACACTAGGCAGACATGGATAAAAAAAATTTAGGATCTGTTGTTCACGTAGGAACTGCTCAGATTATCTACACAACCAGTTACAAGGCACTAATACAGAGACTGAGACTGCATTTTCCTTTTAATCCACTGGTTACTCGGTCTTCTTTCCATTGTAAAACAAACAAAGTGGATGGAGGCTCCTCTCTGACCTTGAAAATGTAAACAGGATTAGCACTTTTTAGGTCAGTGCTTGCCAGGGCAGCAGATGATGCTGAGCAGCAGATGAAAAGGCAGCGAGCGGCATTAGGCGGCCGAGGGGATTAGGGGGAGGCGGCAGGGCAGGAGGGCTCCCAGGGCTGCACAAGACCTGCATCCCTCTGCCCTGGTGGGATGGAGCTGGGAGCAGCTGAAGACACACTCAGGACAAGGCTTTGCTGGGGCATCGCTGTTATTTGTGCTGAAATACTTCTGCAGCAGCGGGAATACCTTCAGCGGTGTGATGCCTTTGTAATTCCTTCCTGACTTCAATCAGAAATCAATTGGGCCCTACATGATCAAATATTTTCCCTGCAAAGAGAGAGATAACATTTGACATGACAAACTGTGTTCTGTAAAGTGAGAAGGAGATCAAACAGTTGCAGATATCAGTTAAATCTGCCGCAACGTGTATTCTTTCACGCAAGTGCAATTAACCATTAATTTATTTGGGAACAAGGTGGAATTTTTATTCCTTGGAAAATATTTAAAGTAATTTTTTTTCTTATTCTTCTAAATACAGCTGCTTATGCCTTTACTCTCAGACTTTATTAAGAAAATTACTAAGTTGAGACTTGGGATTCTTTTCTTCAAAAATCAGCTTAGTTTTTCAATTTATTTAGGCAATTGGAAATTAGAAAATATTAAGCAGAATTAATCAGGCCAAACAAATCTACAAGACTTCCACCAAGAACTCAAAATCTTTCTCAATATATCAAAATGCTTTGTGAAATAGGCTTGTTGAAATCTCACACAATGAAAATGTCTCCAAAGAAACTCTCCTGCTGTTCCATTTCACTCTAAGAGTGAAACATTTTAGTTTTTCATTTCTAATTTATTATTTGTTATTCAATTCAAGTTTTGAAAAAAAATTAAAATTTTTCCCATTTGAACAAATGTTATAATTTCCAACAATTGAAATAAAAGCTGGTATGAATGTTCTTTGTGGAAATTTTAAAATTCTAGGAACTAAAATAGATTTAGATTTTGACACAGCATTAAATCCTTCATATCTTAGGACTTTTGTTCTGCCTGAACTTAAATTGAGACAGTTTAAATATGACTAAAGATCCAAAGCTGACTGTTTAACTAAGGAGTAACAAATCATGTGAAAGAAAGGCACTTTGCAGAAGAGAAAAGGTACCATTTTTCTGAAGGGTTAAAATCTGGAGCAAAACCATCTGTTTCCTCTGAGATGTGTTCCCTATACTTTCTTTGGAAAGCCAGACACAGTTTGAAGTAAAACTACAGCTACAGGAGGTTGATAATAGCACAAGGAAAAAGTAGGAAAGATTCATATTCTTTTGTTTATTTTCTTAAGAAATTTACTATGAGTAAACATGTACTTCACAGCCAGAAAACAAGTAAGTTTTAAAAAGAGTAAGTTTTAAAAAAAAAGAAGAGTAAGTTTTAAACCAGTACATATTAGAGTCATGATATGCATGTATGTCCTGTCTTCTTGAGCTTTTCTTGAGAGGTCTTTTACCTCAAGAGGTCTTGAGAGGTCTGTTACTCACTGTCAGTGAGTTGCAGATTTTTGAATTTGAACAGATTAGTTATACCACAGCTAAACAAGGTCAAATTATTTGCAAGATAATTTGCTTCTACTTAGTTTTGGAACTAAGTGTTCAAAACCATACGGCAGAAATTAGGTATCTTAGTTTCCTCTGAGGTCTCTGTGTTTTGGAAAATAACCTTCTGGATATGAAGCTAAGCTTAGGAAGTTTCCATCAGTCACCCACTCCTGCTGAAAAGCTCAGTGCTTTAGAAAAGCTCATTACCACATCTTTGTGCCGAGCACTTCTGGCGGCCAGCACGTTCTCTGTGCCTGCAGAGAGCACATCAGATGTTGGGGGCTGCATTCAGAAGACACAGATCTGTAGTGCAGTGTGTTATAAACAAGGCACAGTGGGCTCTGTGATTAATTCAGGGAGCAGACTCTGGGATGCAGGAGTGCCAGAGGGGGGAAGGTTCCATCTCTGCTGTGCACAGCCTGAAGGACCTCAGCATAAAGGATCAGGCCAAAGCTGCAGCATTCATCTCTGAGAAACACCCAGAAGGAAAAGGACCAACCTCAACGTCAACTCAGACGTTACACACATGAAATCATACTTTTAATTCTCTGATGCTGAGGTTTCTGTTTCCGATAGACAAAAGATATTGATGTAGTCGTGTAGATTACCAGCTCTGTTTCCAAAGTTCTTCAAGATCAGTCATGCTGCTATCTCAGCTCTTTCCCAAGGTACTTATTTTGACAATTTTTTCTTTCTTTTTCTGTTCTTTCTAGTTGAACAACAGCAGAAAAGTGAGGGTGGCCAAGAGATGCAGAATTTAAGCCCTCACCAGAGCTTTGACAAATCACAGTTAAATGACTGTCCAAGAGATTCTGGCTGTTACATCTCATCAGAAAATTCAGATAATGGTAAAGAAGAAGCAGACCCAGAAGCCCTGTCTGACATGGTGCAGTCAATAACAATCAGTGAGTCAAACTGATTTGGTCCTGCTGCTTTTCTGCAGATTTTCAGAAAAGACAGTCAAATTTGTCAGTATGATGGCACAGAAGCACAACAAAAATTATTCTCAACACTGAAAATCTACTTTTGTTTGAGGCATGATGCTCCAAACTGTTTAATATGTGGACACTTGATCGCTAAATATTAGTTGATAATAAGAATTTCTCATGTTTTCTTTTCAATGAATCCGCAGGTATTTCCCTGAAAAAGTTTATACAAAAGTATTTATAAATATTTGTACAGCAAATGCCTTTTCTATAATAATAGAGAATTTTTTAATGTAGCGGTTCATAATCTGGAGATGTTATTTCTGGAACTGTCCAAAATGTAAATATTGTACAGATTTATTTTAAAAATGTATGGACTAATCACACTGTCTCTATTTTCAGCTGTGTTTTGCTGATTTATGTACAGAATGTGTTTTCATTGATATATCATCATAACAAAAAGGTGGATGCAGTCCCATCCTACTTTGAAAAATACCAAGCCTCATTAATATTAAAGTTGTTTCACACCACTTTTCTCCAAAACAAGCTCTAAAGTAGACTATAATTTCCTGTGCTTTTTCCTGGAAGCATGAGAGAACCGTAGGGTAAATCTGAATTCAGCTCTCTGTGTTCCTTATCTTGTGGAGAAACAGAGCCATCCAAATGAACCTATGCAGCGGCAATTTTCTTATGGTTCTTTTCACACCTGTTCTCATTTTTCCCAAACATTACACAGAGAATTCAAGCTCAGATGAAAAAAAAAATCAGGATCAATGCTATGCTTTTATGATAACTTTTTGTGAAGATGTTGCCTTTTGTGTGTGGTGTGGAGTTTGTTAATAGAGTATTTGTTTGTATACAAAAACTCGGGAGCTAACATGGTCATTGTGCATGATTGTCTTTCATATGAGATTTTATTGTTTTTTCCCAGTATATTCACACTGGAATACACATTTTAACTGCCTGTCTTCTTTTAGAGTACTTCCTTCAATAATAAACAGAATCATGTGTTTATGCTGTTTAAAAACTGCTTGATTTTTAATGTGGTCATTACATTTCAAAGACTGCTCTCTTCTAAGACTAACACAGTAAATAGCAACTCCACTGAGCATTTTTAGTATGCATAATAATCTGTGTATCAAATCAATAGAGAGACTTTTTGCTCACTCATTAGTCACACAATTTAAGGCATTTTGCATTTATGTTAAAAAGTTTCCACATATTGCTGACAGCTTGAAAGAAAATCACCTTCAGAAGAGAACGAACACAGAAAATTCTGCCCGAAAAAGTATTTCTGAAGAAGCTATAAACAAATGGAAAGCTTTTCTCCCTTTCTTTTTCTTTTCCCCAATGTAAGGGTTTTCTGTACTTTTTGTGACTTCTCAAATGACTACTGCTGTCAGGCTCCTAATACACAGATCGGCTTTGAAGGCTGGAATATAAAAATTGCAATTTTAGAAAGTTGCATTAACGAGGTTTCAAAGATTTTGAGTAAATAAACTCTGTTTAGAAAAATAAACCAGAAAGGGAACTACTATGATTTGTTTCCAGTTTTAACTTACTTTTCATATCAGCAAGAAATGTCATCATTTAGCAGCAGTGACCTCATACTGCCAGGTGTGGTGGGGATGCAGAACCCTTGGTGGGATGAAGGATGTGAGAGCTTGTATCAAGCAGCAATATTTGTTTCTTAATGCTTTTCCAGCTAGTAGTGTGTCATGACATGCAGTACTGACATTACTTAATATGACTTAACTTCTGAAATAATGGATTTGGATTGGCTTCTATCATCTCCTCATTCTAGAAAAGGACTAAATTCAGCTTGAATTTCTCTCAGAGGGGCTTATCTTTTGGCTTTTGTGGCAGAGGTACTTAGTCTTCAGGTCTACACATCTGCAAAATTGCTGAACCTGTAAAAGTATGTTAAGGTGAGCTTAAATATGATTGTGACTGTCAAGAAGAAGCTAAGTCAGCTGGGTCAAGGACTAACAACCACAGAGACCAGAGCTGTACCCTGGTATAAATACTCTGAGAAAGGTTAATTTGCACAGATTTGCAAATGAAAATAGGCCTCCCTAGCTTGTTGCAGTGAGACAAAGCTTTCACCTGAGCAAAATACCCAACAGCTGCTTTATTTTACAGGAATTAAACTCTGCCTAGTTGGCTGATGGGAAGGGGATGCAGGTGTAAGGTTAAGTAGTTGGGAACGAAGCGCATGAGCTCTAACCACTGTGGTCTCTAACCAGTAGGGCTTTGTCCAAAGGGCTTCTTATTTAGAAAAATCTATCAACTGAAAGCTTGTTTGAGACTTTTGTAAGTTCCTGTGAAGGCAGAGCAGATTAGATCTCAAACTGAGACACTTCCGCTCTTGCACTGTTCTGAGAAAAAAGGAGGAAATTTTGTGCCACAAAGAAAAAAAAATGTGTTTCCCACAGAAGCAGACCCAACTTTCTTTTGCCTTTTGGTGGTCTCATTTATCACACTGATCACAGATTAAATTGTTTGTAATAGCAGAAGCATTTCTCCAACTGGTTCAAGTGTTGGGTAATCTGAATAAAAGATTATTCTAGGAACTCCTGGAAAAAGTCAGGTGGAGATCTGAGTGACTTTTGAGTAATCTTTAAAATGTCCCTGAGATAGGGAAGAGAAGAAAGCAGTAGAGGTTTTGTTCCTCTCTGTCACTTGCTCAATAGTCATGTGCCTTTTCATTTTTATTAACCTTCCTCTACAGGACTTCCTACACAGGACTAAAACGTTTGTGAGTCTCTTATTTGGAGCCTGTTCCGTGCAGTCACAAGGAGATGCAAAACCATCCAGCAGTAGCAGAGGCAAAGCTAACGAGGGCAGCCCTTGTAGCCTTTAGGCAGTGGGGATTTCCTGGCTGCAAGGGCTGCGGTGCAGGTGCAGCAGGCTCCCCCAGGGCTCACTGCTGACACGTGGGCTGCTGCTGCCCACAGCAGAAAGCCACAACTCAAGAGTTTAGTGACTCCCCCACAAAAGTTCAGGTGGTTGCAGGCCCCTTTCTCCCCAAAGCAAAACCATCTCTGGTCAAAGTTAGCAGTGTTTAACAGTGCTGCCCCATGCTCAGCCCCGTTTGACTGCCATCCACAGCTGGCATCACGTTAAAGGAGGGCTGCTCTACCATCAGAGAGGAAAACTGAGTGCCAGGCCACAGCCCTGTGATCCATGTGGATGAGCCTGCAGATCGCGGGAGGCAGCATCCTGCTCTCCAGAGTTTGTAACAACACTTCCAAAAGTCAGAGTGCATAAATACAGCAGTGTAGGGGATACCAACAGGGAGGGGTTTGCTTTCATTTTGCTGAGGTGCCTGTGAGCACAGGCAGCACAAGGCGGAACGTGGGCAGTTCTGTGGAAATACTGGAGAAGATTAATCTCTGAAGGACTCAACCAACTACAGGCTGCTGTCGGTTTTTGTCTGCAGGGGTGCTGAATTAAATAGTTGAGGGACAGAATTTTCTTCTCTTTCCGTTCTATTTTTCAGATAAGCACATCAGTCTCAATAGGTTGTGAAACTTTGTTAACAATGGAGCATCCATTACCGGAAAAAAAATCTCCAGATCCTTCTCTTCCACGGCAGATAAAACTTTCTAGGCTAATAGAAAACTGACACATATATTGTTTTGACTTATTGACCTGTCTTAACCTTACTCTACTGCAAGGCAGTAATTCTTAGCCAATGTCTTAACTTACATGTTTTTACATATTTTTTTCTAACTTTTAACTTATTCCACAAAATCACACTTCTATTTTTAAACTCTTTACTATTTTACTCAATATGACTTCTTACTTACTTAAAACACATTTTACTTTTAACTTACAAAACTACAAATCTATAATTCTTTACTTATTGTCTGTATATATTTCTTGTTTCATCGATCCTGGCTCTACCCAGGGCCTGAAGTTAAACCTACTAGATTCTGTAGAGGTTTCTACTCTCTGGTGTCCGACAGGTTGCCAGCTGAACTTTACAGCACTCACCCAACCCTGAACCCAGCAGTCCAGACAATTTTCTACCCATCTCACCCCTCAGTTTTCCATCCCATACTTCACCAATTCTTCCCCTGAGTGTCCAGCCTGTGATTTGAGGAAGCCCATAGCCCATCAGCTGTGATATAAAGGGCGCCTTTATATCGTAGCACTTTCTCCCACGTAGTGGCAATTGAAATAATTTCTGGCATTGTCATGGAGCTGCGTCACACTGGTAGACCCATTTATAAAGAAAGTTGGTACAGAGATAACAAGGCAATATTGAAAGAATAAAAGGATGAAAGGGTGCTGTGAAACAGACAGGCCAGTTTCTAGATGTCACTGTGTTCACAGGATGAGTACAACCTGCCCCTTGCCTGGAAATTAGCTTTTCCATCAAATCTAGGTCAGTACAGCTCTTTCTGCCCAAAAACATGCACAGATCTGTGGTCAATAGGTAAAAACGAAGACATGCCACAGACTGACCCAGGGCCTTGGGTCACAATGGCAGCTTGGTATCTGTCCTAAAGCTTTGATGGTGGTTGTGCAACTAAGTCACAGTGTTACAGATTCCTGAGTCTTTTGTCATGTCAGAAACAGTCTCAACATGTCTAGTAACAGCATGGCAAACACTCTGCCTCTTTTTCACAGCTCAGAGATGAAGGTTTGAGCTATGTTAGCCTCTGAAGAGATTATCTGCATCACGCTCTGTCTGCTGGCTGCATATGTTGTGGTAGTGCTTTGGACAATGACACTCTTTGTGCAGTTCCAGGAACGGGTGACATAGGATGCTACAAGTATTTCCTTTGGTTTAAGAGTTCCTGCATGAGATGTTCATTTGTGTCCCTGATCCTTGGTTCCTGGTAGGCAAAGAGCAGATTTTTGCCTATGACTGAGGAGGAATGTGGAAGAGGCTGTACGGAGCATACAGTTTGTATGAGTCCGGTATCACCTGATGAACCCATCAGCCTGAAACTCCTCATCTGCCTCTGATGTCCTGAGGATCGGCCAGAGGACTGCCACAGGCTGGAATTCTTGCTGCAGGCTGACAACCCTTAAACTGAACCTGTCTCTGGTGTTCCCAGCACAAGAAGGACCAGTTGGAGCCAGTCCAGAGGCCATCAAGATGATCAGAGGGATGGAGCACCTCCCCTGTGAGGAAAGGCTGAGAGAATTTTTAGCCTGGAGAAGGCTCTGGGATGACCTAATTGTGGCCTTTCAGTACCTGAAGGTAGCCTACAGGAGAGATGGAGAGAGACTACTTACAAGGGCCTGGAGTGACAGGTCAAGGGGGAATGGCATCAAACCGAACAGAAAGTAAGTTTAGATTAGAGATTAGGAAAAACATTACTTGCTGTGAGGGTGGTGAGGCCCTGGCACAGGTTTCCCAGAGAAGCTGTGGCTGCCCCATCCCTGGAAGTGTTCCAGGCCATGTTGAATGGAGCTCTGAGCGACCTGGTCCTCTGAAAGGTGTCCCTGCCCATGATAGGAGGTTGGAACAGATGATGTGTAAGGTTCCTTTCAACCCAAAGCATTCTGTGATTCTGTGATTACCTGATCCTAGAAGAAGGGCTGGTCTGTTCACTGCAAAACCAATAAAAGTGGTGTCAAACCTTCTATTTTCTCCTAGCTAGAAAAGGCCAACAAATGCCCCTACAAACACATGGGCAAAAGGGACTGAAGAAGAGTAATAAATTCAGTGAAACACAGCTGTTGAATCTACAGAGTTTTATCATGTATGCATAAACAGTAGCTATTGCAATGAACATAAATTATGTATTCAGGGAAATAAGTATTCTCTAGAAGGAGGACACAGGTGGGAGGACATCCATGGAGGGTCTGAGTCGGTGATTCTACTTTTTGTGGATAGGCAAAATTAGGTCTGACATGCCCAGAAATCTCTGCAAGGCATGAGAACTGTCTGCTGACAGCAAGAGCACAGAAAATCTGCCTGTGCCAAGAAGTCATACACAAATAGGGGACAAGAGGGCTGGAGGGCAAGTGGTATTCCCTAACAGTTCACATACCTTGGCTGCTTAATTTAAGCCTGGCCAGTGTCCCACAGTGTGTGTTCCCTGGGCAGAGCACACATGTCCTCAGCTCCTAAGGCCTTTTCCCCATGCCAATCCAGAATACTTCTCTCCCTTCTTTGGTCATGGTTTCTGAAGGACCTCTCGTGCTGTGTGCAATACACACATTTTTAAGAGCAGAACATCAAAGGTGTAGCCATGTTGTAAAATTCAGCATTAGGACATGGAGACAGGTCAGAACTGTGCAGGGCCATCAGGTAATTTTGACAGACTGTGGCCAAGCTGGCTGACACCCTTTGGCTACTCGTCATGTGATGAGTGAGGGAGGGAGGGAGGGCATGGGAGTGTTTCAACCTGAATAATTCCCAAGCTTCAGCTTTCCTGCAGAAGGAACCAAACTGTGAATTGTAGCCACCCTGAATGAAAAAAAACATACAAGTGTTGGGGGTTACTCAGTGACTTGGGGTGGAGTTTGCATAGGGTATACTCTGCCACCAGGACAGACAGCCTGTGCTGCTTCTATTCCCAGCTTCCAAAGCACCTCATGTGGATACTACTGACCTGCTTTGCTCTGATGTCCAGTACCCAGTGCAGGTCTCAGTGACTGCTCCTGCAGCTGGTTAGCTTAGCTGGAGCTGAAAATCAGGCCCCACGCCTTTTGCCATTTTTCTTTGAAAAGAAACAAGGTCTTTGTGCCTGTGATGCACATTATATCACAAATCTCTCTAAAATGTTCACCATCATATTTGAGAGCAGTTTCTCGCTGCCTATCAAAAAAACATCCTCCAGGGAAGGCACTTCTCAAAATACTATTGGCAATAACCTTAGACTTTAGAGAGTGCAAATGTAAAAGAAGTGGAAATAGAAAGGCACTCATGTGGGGAAAAAAATACTTTAGAGAAAAATGAATACAGCAAAACCGAGAAACTTGCACTCTTTCAAAGAGATCTCTCTGTATATTACCTGACTACTTTGCCTCCTAAGTTTGCTCTCATCTCCAACATAAGAGGTGAATGACTATCATTATTTACACTGGCATATTAAAATCAAATGTAACTTACTCAAGAACAGTTATTTCCCTTTAAATGTCTCTCTGGTGAAAATATACAGCAAATACTTCCTTATTGATGTTTTGAGCTACATGGCTATTTAAAGAGAGTGCTGAAGTATCAGAAGGAGCTAAAAGATCATAACAGCTAACAAATAGCTGTGCACCACTCAATTGTATGTACATGCCTGCAGGACATCTACCTGTCTTAGTTCTGCTTTATTTTTCAGACAAAATGTAATAGCAATCTTTGCTTATTTCAACTTGGTTAAGAAAAATGTGCTTTGTGACCTAGAAAAGGCTTTGGAGGGGCTGCTTTTTTGTTTTGCTTTCAGAGTGGAGGGAAAGCCATCATCAGTGGAAGCGGCTGTGTGACCAGTGACTTTGTCAGCTACAGTTTCATTAGAGAAGAAAAAAAAAGGGAAAATTGACTGGTTTGGATTGAATTTGTAGATATATTTAACAGTTAGTTAAGGTATCAGAACCATTGTGTGTTGTGAAAAGCATGAAGAGTGCAGCTAAATGGGTCAGCCCTACAGCTGTTTAATGAGGTCTGTGAAAGGAAAACAGTGGCCGAGTGTCCAGCAGAACAGGAGCTGTGCCGACCAATCACCTCTACTTCTTGCATAAATTCAGTCTCTCCAACACTGTAATTTTGTTGTTTACTCTGGCAAAAGACCTAAATCTTGCCCAACTGGCAGAGAAAATAGACATTATTTGACAAAAATAAACAAATTTGCGTGAGACATGATTCAACAATATAAGATCCTAGATAAGAGGTTCAGGTACATACTGTACAGTACATCATAGTTTCAAAATTGAATACAGGGGATCATTTAATTAAAACCTATTCAACTGAAAATCCTATTTATCTGAAACAAATGTTTGTCCTATCTATAATATCAACAAACTATTCACATGAGCAACTAGCAATAAACAACAGAAAGATGCACAATGAATGTCAATTAACACAATTTGCTATCAAATAAACTTGCAGTTTATGTATACAGCTTTAGCACTGTCCTGTGTATCCATTATAAAGGTCAATTAACCTCAATTGCAGCTAGTCAGCTTGTTCTAAAACAAAATCAACATAAGATACCTTTCATTTTTTTTTAATCAGCATCTCAGCAATTCAGTTGACTGTCACTGAAGAACTTCTAAATTGCTAAAAGTCTTTGCTAAAAGTTTTATGTTAGGAAATGTCAAAAAAAAAAAAGGGAAAAAAAAAGACTGAGACATTGGCTGAAATTGTCAAGGTATCATAGTGTGGCTGCATAAGGCTTTTAAAAATATTCATTATTCAGCACATAATCATGGATTCGGAACAACAAAGAGCTTTGCTATGTATGTGCCTCAAAGGATGAAAATCTTCCTAAGTAAAGCTTTCGATGCATACACTAATCCAAGACTACACTAACAAATCTCTTGAAATGGAAATCCTTGCTGAAAATGGCCTGTGTGCTTTACACATTATCAAAGGGGTTTTTTTCCCCCTCTCTCCCCTTTGGCTGCAGAATGTCAGCATTTATGGTAAAAGTCAATCAGGTGCTCACTTGTTCTGCTTAATCAGGAAGAAGTGGTACCACGTGAGCACTGGGAGCTCTCATCTGGAATTGCACAAGCATCACTAACTCAAAGGGCCATCAATGTAGAAAGCAAAGGCAAGTGGTTAGAAATCTGACATATCGGTCAGCGAGAGAGGTATTAAATATTTGAAATCACACAGGTGAATCCCTGGACTTAGAGAAATGCTGGTTTTCTCAGTAGTTATTCACTACATTGTTAATGAAAAAAAAAAGAAGCAAACAAACCTGAAAAGCAACACACACAAAAATAAACCCCAAAACCAAACCGAACCAACCCAAACCCCAAAAAACCCAATATGGATTATTGATCACTTTGCAGGACATTCTCTAGTGGCCATTCCAGCCACCAGCCATTGAGTCAGGCTTCTGTCCAACCTGTCAGTGTTTGAGAGGCTCTTTAACTCAATTCTTAAAAAATAATGGGCAAGGCGGTGGCTGACATGATGAATCACAATTCTGGCCCTGCCAGATGCTTCTAAAGTCTTTTTAAAGCTGATGATAGTTACAAAATGACTACAGTGGTGTCTTCTCTCTTTAGAGGAGAAATCATAGGAGACTGTACAAAGACCTAAGGCAAAAAAAGATTGCTTTCTCAACGCGTACAAACACACCTTCCTTCTCAGAAGGTTAACAGGGGCTCTGTGCTTTCTGTGTCCTTTATGAACTTTGCCTTTGCTGTAGGCAGACAGTGTTCAGTGCTACTGAGCAATTTTTCCAGTGCTACTGCTACTTAGGCTCATGGAATATTAAAAAAACAAAAAACCCGCCAGAAGTTTAGAACATAATTATACCAGACATAAACCTGTGGGAAAAGTCTTTGTTTTCTGGGTAAAATTCACCTCTGTCCCTAAGGCCTATGAAATACTTGCCTACAATTGTAGTCTGAAAACTACAGCCTCTTAACTACATTAGAGTATCCTGACTCACTGCTTCATCCTACTTGAGTGCTTAATTCTTCCTAGAGGTGATTTTTACTTACCACTTAATTGTTACAGCAAACATCAAACTGCATTACACTGTTTAACTCATCAGGATTACAGCAGTAAAAAGAACAACTAGCATGCATAAAAAAGTAAGAGTCACTTCCCTGGCTGATGGGTGTGTGCTTTCAAAGCTCAGCTACAAACATGAACACCATTCATGACTACAGAACCAGCAAGAATTTTTCTTTTAATTTTTTCACATTGCTAAAAGAAGACTTCCTAAAACGAAGTCAGTGTCTGAACCTTAGCATTATGGTTTCAGCATAAGATAGAGTGAAAACAGAGGCTTGTCTAGCTAACAATGAATGGGATCTATAACAGACCTGGCAGAAATCTTCAGATAATCCTTAGGTTTCATGTAAAAAGAGAAAAGTTTCAGTTATTGATCCAGGATATGTGGGGATGTTGCAGTTCCTTCAACTCAAAAAAAATGCGTATTTACTATGATTTTTCTCTAGCTGAAAAACTTTTTAATCAAACTGTTCTGCACCCTCATAGGAACCTGCTAGAGGAAAGCATGCCTCATAAATCATGGGGCTTGGTCTGGTAACATTATAAGAAAAAGACCACCTGAGTCAGCCAGCTTGGTGTAAGGTAATACCTCCTAAAAGGCATCCTGAACATCATCAGGGTCTTGTGAAACAACATTTTGATTAGCTAAGTGAAAATGAATCACAAGTGTTGGCATACAGCTATGCTATCATTTTATTCAAAGAATGATCAATCGGTGGCAGAGTGATGAAACATTAAACAGACAGATCAATTCAAGACATTATATTCTTACAAGTCTCCTAGATCCTCTACTCAAGATCTGATAGTTTCCACAAGACTTATCAGACAGGGATGATAATTACAAAGATATGGTAATTGAGGGCATTATATCAAGCATGTGAGCTGGATCTGCTGTCGCAGCAAGAACTTCTTCACTGAGAACTGGCAGAGAAGGATTTTCTTCCCCTTAGACTGGCACAGCAGGATCCTCATTCAGCCACTGGCACAGTAACAGGTTCCACTTTAAATCTATCCTATCTACACCTTGTTGAAGTAATTCATTAAATTGTGTGCATCAGTCTTGGGAGAAATCTTTCATACTGCTAGTTATGTCCTTGGATGAGTAGGGGAACAAGCAAACACTGAGGGGGCACTGCTGCCTGCTAGACCTGGAGCCACTGCCTCAGAGCCAACAGTCCACTTAAGCACCAAGGAACCAAGCAGCCACAGGATCAACTAAGCTTTTAAATGCTATAAATTACTCTAGAAGGGACGTGCTGTAAGCATAAATGTTCACTGTGGTGCACAGCATGGGGGAAAAGCTAGCCAGAGTATGACTTGGCAATTTAGAGGATTTGATGCTAATGTTAGTTTATTAAATTTCTTTTTTTAGCTTTAGGGAAAAAAAAAAAGAAGGAAAAAAAATCAGTAAAAGGAAAGAAAGACTGAGTAAAACCAAAAGAATTGCAATGAAGGCCAGACAAAACATTCACTCTGACAGCTGAGACACAGTTCTTCTCCAGACTGTGCCAATATTGACTTCCACATAAAGTCCTATTTTTTTATAGAAGAGGTTAACCTTCCACAATTTACTTACTCATGAAATATAAGGTGAACAGAGACACTAATGCAAATGATCCAGTATATTAAAAAATGCATTGAGCCAGGAAACATTCAAAGTTCTGTTATAAATTATCTTTTAAGGTCTGGAATAGTAGACATAGTGGCTGTGCCAAGCCCTATTAACTGGAATAGATGGATTTGGAAGGAATCTTCTTTTAGGGCTGGTCTCTAAAAGATATGGGGGCTTTCTGTCCCACTCATCCTTCAAAGATTATTTTTAAAAAAGGTTATAGATAGCCCATCATGATGTTAGGAGCTGAGTAGCAAAGTATATATGGGCAACTAAAAGTATATATTTCAAAGGAGCAAGGTATAATAACAACTGTTTGATCCCTTCCTATCCTATCCCATAAAAGTTATCACTATCATTTATAAGGGTGGGGGGAAAAGAGGCTGAGTTGGCTTGGTCAGCTTTTGATATGAACTGCAAATGATAGGTTGTGCTGCTCTCCTTCCCCTAATGCCCTCAAACTGCAGTCAGAGCAGTAACCAAAGACAAGAAGCTGATCTGAATAACAAAGTTCTTTTGCTTCTCTCTCCAGCCTGGGACACCAGAGAGATAAGTCCATACCCCCCCTAGTTTATTTTTACTACTATTCCACTGACTCAGAGACTTTTTGGTAATGCTGGGGATTTGAAAGAGCAGGAGACTATGAGGAAGTTTCCCCCAAATTTCCTGCTGCCTGGGGAGCTGAAAGGCCTGTAGGTGTTACTGAAGGCTTGATCGCATGAAATGGCCAATGTGGGGAAGCAATACTGTGCCAGGTCTCTGTGCAGACAATTTTATTCAGCTGTAGCAATTCTTTCCTCCTTATGAGGAAACTGGGGTTGAAGGGGAAGTTTTTGTACAAATCAGTTCCAATTAAACCCCAGTTACAAACCCCTTGCACATATTTCTTGGTGGAGGCAAATCTTCACTTAGAGAAAATTGCTAAACCCCAGAATCAGATAGCTTAGAGGTGGGATGAAGCCCTTTCCCTACAGGACTGACCTTTAGTAGTCAGGTTTACAACTTGCCAACATCTGCTGAAATGAATGGAAAGGTTTTCATACAAACTGGTACAGTCTTTAAAATGAACTGTACTTTTCCTTTAAATATGACTAATGTGCTAACTGGTGAGAAGTAAAAGGGACGAAAATAGAAAGATGAAAAAAAATCTTTCCTTGGGTACAAGATCTGATATGGAGATATTTGATACGTAGGCTGCGCTGAAAACCTCTAACACTTCAGAGGGACCATTCTGGTTTAGTTTACCCACTGTTACTGAGACAGAACAGGGTTAGTATTGAGACAGCAAGAGAAAAGGATTTCCTCTGGCAAGTGTACTGACGTTGGCTAGCAAGAAATGTCAAAGAGATGCTGGATGTGATAAGACATTCCAGGATACCTTGCTCCAGTGTCCCCAGCTTCAGTCACTTTATGTGAATCCAGTGTTCCATACCTTTGCAAAGCCAAAAGAGACAGCAGACTATGCATTCAGCTGGGGCTGGGTTTCACAGTTCTTTGCTCAATATGTGAAGCTTTTGTGAGGGCCATTCAAGTTCAGCAGTCAAGCATGGAGCAACCCAGACACCATGTCCTCACATGTTCAGGGACTCTTTACAAGCTGCAGTATTGTAGTACTGCATGAAGTACTATTCCGAGCCAAAGCTGGTTCCTACACCTGCCAGAAGGTAAATTAGCAGCAGTGATTTTTTACAACTACAATTTCTCAGTCATTTTAAAGTCAGTCAGTAACTTACGTGGTTACTTTCTTAGCAAGAAAAGTGCTTGTGCAGTATCTGCCCAACGTGCTCAAACTATCTAGCATTTAATCTTTCTTTCTAATTTAACAGAGAGCGATAACTCCGCTTGAGTCTAGTCTCTTCAGGAGGTGACTTACTTCCTGTGTAAATTCCCTTTGTGCAGCATGAAAAACAGCTATGCTGTTCATCTCTTCCTGTCTCCTCATTTTTAGCTCTAAGGTACAGAGCTGGGTACTCTTGCACATTATGCCAGAGGTCTATTAAGCAGCATACTGGTGCACCGAGGTGGAAAAATGTAGCAGGCAGTGATGCTGGCTGCATTCAGCATGAGCCTCGTAAATCCTGGGCACACTCTCTGCATCGCCTAAGAGGTGCTGAGGTAAAAGAGAAAAGCTGTGCTACCTGCATGCACGATTGATTGCCAGCACTGAAATGCTCCCTCAGACTGCTCTGCTGCTCTTTTGCCACCTTTGCTCCAAGGCCCATGTCAGCAGGGGAGGCAGTTACAAGAAAGAAGGGCAGGGGGATGTGCCCAGGTTGTACCATCCGTATTCATTGGGACTAAGGCCTTGGACATGCTGTTAGATGCTACACGAGAGCAGCTCCTTGGCTTCCCCAGCCTGGTGTGGGCTGGTAGCCAGACACAGAGTTAGGAAGTCATAACCAGTTTCTTACTCTGCTTCAACAAACGTGGACTCAGCAAAGCCGAAGCTCTGGCCCAGCGCCTTTGCTGAACATGGAGCCTGAGATGTGGGTGTATTTTTACCGCTCACATTCTCTCTCGAAGTCTGACTGGAACATTTATGCAGAATTCGTTCGCTGACTTTTTTGATTCTCTGCAGGCAAAACAGTGTGTCAGCAGGTATTGTCCTGCTCTCTGAAAGAAGTAATCATCCTCAGCAGCACTTCCAGTCAGAGGATCTCCAGGCCACCACCAAGCTCTGCAAAGTCAAAGGGGATGTTTGAAAGAGAGGGCTCTGAACTCAGCTCCAAAGCCTGTCAAACATTTTAAGAATGTCACATGGCACTCGTTGGAAGTATCGCTGTCTCTGTATTTTGGGTGTAAATTGTAACATAAAATGACACAAGTTTTGCGAAAGGCTCTTACACAAAATGGTGGTGGCCAATACAGGCTGACAAGGGTGATATCCTGTGTTTGTCCATGTTCTCCTTGGATGATGTACCTCTGAAGGTATCAGCACCTCAGCTCTCACAGGTGTGAGCCAGCACAGAACTCAGAAGTAACCTCTTAGCTTCTGTCTGCAATGGAGCTTCGAATCAGTGCCTGCCTGTCACCAGCAGTGACCATCCCTGTGAGGCCATGCTGCCCCTGCAGTTCCCATGCTGCTGGACAGCCTCCCTCCTCAAGCCTGAAACACCAAGTGCCCCAAACAAAAATCAGGAATGATGCTCCAGCAAATTGTTCCTGGTATGGGCATAAAAACAAAATAAAATCCCTTGCCTTGATAACTTTTTTTGAAGCTATCCTCCCCTCGGTGAATGGGACTGAAAAAATGAATGTGCTCTTCCTCCTCTGACCTTGCTATTTCTGGTGGCAGCCACTCCCCACTCCCCAGACCTGTCCTTCCCACCTATGCAAGGCTCCCTGTGCAGGTGTCCAGAGCTGCAGTAAACTGGGAAAACACAATGGCTGAGTCACAAGGCTTGGCCAAGAGGTTAATAGTGCACCCACACTAAAAATGATGGGGTGCATCTCAGCCAAAGGCAAGCCCTGGGTCAGCACTGCCCATACACGGCTCTGTGCCGTGGGCCTGCAGCTGCCACCCCAGGCTTGGTGCTTGGATTTATCCAAGAGCCAATATGGAACTGTGGGGAGACAGTGGAGACACTGCCAGTCCCTCCATGCTGTGAGCAGATGAAGAGAGGAGTGCCTCCCCTTTGGAAAGGGGAATAATTAAGACATCAGGATATAATTTATTTCTTTTGGCCCTAAAAACGTTGTGTTAGAAAGCTCCTGTTTTCTGTAGGGTTGCAGAGGATAACAAATGGATGGAGAGGTCAGGGGACCGAGCTCTGGCAGCCGAGGCGAGAGCCATGCTGAGGAATACCTCATGTTAAACAAGCAGGATAATTATTCTGCTCTACTTAGCACCAGCTAGGCCTCATTCGGAGAACAACGCTCATTTTGGGACACTGCATATTAAAACAGACAGAGAAACTGGAGAGAGTTCAGATGAGAGCAACAAAAATGATTGAAGAGTTAGTAAATAAGACCTCTGAGAAAAGGTTACGAGAGCAGGGGCTGCTCGGTCTGGAGGAAAGAGGACTGAGGGGAAGCATTACTGTCTACAGATATGCAAAGGGCTGTTACAGAGACGACACAGACCAATTATTCTCATTAGAGAACAAGAACAGAACAAGAAGCAATGGGTTTAAGATGCAGCAAGGGGGAATTTAGATTAAATCATAGGCAAATGTTATAACTACTGGAGAAGTTAGGCGATGGAAGAAGTTTACAGTAAAGTTTGCAGAATCACCTTTACTGGAGAAATATGTAGCTGAGATGAGAGACCTGTCTGTCAGGGCTTGGCTAAGACTAAGGACATACAAAGCTCTTCTCCACTGCACAGAGGTGATCCTGAGCCCTTCACAGGCAGACAAGGATGGGTCCTAATAAACAGAAAGGAAAATGAGGGGTTTGTGTGTATGCACATGAACGTGAATGTTTATGAATAGTGCTGAAATTAACACTATACAACAAAAGAAATGCTATCAGTAGTCACAGTCCTTATTCTTATTCCATGTTTTGTCTTGATGCCTTTTCCTGGTCTTAAAATGTAAGAGCCAGACACAGTTAAGGGAAAAAGGGGTTTTTATCTCAGTATTTAATAAGGATCCTTAAGGTGCACCACTTTACCAAAGTGGAATGCGCCAAAAGACATACACATGATAGATCTCATATACAATTTATAGACTTTGCAAATTAGCATATCTATCAGAAATTCCCCAATGAGAAGCTTGAATTAATAGCATGATATCCCCCCATCCCCTCTTCTCCCTGGATGGGCCTAATCTTAGTTTACAGGATGTATTCTAGAGGGGACCTTGGTTTCTCAAGATAGTATAGGGCTTTTTGGTCTCCAGCTGTGAGGCCTCCAGGATGTTTGGTCTCCTGGCTTAATGAAATATAAGGACTATGCTAAGTGATTGGGCTTAAGGAATTACAAGTATGCATGCTAAAAGCCCTGAGGATATATAAAAGCTATATAAAAGGGTATATAAAAGGTATATAAAAGGCAAAAAGTCATCATGGCATCAGTCCCAAAACACCATCTCTCCACATGAGTCTTTCTTCAACACTAAGGAAGTTATGACTGGGACATCACTAAAACCAAACAGACATATTTGGGTTCCAGTCCTACATTATTTTTCCCACAGGATAGTGAGTTTTGCAGGAACCATTAGAGCTTGATTTACAACCAAGATAACTCACGATGTGTAAGTGCCATGGATGGCCAACCATGCTACTGCCATTAAGGCTTACTGTGACAGCTCCATCATTTCACTTCTATGCCTAATTAGATACAACTGCACAACACCAGGTCCCTTCTACTCAATGGTTACCTTAACTACAAGCCAGGAATCAACAAAGGCTCAGGCGGGGAACCACAGATGGTAATGGAAGCACTGAGTCACTCCTGCTGCTACCTGCAGTGTTAGAACAGTGCAGAGCCTGAGAAATGCCACTATGAAGACAGTGTGAACAGAGAAATAACTGTGTCTGAAGCTCAAATATTACCATAAATTCATATTATCCCTACCACTTCTATGAAGTCCTAAATGCTTTGAAAATTACACAAGTAAGCATTGTGCTATCAATACATTTGGTGAAATTTTTCTATAACATTAACTTCACCTTTTGTCATTAAAAGAATGTCCAACCCAAACCAAAAAGGCTTCCACACTAGGTCCACTCTGAGTCTTCAAAAGCAGTTCTGAGAACTTTGAAAATTTTGGACTAAATAATACGATTAATGTTGATGTACCATTTAGCCTGGGGTCAGGCTTTATGCTGAAGTTTTATAAATATATTTGAAACAGAAGAAAAAAGGGGTCATAGGCAGAATGTTGGTCCAAATGTGAGACACTGGAAAGAGTGACAGTGTAGTCAAGTACAAACTACTTATTTGCTGCTGTACAAGAGCTGCTCAGAAATACTCCTCTCCTTGCTGTAGGTCAGTGCTCTGGAGAGGTTATCACCACTGACCAAGTTCTTTGCAACATTTTTTTGAGGCTATCGTAAAGGCAAGTAAGAAGCACGTGCTGATAAAGAACTGATTTGAAATGTCAACCTTTTGGAAGGAGGTGCCAGTACAGCTGGCTCTCTTTTTTTTCCTTTCTTTCTTTCTTTTTTTNGCAAGAGGATTAAAACCTTCCTGGTCAGGAAGAAAACCCTGAGGAAAAGAAGCCAAAAGTCTAACAGGGCTATGAACCTCATAGCCATAGCAATAATTTTGCAAATGACTAATAATAAGGAGTCGATAATCCAAAGGATGATCTCTGAAGTGAAGAGCACCAAATTACTTTGGGAAGAAAATCAATTATCTCCTTTTGTGGCTGCACAGCCTACAATATGCAAATGCACAGAAGTTACTATAGTCACAGAAACCTGAATATCTACTTAAAAGAGAAAAAAACCAAGGAATTTTACAAATATTGCTCAAAAATATCCTCTTTATGAATGGATGCGTATCTGCTTTATTGACACAGCTGCAATGCTATTCTAATATTCTTCATCACAAAGGCTGACAGCCGTCTAGAGATGTCAGCATCTATGAAAGAGATGCTGCACTATGGTGAAAGCAGAATGGGGTGACTGGGTCTGGAAGGCAGCACAGAAATCAAATTATCATCAGATATTGTGGGCAGATTTTTAACATCTCATCTCTTGCTGAGTGGTGTCTTACTCCATAACTGGGTCACTGAAATTAATGGAACTACTTGCAAGTAAAACAGTACTCAATGTGCCTTAGAGCATCAGAGTCTGACCCACAGCACATACTCAAATGTCACCTTGTATTTTAATGTATCTCAGACTTGAGGGGGTTTAAAAATTATTAATTTAGAAATAGAGTCCTTATTGGGATCAGGCTCTTTTTTTCACTAGAAGCACAAATGGCTTTAGAGGAGATGTCTGAACATTTGGCCACTTGTTACTAAAAATCCCATTTCCATGCCTGTGTAATCCACATTCCCTGAAGGTTTTGAGAGCAAGGAGCTTACTGTTGATGAAAAGGGAGAAGTGCAGCCTAAGGGCTGCTTGGGAACTCCAGATGGACAGAGGTCTCCAAGGGGAGGGTGCATTCCTCGAGCATCTGCTGGTGAGCCAGGAAGACTGTATGGGACAGACCTCATACACATTGCAGTTAAGCATCGGGTTTAGGGACTTTGGTTAAAACGCATTTAACCTCTGGATTTAAAGCTAAAATACTGTTATCCCTATTGGGGGATAACTGACAAAAGCACTATATCAATTGTGCTTGGAACGATGAGTTTCCCTAATTACAAGCACCGCCTTTATGACCACACTAGGGAAACCTCTGAAAAGACTGGGAAAGAAATGAGACAAGGAAAGTTTTTAAGAACAGCTTATTTAGGAGCAAGGATTTATCTCAGCCTCAGTGTATCCCTGGTACTTTCTAAAAATGGGAACAGAATGGTGTCACTTCTGAGATGCTGAAAAGAGCTGAAAGTACTTGGACTCAAGCCATGGAGAGAGAACAACCCAGCTGAGGGACATGGATAAGGACCTCCTGGCCTTATTACATGATTTGAGAGAAGGCACAGACACTTCTTCAGTGTTAAAAAAAAGGAAAGCAAAGCAGTGAGAGATCTTTGTGCCCTACAGGTGAATTTCCCTGGTTCTGGCCAAAAAATTCTTAGACTTAACACAGAAGATGGAAAAAGTATTTTTGAATTGCCTCATTACTTATGTTTCTGAGAGACAGACTGGGGTTAAGACTTCACAAGGAGGAAAAGTCTCACCTAATACCACTTCACTGTTCCTCAAGCTTATTCTGTGACCCCTTTTATATCTGCTTTTATGCCTGCTCTTCAGAGACCCATGGGGTGATTAACACCACCATAGATTACTTCATTTAAGTGTCCCAAGCTACTGGGATAAGGCAGTAAGTTGGAACTTTTTAAATATTCTTTTTTTTAAAAGGTAACTCCTAAAGCCTGAATACAGAACTTATTACTACCTGTAGTGCTTCACTGAAAGGACGATGAGGTGCAAAAAGATGAAAACTTGTACAGTCCAAGGTCCACTGAAGTATTTGTACTCCACAGGCCAAAGATTGCCTCCAAGGATGGTTTAGGTCAGGCCAATAAGTTCTGGGCTTTCAGACCCTGTCTGGGGTGTTGCTGCTGAGTTAGTTTTCAGTCCTGAAGTAAACTGACACTGCACCAGCATAAGCACTAAACCTTCAGTGAGGGAACTCTTTTTACAGCTGAGTGGCCCTCAAAATCAACATTTATGGCAAAAAAAAAAAAATGTCAGTCATGGCTGAGAAAGCCGGGAAAGACCTGCTGTGCATGTGGTGCCTCAACTATACTCTTCACCCTTTTGGAGCAGCAATGAGTTATTTGAAGAACACTTGCCAGCTATAGCATACAATGTGCACTACTATCAAAAATATGTATTTGGAAATAAACAGTAACAGCAAGATGTATAGACTGCACACCACCTCCATGCCACTGGGTGTTGCTTTGCTTAGGCTCATTTTTGACAAGAACTACCAAAGAAATACATTTGTCTGCCTAATATAGCAAGCTATAATAGCTGTCTGAAAAGGAGGTGCTATGAAATATTTACATATATATATTCCCTGAAGTCACTTATGGCATGCATAGGCCTTAAAAGTTTTGTCCTACCACCATTTTGTACAAAATTGGTCATAACTGCAACTTGAAGATCATTATCCTCTCCATCAGCTTCTGTTCTTGCTCTTATTGCCAACATGAAAGTCCAACCCACAACATTTAGCCTGTTATAAGACAGACCTCATCAAGAATTCAGTTCAGCAAATCTTGATGAGAATTTTTTTTTTCAAGTAGCAGACGGACTATGTATATATATTTAAGGATAACATGAGAGTTGGTTGCCTTAGTAACAGGATCTTTCAGCCATTGCATTTAGTATTTACTCAGCACTGGAAATGTACACTGTATTGAGAAAAAATACAGTGTTTTTATTAGTCTGCCTCTGTGTATATGCCCATCAGAAGCAAATGCACGCTGTGTAGTTTGACTTCCATTTCTGAGTTATGTGAAACCTCTGAGAAGAGAGTATGCAGAAATGAAACCAGGGCACCTGGCGCAATGTATTTTTGTTACAAGTGTTTTGAGAGAAAAAAACCTGTTGTGAGACTTTAAAGCACTGCACTAAAGATATTCCTTGTCTCTCAATAATACCTCCAGAAGCAGAAAACTATAAAAGCATTTCTATTCCATGGTTTCATACTCTGCTGAAAACAAATCTACATAAAATAGTTATGAAAGAGGATATTTGTACAGTGACAGTTTCCACAACTGCATTAATGTGCAGAACCAGGTAACAAGAAGTGTTAAAATGCTGTTTCTTGCTTCACATTTGGGGGGATGGAGGTGAGTGTATATACATTTACAGTGCTGTTTCAAAGCCTGCTTCAGTCTGGGTGAAACAAGGCATCAGTTACAGCTGCATCAATTAAAATGCAGGAGAAATTAAGCAGAACTGAGCCATTGGATTTTGGGACCAGCCAGTATGCCAAAAGGTTTCTATCTCTTCCCGTGCAAATGTGCTAAAGGATTTTTCATCCTCCCACAAGACATCAGAGCTGCCTTCAGGTGCTAAGCACAAACCCACCACCTCCAGCTGCCCAGTGCCTCCTGTGAGGCCATGGGGCTGCCTGGGAACACAGTGGATCTACCAGGGCACAGAGCCCCCTCCTGCCTCTGGGAAGTGCAGAGCTGGGAATTGCTTTGCTCCAAAACAACAGGCTAAGACCCACTGTGCTTTCACAGATTTTATTTCAAGACCCAAGAACAGAACCAGGCCCTTCTGCTTAGAAGAGGAAGAACAAGAACAGGTCATCCAGGACCTTACGGTCCCAAATGTGCAGGGCTGAGGCTGGAGAAGGTTTAGCAACATGAACCAACCTGGCAGACTATTTCTTTTAATAGTCTCTGCATTACCTCTTTTTCTTAAGGAAACCCAGCTCTTGCACTGATAAGAAATCCACTCCTGGGCTGCTCTTTCTCATTATAATTTAAGAAAGTGTAAAACACTTCTGTATTATAGCAATTTAATATCTGATATGGCCTCTGTCACAGTGTTATATCATACCCTTACAGGATGATGGACTCCAGTCTAATACAGCTTTTCCTTCTCTAACTACTGCAATCCTATATCCATTTTGCAATTCAGATGGAACAGACCCTGCTCAGATAGAACAGCAGAATGTCATCATCTCATAGAATAACTTAAATGTAATTACAGACAGAACATTTATTCTATATTAAAAAATAAGAGCTGGAAAACAGATGTGGAAGAGGCATAACATCAGAGAGAGCAGGCTGAACCAAACTATTTGGCTGGTTTAAAGCACCATCCAACAAACGCAGGCTTTTTCTCCCATCATGAACAGTTTTCTCCCCAGTCCTGACCTTCTCAGGTTTTTTTAGCACCGAGTATTGTTGCACAGATGGGTTTGCAATGGACTTTGGGGTTAACTGCTGAAAAGCGAGGCCTGAAGGCTCTGCTACCAGCTAGCATTACTGGACTTTGCACTCCCCCCAGAGGGGCAGGAACGTGAGTCACTGTGTTCGTGTGTACAGCTCTGCCAGTGCTCCACCAGCTGGAAAAGCCAGAGCTGCCCCACAACGTTGGTGCAAGAGAGGCTACAAAGCACCCAGCTGGATGGGGACCAGCAGCAGGAGGAGCAGAGAGGTGGATCCATTGCCCAACAGAAAACACTTCCCCCAAGTCAATTAAAATGTTCGTGTTTAAAAAGCAAAGTGCTTTTCCCCCACATTTCTGTTGCTATCCCTCAGTGTAAGATAGGGAAAGCTTCATATTTCTGTAAAAGTGGAGGGGAAAAAAATAAATATAAAACACATTGTTTAAAAATGGTGTAGAGATGGCAAGCTGCTTTTCCTGACAGGCCCTCCATGAATTTTCTCATTATCACAGGCTGCAGACTAAACTGCATTTTTCTTAGGACTGCCTCTTACAGGAAGAGCTCTGCTCCTGTTTATCACACACTTGAACTAAAATCTATCAATTTGCAGTAAAAAAAAAAAGGAAAGAGGAGCTCTGAAAGCTGGGGGAAGGTTTCAGCTAGTAGAGCTTTTTGTCTAATTAAAAAAAAAAAAATTGCTCTTCCTGCTCAGATTTTAGGGCCACAGAATTCAAAACTAAAATATGCAGAAGTCACACAGAAAGAGGACTATCCACAGAATTCGTACTCACACGCAGAAATCAGAAAGAAGAAACAAAATGGCAATGAATTACTAACCCTCAGTGACTGCAGATTAAATAGACAACTCAATGTCATTTTATGAGAGAGCCACTGTACAAAATCAAATTGCCAAAGAGTTTTAACTACTTGACTCCCAATCCCATACACTTTGGAACTACCCAGACATGCCATATTTTGAGCCAGAATGTGTAATCCAGCTTCAAAAAGCTGTGTATTAGTAACTGTGGCCATACAGAGCATGATATACAACTATTGTTTTGCTGCAAATGAATGTAATAGCAACAAGGATGCAGACAGATCTTGCAATTTGGGTTATTCATTACTACTGAAATTCAACACCTTTCTTTTCCATTTGTTTTTATTTTGCTGATATGCATATTGCAAGTTTTAAATTATATTTTTTTGATTGGCACAGCACTATGTATCTGCATCTATCCTACAGTGCTTCTGTCATACCTAGCTGCTTCTGAAATGAAAGCACAGACAATGGTGACTGCAACAAACAGCAGACAGAAAAGGACAGGTAGTTTGTTGTATTGTTCCTTGGATCCTTTTCAGCAAAATGAGGGTAAAGTATTGATGTTGCATGAAGTGAACTGAATCTACATCTCCTTGTGAGAGAGAGGACAGCTACAGTGGGAGTAAACAGGTAAGGACAAAAAGGAGTAAGTTTGTGGTTCAGCAGCTGGAGCTGTCAAGGTCCTTAGGAAAGGGAAAATCTGAAAGAATCGACATCTGTCAGCTCTGCTCACTTTGGGACTGACTGATGAGAAGAGCATTATACTGAGATGGGAAACATTCAGGGCTTCTGCAGACTCTGAAGAGATGCATTCTCTGTCCCAACAATTCAGCAGAAATTGATATACTTCTACTACCTCTTTCTGAGCTTGTGAAATCCCTCCCTCACTCTGTTTAACTGCAGCTGTGGGTGCTGTGGGAGCACCTCAGAGAGACGACAGCCACAGAACCCTCTGAGCTATGTACTGCAAACAGAAAAAAAAAGGAAAAGCAGTCCAGCCCAATGAGACTGTTTGCACACAGTCAGAAATGTTTCACAGAATCACGACATAAACATACTGTTGCATTTTTATCAGTATTTTGTATTTGGTAAAAATATTCTGAAGCTTAAGGGCTCAGTGCCCACAAATATGCTGGCACACAGATTTTGCATATCTTGTAAAGTCTACGCCTGTGCTTGCGTGTGCATAAGCAGTAGCTGATTTTTCAACCACTTGCATATCTGAGCAGCAGGACTGAGCCAAAAGCATGGCAATGAATTATGGGCTGCATGAAGGTGTTGATACAGTCCAGCAGACCTACACACAGTGCAATCATTCAAGAAAGAGAGAGAAAACTGGCATGGGACTTTTATTTTATGGTGATTGCACAGAAAGGCTAATCTCTGCTTCTGTGGATAGATCATTTTCTCTAGCTGTGGACACTTCTTCTGGAATGGCTCTAACTTTACAGTATCTGCTTCCAGCAAACTTCTCTCCAGGCTAAACAGACACTTGCTACTCACACGACAGTGCACGGGGGAGTGATGCTGAAAAAAGAAGACATGGTGTGGCTGACATCTTTGCTTGTTTTGTAGGAGTAATCTGAGTAATGTCGGAATGATTCCATCAATACTGTCAGAAATAGGTTTAAGAGCCCTCCAGGTAGGTTGGCACAGGGAATAACTAATGCGAAGTGGTTGCCAATTGACCAGAGGTTCTGGGAAGGTACAAAGCAACACTAAGGACCTTGACTTAGGCTGATGACACAGTTTTCTTCTGTGTTCTCAACATTTCTTTCCCTATTTTAGACAGTCTGGAGTATGAAGGAAGCGTGGTGGGCTGTGCTGTCAAGTGCTATTGGTTTCACATATCGCACCCAGGAATAACACCAAACTGAGTTTGTATAATGCTGGATGAGCTTGCTCACATCTCAGTTGTATCTGAACCACATATCCACAAAACTGAAGTATGCTGGGCATTTACACAATAATGGCAACTCTGGTTCCTGCAGGGCAGATGGGTACTATAGAGATCACTAGAAAATGCCTCTTCCATCTTGCCCAATGAGCAATTATAAATGAGGACACTTCTCTCCCTTCAAATCTTTGATGATACTGCTTAACACAGATTCCTAAAAATAATGGAAGAAGTCTGATGTTGTTGTGTGTTCTCTGGAAGAGTGTTTAGACATCTTTTTTAAACTGTATTGGCCCTCCAGGCTTGTTATCTATTCTTGAGTCACTGACCTTCAGTGTTCCTTTGCTTCACACAGTGTACAGAGGAATTCAAGCTCTTACCTATTATTTCTTCCTGGATTGGAAACAATATGGGCCAGAGAACTAGGTCTTCTAGGGAAATAGGCAACACATAGCTGCTCCTGGAGTACCATAACACTACTTCTAAGTGATGACTGAAATAGATCTTCTGTGCCAGCCAAAAGATACACAGTAAAGGCCCAAAAGTTCTTATCCAGTGTACAAACCCCCTGAGATACTGTAGGTGATACCTCCAGGAAAAGAACAAGTGTAAAAGAGATACTCTGATGCTTCAGCCTCAATATTCTAAAAAAAAAAGGGAAAAGCAGGACTTTTCTCTATACACACATACTGCAAAACTTCTCCTTTGCCTGGGGAGCTCGTTGTTCAGGCAGCTATATTTGAGTACATTCTTGTGTTTATCCTTTTGTTGTCATTTACAATAGACCAAATTGACAAGCCTGACTGACATCTGTATGGATTCCATATACACAGCAACAACATGAATGAGGTAAAGTGGCCTCTTGGGAGACTGCTGGGACTTTTGTTCATTATCATTATCACCATGATGATTGGTGCAGATGATGAGACTCCCAGCCATCCCATCCTTGAGCTCTGCAGCCCTTCATACAGCGAGGTGCTGCAAACACTGGTATGAGCAATCATTTTTCCTGTCACCCCATGCAGTACTGCTCTTCTTGCACCCATACAGGACACCCAAGCTGAACAGAAGGTGGATGATGTGTTCCAGACACCAGCATGAATCCAAGCCAAGCCGTGATTCAGGCCCACTACCCCAGGCTGCTGTGGCTGGGGAAAATTCAGCCAATCTCACACCTGTCTTTCAGCCCTGCAACACCAACCCACTTCACTATGGTCCAGCAGGAAAAGAAACTCTCAGTTACCAGACCAGTAAGTGCCAAACTGCTTTGCCTCTTCAATAAAATGTCTCTGGTTTTTATGATTATTTTTCACTCCACAGAAAGCTGTATCAGCATGCAGACCAACTGAAAGTCAAGTTGAAAAGTGGGACAGAGAAAAAAAATCTGTGAAAATCTCTTTTCTCTTCCAGATTGTTTTTCTTAGACATCTTCTGGGTTACATTGTACTGGTATCACTGCAACTGTATTAATGAAAGGGGAAATAGTAATTTCATTGTTAACCTCAAAACTACTTCATGAGGGTTCGGTGAAATGGGTATGTTAAACCAATTAAATAAACTGTAATGAAAAATGTGGCACCATTTTCAGGACTTACACCTTTACAAGACTTTGGATAACTATTGCTAAAGGTTAATATGCTTTATATGAATCTGAAGGTATCTGTCACACACCAAAAGTGACCTGGGGAAAGAATGCTGCATGGCAGAGACATCTGCTGGGAGCTCCCTGCACTTCTCCCACACCTCGTGGTTCAGCTCTCTGGAGCAGCCCTGAGCTGCTCCTGCTGCCTTTGACTGGGGAGAGAGTTTGTGGCTAAAGGAGAATTCAGCACACCCCTGCCTCAGCCATGACCAGTCAGCCACTCAACAGGAGCCAGAAATCTTTAGGCTACATGCTGGAATTTTAATGGAAAGTTTTGCATCTAAATTGAAGGCTATGTTCCTCCATCCAGCTGCCTGACATTGAACTGTCAGAGGAAGGCTGGGCACTCGTGAAATCCTTCCCTTTCCCAAGCATATACGGTAGGAGACGATCAATGTTTTAATTAGGGAAAGGAACTATCAGTGACCTCAGCAATTTCGACAACGTGCTCACACTAAGGCACTGTTATCTAAGTTAAAAACTGAAAATGAGATTTCAGATTCTAGCATCTCCTAAATTCCTTGCATCAATCACCTCCCTTCTCAGAGAGACATTGATTCTACTCTCCATCTATAAAAGTGGATCTCAATCCCTCTCTCCCTTCCTCGTTCATAGTGGGAAAACACAGATCGATCATCCTGGGTTGAGGGGAACACACTGTGCTTTGCCCATATCCCAGCACCCTGTGTTTCAGTTTTAGAACTGGCTTCGAAAATGACTGAGACAATGCAGAAAGCACTCACCGAGTAAATCCTAGAAAGAGGAAACCCTGTGTTGTACAATAGCAGAAAAGAGGATGCTTTGCAACTCAATTCCCTTTTCTCCAAATGCAAGGATACAGCTGATGCAAAGCATCCTGCAAATGAAAACAAGCTGTATTTGATGCCATGCACACCGAATGCTTGAACTGTGTTTAGCACATCACAGGTGTAGGGTTTGAGCGATACTCCCCAGTGTAGCAGGATTTTTCCTGCAGACACCAGTTCACATCTGATGGGAGACTGTTTTAAAACCAGCCTCTGCTCTTACATTGTAAGAACAACTCTCTCCCTCAAGCTACTTGCAGACAAAAACATGTTTACCTCCACCTATCAAAGCACCAGGGGAAAAGAACAGCCCCTTGAAGGAAATTAATCCCTGAAAAGCGTTTGAAATGTTATAAACAGCTTACTACCAGAGTGAACAGATGCACTAAGAAGGATAAACAAGCATTTCGCCAGCCCCTCGGAGGGAGGTGGCTGCACAGCCCCTTTACACTCACGCCAGAGGCAGGTGGGTGTCAAGGCCCTGGTGCGTGGTGGCCAAGGGTCATTCGATGTGGCCCAGCCCAGGTATCCAAGGCAAGCAGCCCGTGGCACCACACCTCACTCCCCCTCACTCAGGGGCATCCAGGGAAGCTTTATCACAGCTTTTGCAAAGGAGTTGTGCAGGTCTGAACTTGCACTGCCCACCCTCAGGTGAGGGGGCTCACCATGGAGTACATGCCCTGCCTGCTGTTACAGGGAAGTGGCAAAAGCACAGCATTCCAGGAAAACTAAGATCAGCCTTCCAGTGTGTGCCCCAACCACATTAATGCTTCCCCCATGAGGCAGTATGTGGGGCAAGGGCTACCCACAGCTTTCTCACCCAGTCAAATAAGCCTCTCCCTCTATTGCCCAATGAATATTGAATTATTCTGTGCAAAATCAAGCTGTTTTCTCCAGAAACACTGAATGTTCCCTTCTGCTCCTGAACAACCCACTCCTGAGTGTAGCACTCCCTCAGATAATGGAAGAAAATGGAGACAGGAGACTCTCACAAACTAGAGTAGGTAAAAGAAGCTGATACAAAAGACTCTGTGGGAATGCCCAAAACCACAAGGGTAGGATCCCTAGGATCAGTTCTGCCTATTTCGCAGATGCAAGACAAGTCTAGCATCTCTGAGCAGAGTCCAGCAGTATCCATGAGCAGGTCCTAATAGGTCATGGAGAAAATTCAGAAGTAAAGAATTAGGGACTTTTGGACTTCATCTAAGCCCAGCTGCTGAAGGCTGCACGTTGCCTCCAAGGGACCACAGAATACGTGTGGTGGACTGAGCCTTCAAACTCTGCAGCAGCCCAAAACAGCTACAGCGGAGTTGGAGGCTTCTGCAGAAGCTTCTGGCATGGCAGAGCTTTGCTGCAGGGCAGAAAGCCTGCTGAGATGCTCCCCTTGGTTTGACTCCAAGGCAGGTGGCCCGTGCTGTGTAATCCTGCAGGGAACAGCCAGGCCTCCGGGGAGTCAGTCAGGTGGGGAGGCCTTGACTGACACATGGAATTCATTAAGCAGCTTTGCTTTGGAAAAATAGAACGGAAATTATACAGGAAAGGGCATTTGAGTTCTGTCCTTCAGCAGGCATGGTATCAAGTGATCCCAAAGTCTTTCAGAGGTTTAACTTCAAGGACAAAGACCAAAGCCTGGCTTATGCTTCAGAAGAAATCTGTAAAATGAGGTGTGTGTATCAGTATTTTTTAGAGCACATCTGTATATATCTGCACTCTGCAGTGTCATATTTCAGATGGTCCCTATTTATTAAAAAAGGCTGCATTAAATATCAAAATCACGAGCAGAATCCAGTTTGATTGTATGCCCTGTTTGTGCTAAACCTTTTTTTCTGCTCACCATCCACTGACAGTGGCATAAAACACAAAGTGCCTGCTCATAAGTTACAGGGATGAAGAAATACTGTAAACAATGATTAGGAGTTTCCCCTCCACTTAAGAATTAGCATAGTTACAATGGTTTCACTTCAAGAAACATGATTAAAGTATCTAAAAGAAAATAAGAAAAGAAATTAAGTTACCTAAGTAATTAGAAAACAGTCAGATCATGAGTCATTAAGAAGGCTGAATGGTTTAAACATCTCTTCCCTTTCCAGAGTTTCTACCTTCTCATGCTGAGAATGAAGCACATCACTATATATTAACCATAAGTGGAGGATGAATACATTTTTTACTATAAAGTTAAAGTGGTGTCACTTTCTTTGCATATAGAAGAAGCTTTTAAGAAGTCAGCTCCTGGGAATTAATTTTGGGTTATGTGTCTTTCCATCACTTAGGAGAAACAGAGATGCTGGAGATGGTAACTGCAATAGGACTTAGTCTAACTTTTCTTCCACTACGCTATTTGCTCCCAGCTATTAATTTATGAATATTTTCTAGAAAAAAGCTTCTACCTTAAACTATATTAAGGAAATACAGGATTCTCACAATTACTTTCTGCCTGAAACAGAAATCTGCTCTGCCAGAACGTGAAAATCCATTACCCCTTATGAGAGTGAAGCAGAACAGAGGAGAGGGACAAGTGGTAAGAAGCAAACCCACGTTGTACATCACACTGCATTTCTTGGAGTATTACCAATTCTGCCCCTCCAGGATGCATGTGAGGGGCAGGTTTCACCTGCATTCTCCTTACTTGTCTAAAATGCCAGGTGGACAAGAACGAAATCTCCCCTCACCACTGGCATAAAGAGGTAAAAGCTGCCATGACTGTGTCACTGTTGAACCATTGCACTGAAAGAACACCAGGAGGTTGCAAAAATGTGTCCAAGAGCTTCAGAGAGAGGATGTCAAATGTTTTTAAAGGGGAAAGTGTACCTTCAGCACAGGAGACCTGAGTGCTCTCTCTAGATATGGGGTAAGAGAGTGATGCTGACATTTCAAGAGTAAGAAATAGTGAGTAGTATTTACAGAGAGTAACAGAGACTGAGAAGGGGGTTATGCAACAGCGTCCTACTTTATCTGATGCCTTAAATGGCTACTTAGAAATAGAGACTAGACAGGAATAAAGGAAGTATTTATTTGAAAGGCCTTCAGATGTACACTCTGGGCTCCAGAGGCTCCTGCCTCAGTGCATCCCAAGTGGATGACAGGTCACAAGTTCTTCACACTTTTATATCAGTATAAATTCGCCAAGCAGAAGCCAGGCAATGATGGAATTTCCCCAAGCTTGCCCCCCTCTCCCCAAGATGAAGGTTTGCAGTTGTTGGGCCCAGGAGGGTCTGGGTGTCCTTGGAAGCAAGCTGGAGAGGCTTTGTTATGTCTGTGTGAGCATGAGAGAACACCACTGAACGAGCTACAGGGAACTGCAGAGTTACACTAGCAGTACAGGATTTGAAAAATATAAAAGTTAAAACCTAAGGCATCATATCAGTGAAAGAGGCATCGCAGCCTCAGAGGTGGGGGGCCCTGACCAAAGGATCTTTTACTGCAGAGTCTGGGGTCTTCCTGGTGTTTTTTGTCCTATCTCTTGCCTCCTGCTCTGTCACCTGCAGTGTCTCTGGTGGCTCGGGGCTGCCTTGTCTCCCCTGGCTGTCCCCGGTCACCTGCTGTGTGTCCTGTCACCTGCCTGGTGGCACAGGTGTGTGCCCTGCGGAATGGAAGGGACTGGGGCGGGACTGTGACCTCAGGCTCACGGACCACCGACTCGAGAGCCCCAGTGACTCCAAAGGGGAGAAGATAATTGGCACATGTGGATAATTAGCACATAATCACCTAACCAAGAGAACGTAATATTCTGATTATTATGAGAACTACTTGGAGTAGTTGGAGCCAGTGAACTGTGCTTTCTTTGGTTGCTGAAATGTGTATTTAGTGTAAAGTTGAGAGAATCGGTGCGCTTCATTCGTGGAAAGCTTGCACCCTGTGCAGAATAAACGTCTCCTTCCCGAAGCTGGCTCTTGTCCGTGTAAAAGACATCGCGGGCAGGCTCATTCGAAATCCTTGCAGAGGAGGAAACTCGGCAGTACTTTCTAGCTGAAAACCGAGAGTGATAAAGGAAGATGTCCTGCTCCGGCACTGCCACAACCGCGGTCTCTAACGCCTCACGCCGGCGGGAGATGGCAGGGCAGCATGCCGCCGGGGCCCGGGACTACCGCTCCCAGCAGCCACCGCGACCGCCCCGCCCAGACCCGCGCATGCGTCCCGGAGAGGGCACGCACCACCTCCCCTGCTAACGGGTAACGCGCCGCCCCGCTCATTGGCTGGTACCCGCCGGAACCGGCCGCGCCGCGATGTGCATTGGGAGTTGTGGTTTTCTCGCCCCCGGCAGCAGCTGACGTGAGCGGGGCGGACGGGACATGCGTACTGCCGTTCCCGGCGTGCCACGCGCGGGCCGGAAAGAGCCGTCAGCAGCTGGAGGCACCGGCAGACATGGCGGGGCAGATGGCTGTGCTGGGTGAGGCGGGGATGCGGCTGGGCTGGGGGATCTGGGGGTTGTGAGGGGTTTTACTTCCGCTCTCGCGTCTTTCTACCGCCGCTGTCGCCCCGGATTTCCAGGGAAGCACGAGCTTCCCGTGCTCGGTGTGTTCCTCTGTGTTCAAATCTGGGCTTCCCTGTAGAGGAGCGATATGGAACTCCTGGGGCGGGTCCATCGGAGGGCAGCAAAGATGATAAGGGGACTGGACCTTTAAGAATGAACGGCTGAGGGAGCTGGGGCTCCCAGCTCTCTCAGCTGGGAAGAGACAACTGAGAGGGGCCCTCATCCGTGTCTGTCAGTGTCTGCAGGGAGGGCTCAGAGCACAGACCAGGCTCTGCTCGGTGCTGCCCAGCAATGGGACAGGAGGCAAAGGGAGAAACTGATGCACAGGAAGTTCCACCTGAACATGAGGAAGAACTTCTTCACTGTGCAGTGACTGAGCACTGGAACAGATCACCCAGAAAGGGTGTGGAGTCTCCCTCACTGGAGATATTCCAGAACCATCTGGACACAATCCTGTGCCATGCGTTCCGGGATGACCCTGCTTGAGCAGGGGGATTGGACCAGATGACCACTGTGGTCCCTTCCCACCCAACCCATTGTGGGATTCTGTGAAAGCCAAAGTGCTCAGGGGCACATTGCTCAGAAATGCCTGGGAAGATTGGCAGCTCAGAGCAAAACAAGGCTTTCTGACCCACCCTTCCCTGCTGGGAAAAAAAGAGGTCACCCACTCTTTGAAATTTAACCTGTTTACATTTCTTGTTGAGATTTTGTTTGTTTCTTCTTTTTTATTAATCATATGAGGCATTACTTGATGCTAGATGTTGAGTATAAGTAAAATTAAAAGAAAATCAACCAAACTATGAACTCTTCTGCACTTTAGCTGGTCTACCCTTTGATTTCAAGGTGTAGAAAAGATTCAGAGGTGTGGGAAGATACTTTATTGGGAGCTATGGCTGAAACAGAATGAGTTAGTCTCTCCTTATTTTTAGACTTCTGGTGAAGCTGGATGTGTTGGAATTGGGAGTTTGTCATTTCACTGTGACTTTGTGCAGCCCCATGAACTCTGTGTCCTTTCAGGGTCATTCATAGGGAACTCCCCCAGAAGTACTAATTATCTTGTGTTATTGCAGTAACACACAGAGAGAAATAGAATTATAACAGTGTGGTGATATTTTTGGCTTGGCTGTCTCTTGGGCTTTTTTGTCTTTAATCAGTTTAAGATTTAATGCCTAAGACTCTTGACTTCTAGCCACTCTCTGTTGAGAAAGAAATTAAAAACTAATTAGGTAGCTAAGCAGGCTCCAGAGCGTGAAATAAAACTGCAGGAGGTGCAGTGTGTCACACCGTGTCACTTGCATTGTCTGGTAGGTTTGCAGAGTAGATCCTCTAACTGTGCTGTTCCAATGCTGTGTTCCAGGCTCTGCTGTGCTGGCTCTGCTCTTAGCTGGCTACCTGGCACAGCAGTATCTGCCCATGCCCACCCCCAGAGTGATCGGGATCGACCTCGGCACCACCTACTGCTCCGTCGGCGTCTTCCTGCCTGGCACTGGGGAGGTGAAGGTCATTGCAGACGAGAATGGGCACAACAGCATCCCCAGTGTCGTGTCCTTCACAGACACAGGGGTGCATGTGGGCTATGAAGGCCTGGAACTGGCTGATGCCAATCCTCAGAACACCATATATGATGCCAAGAGATTCATTGGGAAAATCTTCACTTCAGAAGAACTGAAAAGTGAAAGCAGCAGGTATCCCTTTAAGGTAAGCAGCCACCACCTTCAGTTTGCTCCAAGCAGTAGGGTGCAGGACACAATCCAGGCTGGGCATGAACGGATCCAGAGCAGCCCTGGGGGCTGCTGGTGGGTGAGAGGCTGGACATGCCCTGGCCGTGAGCTCTGGGAGCCCAGAAACCTCCTGTGTGCTGGGCTGCATCCAAAGCCCCGTGGGCAGCAGGGCAGGGAGGGGATTCTGCCCCTCTGCCCTGCTCTGCTGAGACCCCACCTGCAGTGCTGCATCCAGCCCTGGGCTCACAGCACAGGAAGGACATGGAGCTGCTGGAGCCAGGCCAGAGGAGGCCACCAAGGTGATCAGAGGGATGGAGCAGCTCTGCTGTGAGGAAAGGCTGAGAGAATTGGGATTGTTCAGCCTGGAACAAAGAAGGCTTCAAGGAGAACTAATTGTGGCCTTCTGTCACCTAAAGGGATCCCACAGGAAAGATGGAAAGAGACTATTTACAAGGGCCTGGAGAGACAGGACAAGGGGGAATGGCTTCAAACTGACAGAGAGTAGGTTTAGATTAGAGATTAGGGAAAAAGTTCTTCACTGTGAGGGTGATGAGGCACTGGAACAGGTTTCCTGGCGAAGTTGCAGATGCCCCGTCCCTGGAAGTGTTGAAGGCCAGGTCACATGGGGCCCTGAGCAATCTGGTCTAATAGAAGGTGTCCCTGCCCATGGCAGGGGATGTGGAACTAAATGATCCTGGTCCCCTTCCACCTGATTCTGTGACACTTGAAATGTGTGTGGGTGATCAGCTTGTCAGACCTGGAGTCATTTGGCTCAGTGTGATGTGCCTGAAAACCATAAGAGGTATCCAGAGAGAGGAAGGAAATGGTTATGGAAGTTGTGCACCTCTGCATGAGAGCTGATAATGATGTTCCAGAGACCCTGTGTTTTCCTACTCAGAAATGTGTTTCTGGGTAACCTTCCAGTCCCTTCTCTGAAAGGAAAAATTTCAATTTGAAAAGCTAACTGTGCTTTGCTGAAACTTTACTTCTCCCTGAAATTTTAAAATAAAAACACAAACAAACAAAAATCAAAAAAACTTCCCCCTAAAAAGAAAACAAAAACCCAAAACCCAAAAAAATTTAAAAGCCACATCTTCTCTGTCCTAGTGTGTTTTTTTCCTTCAGCACTTTACTACTTACTTGACCAGCAGTAGAACTTGAAAGTTGCTTTGAAAAAATGGTAACCTGCATTATATGAACATGGTGCAGAATTGGTTGAAAAAATTAAAAATTTCATGTACTGCAAGTGGTCTTGGAAGTCTTTTTAATTTTTTAATATTATTAAGAGAAGCTGTTCCAGTACTGAGCAGTTTGTTTCCTTTCAGAAACCTGAAAGGTAACCTTATAATTAAAAAAGCATTCCTTCTGTCTTTGAATGTGGTGTTGGAAGTTGACTGCACAGTTTCTAGGTCTTAACTTTTTTTGGATGTGTTTTACTGGGGCACAGTGGGTGTCACTTGTTTGGATGTACTTTGGGACCCCTTAAGTGGCATGTTTTGCATAATTCTCCTAATCAAGGGATAAGAGTGATCCGGAAATGGCAAAAGCACATTTAAACTTTTCCAGAATAAAGATACTACATGCAAATAAAACATTTGGTGGGAGCAGGGTGGGGGAGCTTAGGAAAAAGATTTCTCACTTGCGGGTTGTGTTGCTTTTTCTTTCTAGGTTGTCAACAACAATGGATTAGCTGAATTTGCTGTGACAACTAATGAAACCTTTCGCATCACTCCAGAGCAGATTGGCTCTAAGCTGCTGCTGAAACTGAAGAAAATGGCAGAAGCCAACCTTGGCATGTCCATTTCCAAGGCAGTCATCTCCGTGCCAGCAGAGTTTGATGAAAGGCAGCGGAACGCTACCATTAAGGCAGCTAACCTTGCAGGTGATGTCTTTCTATTCCAGAGTTTTTCTTGGAGACCTCCAGGTCTGTTTGGCTAACACTAAGGTCTTTGTGGAGGATAGAGAAACAGTGAATAAGTGACAGAGAAACTTAGAATGGATTTATTGTGAGGAACAGCTGAGAACTTCTGAGTACCAACAAGTGCAGCTGGCTAATGCAGACATAGATGGCTGGAACAAGTAAGTTTTACTTAAGGGAAAATAGTCTTTTTGATAATCTCCAAATAGGGAGACTATATAGAGCACCCTTGGACAATAATTTAAACAGAAATAGAATGCATGAAATAGATCTCTTTAGCAAGGTTTCTCTGGAAGCAGTGTGTTTGGGCAAGGCACGGTTCGTGATTTTACCCTGATGCTGAAGCAGTACTATTTCAGGATTAAATAAGGAAAAGAGTTCATTGGATATTACTGCTTAGAAAACTACTTCATTTAGATCTGACACTTTAATTAAGGTGAGTGTGGTTAAAAAAACCCAACAGGTAATGACAGATGTCATTCTGATGTAAGAACTACAGTTTTCTGAAGTGTACCTGAATGTTGCTTGTTGTCTCTGCTCTTCACAGGGCTCAGCGTTCTGCGAGTAATCAATGAGCCCACAGCTGCTGCTATGGCTTATGGACTCCACAAAGCTGATGTGTTTAATGTTCTAGTGGTGGATTTGGGTGGAGGAACTTTGGATGTGTCTCTGTTGAACAAGATGGGAGGGATGTTCATCACACGAGCCATGGCAGGTGAGAAAAATGCTTTTGTTTCTCAAGGAGTGGAAAGCAAGGTGCACCTGAAGTTGTCCTTGGCTTTGTAAAACATACCAACCATGTTACAGAGTGTTTTCCCAATGCATTCTCAGCTGATTTTCATGCAAAATTAGGTTTCAGCAATTGAGAGCACAGAGTGACAGCTTTTGGCTGACCCAGAGGGGTAGGTTTTAGTTTCATTTTATCCGTGACTGTTAACTTTTGTGCCAACTAATAAAGTGCTGGTGCATATTACAGTTACTTTGACTGGACTTTTCGGGGGCTGGAGTTGTTAAAAATCTTTCTCTCACCTTTGTCCAGACTGGGAATACTCAGCAAATCACTGCCCAGTGCTTTGGTGCATCCTTGCCTTGTGTTTGGGGCCAGTTCAGTTGAGCAGGGTTTGGGAATGTGCAGGCTGTTAACCCAGAAGTTTTGTGATTGGTGTGTGAATGATTCATCACTGGGCACAGAGTTCTGGCAGCAGTGTTTGGTCAGACTGCAGTGAAGACACAGCTGTGTTTCAGCTGGCACACAGCTCTGAGGTACAGTGCCAGCTGCCTGTGTTGCCTTCAGAGAGCAACTTCTGATGTGAGCTGCTGTTGCTGCTCAGTCCAGTTAAGAGTGAAACAGCAAGAAAGATTCAGCAACTTCACTCTGATTTAGTTAGACAGAGGTTCACTAAGTGAGTTACTGTGTTCAGTCAAAACAAAACTGTGGAAATTAGTATCCATCGTGTGTTCAGTAGACAACAATTTTGTCTATTGCCACAGCTCTGTGAGCTCATGTGCTTGTGGTCCTTCTGTTCTGGTGTTGAGCACCATCTCCCAGTGAAAGAGAAGCAGTGTGCCACTTTCTGAAGCTTTGAAGGTGCTTTGTCTGATGCCTTCTATTCTGATCTTTCAGGTAACAACAAACTTGGAGGACAGGATTTCAATCAGAGGTTGATGGTGTATTTATATGATCAGCTCCGTCAAACATACGGTTCTCTGCCAACTCAAAAAGAGGAGATTCACCGCCTCAGACAGGCTGTGGAAGCAGTTAAATTAAACCTGACTGTCCATGAGACAGCTACACTGAGGGTGCTGTTGACTCTGCCAGCAAACAAGCTTACAAAAGAACTTGCAAAAAGCCACGTAAAAACAAACAGTGCTCTAAAAGGCAAGGCCTCACAAAACACAAAAGACCTGAAAAATCTTGGAGACGCTTCCAAAGTAGAGGACAACTTTGTCGAAGTTGTCTTTGAAACAGAAATCTCTCGGGAGCTGTTTGAGATGTTAAATGAAGACCTTTTTGAGAAGATTCTCGTGCCCATTGAACAAGTGTTGCAGGAAGGCCACCTGCACAAAGCAGAAGTGGATGAGATCGTATTAGTCGGAGGCTCCACACGGATTCCCAAAATACGTAAAGTTATTCGGGACTTCTTTGGAAAGGAACCCAACACCTCTGTAGATCCTGACCTGGCAGTTGTGACAGGTGTAGCCATCCAAGCAGGAATTCTTGCTGGGTCCTGGCCCCTCCAAGTCAGCGCTGTAGAAATCCCTAACAAGCATTTACGGAAGACTAATTTTAACTGAAAAGAAACTTTTCCCAATTGCATTCCAGCTCTCCAGAACGATCTGTACTTATCTGACTGGCAATGGAACCTAATCTTAGCTGCATTCTTTTCAATTTTCACCTGTTCCAGTTAGGTGTTATTGGACACCTATCCTTGCTAAAGCTTGATGTTACTTTAAAGGTACAAACGAGTTCTGAAGTGTGGTGTGTTTACTTGGAGATGGGATATTGGATGAAAATGATGAAAATGCCAGTGACAACACACCCACGTTTTCTTGCTAAATTTTATTAGCAAATCCTGGAGCGGTGTGTGTTTAAAGTATAGAGGGAGTGTGACCAAAGGTTTGAGATGATGTGGTACTGAGGTACTCCTGGGTCCAGTGTATTTACTTGAAAGGACTTGTGAAGCAGCATTAACGCACAGAGCACTGGCAGTGTTCAGCTTACACTTATTTATTAGATTGAGCCATTTGAGCATTTAAGCACCTTTCCAAAAGGCATCTTGCAGCTTAAATGAGACCGAGGCATTCACTTGATTCTTCCGCTGTTCATAACAGCATAATGGTATTGCTGAGGCTGTGTGGCAAATCGTCCTGTGTTTAGGAAACCTTACTGAAAACGTAGCTCTTGCCAATGCAGTTACTTGGTCTCCAAGGGCTTCATTCCTGACCTGGCTGTGATGGTTAAACACAAGTGCTGCTGTCCTACCACTGATGTTCTCCACAGAGAACGAGGGTATATTGCCAAATATTCATACCTGCCCCTGCCTTATTTTAAAACTGCGGTGATTTTATGTATCTTGAAGCCACACCTGCCTGTCTTCTCTTGAATTTGACCAACACAAATTTCATCGCTGTGCATTTACAAGTTTGTGACATGTTGTCCCTGAAGTGTGGAACAGAAGGGATGGCCTGGATGAAATGCAGTTCCTGTAGTCCTAGTAAATGAAAATTGACCCAACTGCTTTGTGCTTTTTAGCTCTTAACGTGGTTTAGGTTTTGTCATATCCCCATTCTAAACTGAACAGAAGTTGTAGCTGTCCTGTTGGGAAAGAAGCAGTGTGTGAAACTCAGGGTTTGAGGTGGCACTTCTTAGGACTCTCTTTTCAGCAAATAGGTCGCTAACCAGATATCTTTAAAAATGTGCGAGGATAACAAAGTTAATGGTCTGAAAAATACCTGAATTGGTGACAGTTCTCTCTTTGGAGGGATTAAGCAATAATCAAACACCAGTTGAATTCTATTATCTGCATGGAACTTTCTACAAAAAGCATGTCATTCAGTTAAGACTGATTCCAACATCCATCAGCCCAGTCTTCATCAGGTAAGCTCTAGTAACAGGTGGTTTTAAAGATTTTCTTGTCTTATCCAGAATAATTTTGTTTGTATTAACCTTGTTAAGATAAAGTGTGGGGCTTAGATTTATTGTTTTAACCTATGACTATATTAAAATAGGCTTATTACTCTCCTGGCAGTAGGCCTGATTTATGGCACTGCCATAAATCAGTTGTGCTGATTCAGCTGTTTGCATAGCTATTGTCTAAATGCATCTTTGAAGTAATCCAATTAAAAACCTCTTAAACTGAATCATAGTTGCATACAGCTATTCCATCAGCATTGTTTAACTTGACAGAGGATTCCTAAAATACTGCTAACATCTGTTTAATTTCCCTGAGTTGAAAACCAAAGTGATTTTTTTATTTGAGGAGGATTTTTTTTTTCCTCTATGCCTCTTTGAAAGTGACCCCAACTAAGTTGTGTATGGAACTTCCAGTAAGTGAAACTCCTGCAGTGACAGAAGTGCCTCTCCAGTGACACCATGGATGAATGCCAATATACAGTACAGTCCTCAGTTGCTGTTGGGGCCTTTGCTTTGCAGATATAAATGTGTGTGTTCAACATCTCTGTCAATGTCTTTAGAGCCATTGTGACCTTTCCTTCTGCCCTGCTCTAAGTCCATCTCAAAATCCACTGGAGTTACAGTAGGACTTTGGTCTTTGTGTCTTTAGGGCACTCTGTAAAACAAGCAGACCTGTATAGAAACAGAACCACATCACAGTGAAGATAAACAATTAAAAGCTTTTGCAGTTTTGGGGCAAATTAGATAGGAGCTGTTAAAACTCTCAAGGAAAATAAATGAAGTATTGTTTTATTTCACATTCTCCTTCACACTGGGGGAGTTAAATCTCCTTCAGTGTTAGTCTGGGAACTGGAAGGGAAGGGCAGGTTGCTTACTTGTGAAAGGAAAATTCACAAAAGGATATATATTCAGATTTCTATACAGCTTGGATTTTTTAGTAGAGAATTTACTGTGTACATTGGATATCACAATGCATCCTTATTTATTAAATTTTCTGAATTATTTATTTTGTATCTTTTAATACTGTATTTCGGAACAAACAATTGAATTTTAAAGATGAGTTCACTGCATTAGGTGGATATTTCCAGGTATGCACATGGGCTGCTTTCCAAAAGTCTCTCTGTAAAAAAATTGGTATTTTAAGGCTCTAATCCTTATGGTTGCCTGTGGTGGTATGTGTGTAACTAATTTCTCTAGCTAAGGCTTTAGTGAGTTGAAGTTCTGAAAGCATCAAGAGGCCTCAACAATTGTGTGTTCCTAAATTGTTTCCCAGTGCAGATGATGAAATGCATTTTATAAACATTTTAGAATGTTTTTAATAAAAGCAATTTCTATCCCTATATATCAATTGGATATGTCTTCTTTCACTTTCTCAAGGAAATTCTGCATCTTCCTCAAATTCCTTTGAAGGGTAGATGATGAGGTTGGGTCAGCTGTGAGAGAGTTTCTACATCTGTGTTGTCTTGGGGAGCTATAAAGTCTGGAGAGCATGAGCAATTACCATGTTTCATAAATGTTTCAAAGCTGGCAAAAAGCAGAAAAGTGTCTCTTCCTGTGAGGGAAAGGGGGAGTTCCTGCTCAACTTCTTTCCAGTTTCTCCTGTGATACTGCCAGGAAAGTGTAGAGCAAGGGCAACAAGCGGGGCTGAGGGAAGCAGTTCCTGAGAGGGTGGTGCACGTGGGATTTTTGAACACTGAGGGGAATGAAGTGGGAACAGAGCATAAGTGGGTTCTGCTCCATGCTCCTTCCTGTGAAAAGGAATGCCAGAGTCCTGGCCCTTTATGAGCCTCATTCTTCAGGTCTGCTCCGGTCCCCTGCCTGTCCCACTCTTCCTATGAGTGGTCCCCACAAGACAAAACCCAATCCCCAAATACCAAAGAGGCTCAGGGAATTCCTGTTTGGAGGAGGAAGGTCAGGGGGATGAGGTGTGTGCTGAGCTGCAGAGCTACCACATGGCTTTGTGCTGGCTGATGCCCTTTGTTTGGTGGGTTGAGTCAGTTCTGAACTCGGCCAAGTGGCCCTTCCTGGTTTCCTAGAGTGTGTCTCCAGCATCAGGGGTGTGAGGAGAAGAAAGGCTACAGACCCTGGCTGATGTGCTTAAGGCAAAGTGCCTTTCCCTGCCCACCCGAAGCCTGTTGGGTGGTTTGTTTTGGTAAGCTGTTGCTGCATGGAAACACAGCAGGAGCTGCTGCTTCTGCCTCCACTGCACCCCCTTTTCTGAAGTTATAGTCAAATGTGAGGGGTACAGCTTGTTGAAGGAGAAGGAATGCCTATTTGGCTTTGCTGACGCTAGTCCAGCATTTTCTTTCAGACTTTGCCACTGTTCAGTCTGCAGCTCTCCCAGCTGCAGGTATCTGGAAGCTGAAAGGTTATGTCAGCCTGGTAGTAAGCACAGAAAACCCTCCTCCCCACAAATAAAAGTAGATAAAGTAAAAATTACCATGCACTGATGCCACTCCTCCGACTGTTTTCTCTGGACCTTGCAAGAGGGATTGGTCCCTGAGGTACTGAGGGCTACCTCCCCTTGGGCCTATGTGCCCAAAACTTTCTATCAGGCAAGAAATTAAGACTGTACTTGACATAAACCAAGTCGCAGTATTAAACTAGTATGAAAGGGCTGTAGGCAGGAATTTTATGCAGTTTGTTGTTTTGTTTTTTAAGCAGGTGATGGAGACATCTTAAGAGAAGATTGATTACATTGTTTGTGTTGGTATTAAATTTCAAGAGCTTCAGAACTGCAATAAAAATTGAAATTACTATTTATGTGGCCTACAGAAGCAGATACATTTAGCTGACACTTCAAGTAAGTGTACATAACCTGTCCTAGTATGGAGGTTTACATTAATATTTACTGACGAAGAGGCAGCTCCACCTGACTGCATTTTTTGGGATTCTTTCACAATGGGATTTTGTAATGCTCAATTAGATATATAAGATGCTGTTTTCAGTTTTTCAGAAATCACAAAAGGAAAACTGACTTAATGGGGCACATTTATTGCCTCAAGAACTACCAACGTACACTATGGGAATGTGCATATCCTAAAAATCACCCCAAGTGATGCCTGTCTCTGTGTCCACATAACAAGCAGTTTTGCTTTTCCTGAATGTGTAGTCATAGTAAGAATTATTCACTAAATAAGCATAATGTCAGAGAAACTTAGTTCAAGTTAATTAAGACCAGCATGTGAACAGCAAGATTTATTTTTCAGTCTTTACTAATGCAACAGTTTTAACAAATGCCATGAAAATCCCTACTTCATTATGTTGTCCCAGTGCTAATATGATAAAAACAATTACAAACAGATTTGTATAAAATCCGAAAGTTTTTTTCAGAAACCTGATCAATATATACAGATTGCAGCTGTAGTAAACAGCAATGCTGCGAACTCTTGAGTAAGAAGAGTAGTTGTAGTAGTTGAGTAGTTGTTTTATATGGAATATAAAATACTGCACCTATATATATGGAATTCTAGAGATCCCTTGAGCTTTCCTTAAAAAATCACTCATTAGTTTTCTTTGTCTTCTTACCCCAGCCTCTGCAGCCATTTCAGAAAAGGCACCTTTTTGTTGTAACAAATTCTGTGGTGTGTCATATTCTAGAATCCTTCCTGCATCCAGAACAAGCACTCTCCAATACCAAAGCAGAAAGACCACAGAAGAAAAATCAGCTCTTCAGCCACATTTTCCGGTCCTAGTACAGGTATTTCTGGATTATGGGAACGCATTTCAAGGAAGTAATTTATTTTTCAAATGGCTTATGAAAACTTACTTACCTCTTTGGATCCATGACTGTGTGTAACCTCTGGGCTATAGTTAACACTGTGCAGTTGTGAAACTCTCTTTTGAATGGTGGACTGCACAAAGTTACTTGTTTCCATGTCAACAGAAGCTGTCACCTCATCTAGGACCAGGATTTTTGTCTTTCACAGCAAAGCACGGGCCAGACAGACCAGCTGTTTCTGCCCAACACTGTTAAAAATACATTTGAGAAGGGCAAGTCAGGCACATGGAGGACAGGGAGCACAAGATAAAGCTGAGATTACCGTGGAGCCTGTCTATACTTCTTTCCTAACAATACCTTATCCTCCTGGAAAGACTACTGAAATATGTTCATCCTGCTTTGGAATTCTCTTTATTCTTGCTCAGCATATCAACAGTAGTTAAGGTAGGACTCTTCAACACCCTTGGCTGAACTTTGAATCTTAAACCTAGTCTTGTCTTCAGTTTCTATATTGACATTAAGTGGGCACTCTGAATAAGCCAGATTGAATGCTGAACCACTTTTTGATAATGTTCAGTGTAAAAGTTTGGATGTTTCTGTATGATAGCTGTAGTATGTGCCTTTCACTATTGTCCTCCTGAACATGATCTGTCAAAAAAATCCAGGTTGATATTCAGTACACTCTATTTAAGACCTGTCCCTTTGCTGCTGAAAGCTTCAATATTTGTCTCCTCAGTTTAGAATTATTTCTAGTGTCATCCTCCTTGCACAACTATGGATTAATGTTTTACAAGTTAAAACTCAGCTGTTTTGCCTAAGCAAATAAAACAAAGGAATAAGCTGTCTGCACTGTGGTGGGTTTGGAATTTGATGGGGTTTCTTTTTGGTTGGTTGGGGTTTTTTTCTGGTTTATTTTTTTAATTTAAATGAGCACTTTTCTACCCAAATCTAATGAGGTGCTGCATGAATTGCAACACCACGCCTCCCTTCTTTACACTTACTTATATACTTGAGCTGAAATTAGCCTACTCCCTTGGCTTCCCATACAGCACAGGCCATCAGAATTGATACCACTGTGCCCAGTTGGTCACCTCAAAGACACTTGCACTACCAGAATAGTTCTACTAAGAATGCCAGGAGATGTGTCATTTTTATGCTGATACCTTCTGAAGTAAATTCTCTGGAAGGAACGCATTACAGTACCGGAAAATAACTGCATTAGCACTTTCCTGATTATGTACCTGAGATTTTCACCACCTTCTGAAATCTCATGGAGGAGCTTCTTTGGCAGTGACTGGACAAAATCCTTTAAGTCACACAGTTCCAGCACCTCCCACAGTTCAAGATCAGAGTGTTTTCCAAGTGGATCCAGATTTGACTGCAGTGTCCCAGAAAACAAGATGGCAGAATAAATAGCAGCAGAATGTGAATGCACAATTCCAACGTGATCCTAAAACAGGCTGTCATAAATCCTTACATTAAGAGAAGGAACTGAGACAAATAATCTTGGACATGGATCTTTGCAAGGGAAATTTTAACAGTTTGAAGCTCGTGAATGGGAGGACAAAAATCACTTGGGGTCTCTGTGAGCTCAGTTCTTCATTGAGGTGAAATATAAAGGGCAAGAGATTTCTTGTGCATTCTCTGTGCCCCGGTTCTGTGGCTGACTAAAGACCTGCCCAGCACTTGGCAACTGCCACAACACATGAATTACTACTATACTTAGGTTTGTGAAGCACTGGATACTACAGTCATGAGCACTGTTAAGAAAAATTAGAAGGCTGTGACTCTAAGTTAAATATCCTTAATTTCCTTTAAGAAAGATAACATATTCAGCAACCAGAATACCTGCAGAGATTTATAGACAGAACTAATGCTCCTAGAGATGGTGAACAGACACCATGACCTAGTGCAGTCACAGTAGCTGTGACCCAACAGGCGGAAGAGGCCAACAACACTCACTAGCAAGTTACATGCAAACAGAGCTGTGACAGTTTTGAGGGAGCTCAGTGACCAAACAGGATGAGATAAAGGAGATAGAACAATCTCTGAAGAACAGCATATGGAACACCTGTGACCTGTGTGGGGTGTGGATACGCCATGACAGATAATTGTCCCTATATTTTTTTAAATTTCTATTCATTCTTATCTGTCAGCAGTGTTTCTGAAGCTCTTACCACAGTGAAATGGACAACACTGGCTCCTAAGCATAAGATTAAAGAAAATTGCATTCTTAGTTTCTGTCTACATAATACTTAAGATCTAGTCTAACTATCAACTCATCAATAAAACTCACCTTACTTAAGACACACTTCAAATATGTGGTTCTCATATATTATCTTTGCAAGGGCAATGACAAAGTAAATTATTTTACTGAACTTTTAAGTAAACATTCCTACATAATATTCAGTAAGTGAACAAGAACAAGGAATTAAATATGAAGTTTAGTTGTACATGACTTAAAAATAAACCTACTTTCATTAACTTGATTTTTAAATATGTTTTAATAATTATTATTCCATTTACATTCAAAAGTGGAAAACAATTTATCATAAGCTTCCCAGAATTAATGTAATTAAAACAGAAACTCTGTCCTTCCCAAGGGATGTGGCGTCATTGATGCTTCCATGTATATTCACCTACTCAACTTGTAATTCTCTTTTCATATGCAATGTGGTAACAGCAAAAATTTATACTATTACTTCAATTTAGAGCATAGGATATTGATAAACCCACTGTAGAAGAACTCACTGTATTTCCAGGCAGTGCTACAAACAATGCAGCAAAGAACACCATTAAATTTCCCAGAAACTCAAGCCTGACAGCCAGGCACCTGTAGTAAATCAAGGCAAAGAAAAGATGGAATTACCCACCAATTTTTTTATAGCCTTTTGAACTCTGAGATCATTATATTAGCAATTTACCCACTTCACAAAAGATATAAGTACTATCATTCCCATTTTACAGATGAACTGGGGGGTCAATATGACATATCTGGAACTGGTAGCACCACTAAAACCAAAATGCATGTGTCTCAACCCCGTTCCCTCCTCATGCTGCTTTCCTGCTCCTCCTGTCTGAAAAAGATTCAGGTATAGGGCTGACCTACAGACCAGGAATCTCTTTGCTCATCTGTGACTAACTGCACTGAATCACAAATGAATGTGAAGAAATGGACTTTATTTTGCTTAAAGCCAGGATTCCAGTCTCAAGAACTCCCTGGTGCCTGTGTGTGACAGCAGGTTACTTCCACATGAACTGCTGAAGTATGAATTCAATTTGTTCATAAACTGGCAAGAGGAACTGTGAGCTGAAATGTAGCATAGTCCATGCTTATGACCTATTGGTAAACGACTTTTTTTTTTTCCTTCTTTTTTTAAAATCTTCTCATCCCAGACAGCATATGCATATTTTCTACAAACCCACCAGTTTCGGGTAGATAAAGAAGAAATCTTAGTGCTTAAATATAATCTAAGCATTCATTACAAAGAGTGGTGGATAAATTGCTCTTGTCACAGAATCACAGGTTTTGGGTTGGAAGGGATATACAAGGATCATCGAGTCCAACTCCTGGGCCTGCACAGGACCATCCCCAAGAATCCCCCCATGTGCCCAGGAGTATTGTCCAAACACTTCACTGCTTCTCAGTGGCTTTACTCTGACTAAAGCTGAACACTGACTTGTGGAATTCCACAGAAGAGGGTTCAGCCACAAACACAAACCTGCTGTCAAGTATCTGTTTGAGATGTGGTTGCTGTAGAAGCAAAGTTCTCATACACAACATTGATATTTTTCCTAATCAATCTCTCCTGGTGGCCAAATGCTGAAAATCTTGATCTCCCTGCCAGAGTCTCACTGAAGTGGGAGATCACTGGGGCCTGTAATGCTCCTGCCAGACGTTGGGTTTGCTGGGAACTTGCAGTGTAGTAGCGCTAATGAAACAGCACAGACAGTTTTCAGCTAAGGATTCTGGTAAGTAATCCCTGTAAATTTTCAATATGGAATAAGCTGGAAGTGACTATACAGAAAAAAGTATTCACAAATAGTATAGAAAAAAACCCTGCTGTCTCTTGGGACACACCAATGATGGAAAAACATATTCCTTGTCTTATTTGAAGCCAGACATAAAATGTGTTTAGGTGTTTAAAAAATATTTTCCTTAAAGTATTAAACAATCTAAAGTGATCAATAAGTGTATTTTTTTCCCTGAGGATCTACTGCTGTGCAGTTCTGACTCAACTGGCTTGTTTTCCTAAACCTGTGGTTTAGCTTTTTTTTTGTTGTTGTTAAGAAATAGTGAACAGTAACTGTTTCTTCACAGAATGAAGAAAGACAACATTTTGCTGTGAGTCCACTCATGAGCAGCTCCTATGGTATACCCATACCAGAGTGTTAAAATCCACAAGTTCCCAACTCAGGTGGCAACCCTACTGCTGTACCATTAGGTCTGAAGGTTGCTGATCAGGGATCCTCAGCAGCTCTATCCTTTTTTCCTCCACTTCCTTCAGTGGTGACTTGACAAAAACAGTTTGGAGAGTCCACCACGAGTCTCCCCCACTTGGTACCAAGGGCTCCAATATCTAACAGTGGCTGAGTGATTTAAGCTTGTGCAGCCCAAATTGTTCATACTGTACCTTCTGAGGACTGTGAAGAAGAAAGGTTGATAGAGCAGGAGCAGAAGCTGAGTCTAGCCCACTGAAGGAAGAAAAGTTAGAGACAGAAAGCTCAGTCACAGTTAGGTGTGCTATCCAATTTTCATTCTACTTAAAAGACTGAGAGACATCCTTTAAACAGCCTTCATGCTTTGCATTCCAATCAAAACATGTGCAGTTTCACCTCAATAAAATGTAACTTAAAATAATTAAGCTACATAATCACTTGTACAAATGGCTGAAACATGACAGAGTACAAAATTAGCCTTTTATAGCACTTGTTCATAATAGGTTTACCTGAGCTACAGCAGAGATCACAGATGGTAAATCAAACAAAGGCTGTAGCAAAATGTTGAATAGAGAAATAGATGTGAAAACTTTAGTTACTGTCAGAACATTCTCTTTGTCCAGATGAAAGAAGACTCCAAATAGCCAGTAGACTCCAGTAGCCAGTGAGACCTTTTAAATAAAAAAATGGAAAAGATATATTAAGAAACACAATTACATTATAACTAAAATTTATACACAGACACTATTCTTGTTTTCTGGAGAACAACTTGTCTTACACTATTCAGATTGAGGAATGGAAGGCATTAAGTGCCTCAGTCTTTCCCTCAGCCTTTGTGGCTGTGTTTCCTTCCCATTCAATAAAGGATGGAGACTGCCTTTAGCCCCTCTTTTGTTACTGATGTATTTATAGAAATATTTTTATTGTCTGTAAGGGCAGTAGCCAGATTAAGTTCAAGTTGGATCTCGGCCCTTCTGATTTTCTCCCTCCCTCATGACATCCTTTTAGTCCTCCTAAGTTGCCTCAGTCCTTTTCCAAAGGTAATGAACTCTCTTTTTTCCCCTCAAGTTCCAGCCAAAACTCTCTGTTCAGCTCATCTTTTAGCACATGGGGACGGCCTGTTCATGCCCCTTTAAGAGTTCCTTCTTTAAGCAAAGCTTTCCTGTATTTAGACTTGAGTGTTTGAGAAGGAATAGATAAAAATTACAGATTGAAAATGCACTTCCCTAAAACCTGAAAAAGGAGTATAAAGAAGGTAGTTGATTTCTATGCAAAAGAAGCAGTGTGACTAAAGCAGTGCATGAGGTTCAGGAGCTTTGGGTTTGGTTTCTGATTTTTTAACACAGGTCAATTCATAATCTCTCCTCTTCTTTTCTAGTCACACACATAGCATTAGAACCCAAAAATTCAAATATATTGTGTTGAGAAATTTAATGTTTTGAGATACTGTGAGGCAGCATTTGTGACCCAGTCAGCTACTAAAGCAACAGGGAACATGAAAAACAGTTTTGAAAAAATTTATAGTTTTATGAAACTACCAATAAAAGGAACACATGTCAAGGTCAGCATGGAGTAAGTTCTCATATAGCCAGATGACTTTAAAACATCCACTTCATGTTCTCTAATCCTCACGACCTTCCTTTGATAGGCAGGTTCCCATGTATAAAGTTGCAGGATCTAGATAATCAAATAAGCATATTTTAATACACCAAAAAAGCAGTGACTATGCTTCAGATATTAACTTAGTATCCAAGTGTCATTTTCAAGTATTCAGAAATGCCAGACTAAAAAAATCTGAATGTTTTACAAGTGAAAGCAAGACCTGATCTAACTCTAAATTAGGTTGTTCTCATGGGACATATACTCTAGTCACTCTTAAATTCTTTAGAAGTCAACGTGTCCCTTACGTATCATAAAGAATGAGCTGGTTTCAAAACACGAAAAAATAACAAAAATAAGACAACTTTTAAAAGCACTTTTCTTCTATGCTACAATCTTGCTTTTCTAAAGGTTTTCAGATATCTATTAACATATTTTATATTCTCATTAAAATGTGGTAATAAAATTCATGCATCTTAGCTAGTAAGCTTTCCAAGTCATATTAAACCAGTAAATATTTTCGAAAAACACTTAAAGCATATTCGGTTAAAACATTTTCTCCTTAAACTTTATCATTGTCAGGTATGAAATATTACTCATAAACCCTTAGTTTTTTGAAATAACTTATACATCTTTATAATAATATATAATATTAATAATATAGTAATAATATCTTTACAACAAAGCCCCTTATTAGTTGTGGCATTACCTTTATTNAGATATATATTTAGTATTTTAAAATATTCATTAGACAGCACAAAGTATTGAATACATTAAAATAGTTTACCCTAAAATATCATAAAGAGCACATTTCAATTTTTGGTTTTCTTTTCTTTATGTTGAATTAAAATCTTAACAGGCTTCAATTTCCCAGGGCATTCAGGAAATATGATATAGTTTTAACCTTCAAAATCTCTAAGCAGATAAATACAGACTCACCAACAATTTAGTGCAACACTAAATACACACACATGAATATATATGTAATGCTATACAATATAAAACACTGTGTACAGATATATGTATATATACAGGATTTAGGATGAAGCTTTCCTCTGTTATTGATTAATACATTGTTACTTAAGAAACCAAATTAACATAGAAATTATTGATCCTATACTACACTTAGGCTCTTCTGCATCTCACATTTCTCTAACAGCCATGAGCAGCCTCTTTAATGTTTGGAGGCTTATTCATATACAACACGAAGTTGAAAACTTTTAGTCCTTTGTATTTCTTCTTTCTCTCATATCACAGTAGGGACCTAAGTGCAATGGAGCTCCTGCACCTCACCTGCAGAAGAGGTGACAGAGGTTTTTGGTGTTTTTTCAGTATTTCTAAATAGTCACAGCCTTACAAAAGAATTAATGGGAACCCAGATTCTTCACTGTATGTTACACCATCAAAGGCAGAAAGAGACAACTAATTGCCTTGATAGCAATGCAAAATTTGGGGTTGTAGTATTTTTTTCCAGTGGAAATTGTTATGGAAACAGGCAATAGAGTCCCAAGAGATCTGTAGCATCAGAGGAGCAGAAAAGAAGTCAGAATACACACAGTACCTCCAGGGGAATTCCTGTAATCTCAGGAGAATGTGCTACATTTTAGTGAGCATCTTAGCCAGAATAGGAAAACTGGAAGACAGGCATAATCCTACAAAATCCCTTACTGAATGGAATTAGCTCATATCCAAAAATATAGCTGTTTCCTAAATTGAGTCACGCAGTGATCTTTACTAATACAAAAGTATTGTTTCAGGATAATGAAAATTTAGGTATCCAACCTACATACTAGTTTAGCTATCAAACATAGAGCTCTCTTTCTGCAGTCACACTTCTTCCTTCGTTGAAAAAGAGCTGCAGCTTGGCACTGTTTATTTCCTTGGGCTTTAGCTTAGATGCAACAACACTCTTCTAACACATGCATAATCAACATCCCCCTTCACCCCTGAATTATGACAACTTAGCCCCTCCTTATTATGCTTATTTAAATAGCTCACCTTCAGTCTTCTTACTTTGGCTGCAGTGAGTGCATTTATAGGTACAACCAAACGCAGCAGCGCAACACCTGCTAGGTCTATAGGGCCAGGCTCTCTCCTGAGGAAGACAACAGCCATGATGGTCTGAAAAGGTGCTGACCACAACAGGTTCATGATGATGGAGAGCTCCAGGAGTTGCTGAGCATCTACTGACATCAGGTTGACAATCTGCCCAGGATTACATTGCTGTCGTGAGGAATTTGCTGGAGTTAAGGCCTGCAACCAGGAACTAGAGAGGCCACAAAAAACAGCAACCTGGACTGCTTAAAGGACAACAATTAGGGCAAAGCTGAACCTGGTGAAAGAGACTTGCAACTCTTTATCACTTCATATGCTACATATTAAGATGATAGTAAACTTTTTTATATGTCAGACAGCTACTTTTATTTCTACATTATTAGCACCTGCATTTTCTATAGCTGAAAATGCTGCTGCTTCAGCATATTTTATTAAAGGTGGGATAAGTTACAGATAGATTTCCACTGTGGTTAGTCATCCTTTAAACATCTGAAAAACAATGAAACTACTGGGTAATGAACTCAAAAGCAATTTCACTAAAATCAGGGGAAACAGTAAGCTCTGAAGGAGAGTGTGGCAAAATTCAGCTTCTCATATTCACTACTCCTACCTAGTAAAAACAGTGATCCTGTATACCCTTACTTTTTCCCAGATATCCAACCCAAACAGTTTTCCCATGTCATTCAGTCCATTTGGGAAATTAACCCATAATCAAAATAGAAGGAGTTCAGTTTCTACATGTATTTTGAATATTATGTCTGTATAGGTGGCTGACAGAAAGTGTTTAATTTCAGGATTACAGTCTTACAAGAGAAATTCTGCTGAAATTCAAAAATATTATAAATAAATAATCATGAGAATACAATGTCAGTCTGTTGGTCTGTCCCTGCTGTGTAGTGACCACTACCGTTGCTCTGAAAATGAAATTAATTTTAAATTCCATCCATTAGATCAACAACCAACAATAAACATTTCATAAACTAAGACACTGGCAACTTGTTTAATTGAGTCTATTTTAGGTCTAGGTGTGGTGACAGATCACAACAAAATATGATGTTAAAAATAGCAGGTTTTATCTGTGTTTTCTAATCTATTGACTTAGAAGCAATTCTCAAATACAAATCCCGACATGAATGTGCTATTGTTGACTTCTGTGACAATGGAACAGAAATAAAGAAAAAAAGAATTTTATAAAAGAAAAAATATTAAAAAAAAATTAGACATTTGTACTTAAAAGCATTCTAACTGCCAACCACAAGAGTAAGAGACAAAAAAAATCTATAGGAAAATTCTGATTTTTATGTTAGTAAAAGATTATCTTAAATAACCATCAGCCATGTTGTCTTCAAACAGATTTTATGGTTAACCATTTTTATCAGGATTACATTGATTTAGGGCATATTTTGGAGGTAAAAAATAATTCTGTTCATTAACTCTTTTCATTATAAATGCTCATCTATTTGATCATCTTTTAACATGTCTGTGGTAAGCACAATTTCTAAAAACCATTTCTTTCAACCTCTTGGTATCAATGACATGATACCAGTGCCACTGCAGTTTCCCACTAAACGCCATTAAATATTATATATTTATGGGAGTTTTTTAAAAGTAGAGAGGGAAAAAAAATCACAGAACAGAAGGAAAGTCAAGTATATTTTTTAGTCCATTTTTCTTAGCATTTGATTTTATATTTGTATATTAAAAACAATATCGTGGAACTTTTACTAATTTTGTCTCAGTCCTTTAGCTATGAAATTTCTGATCTTTTTCAGCTTTCCTTCATTAGATCACCTTCAGCTGATCGCAGGGAGGGAGGTTTAGATACTGGTAACCTTTTAGCTTTATTGTTAATACTGTTCTTTGAACATAAAATTAAACACATTAAAAACTAACTTCATTACTTGTGGACTCATAAAAGCCAGAACGTCAGCTGTAACTTTCAAAAATGCAACTTTAATCAACAAACATTTAAATGTTTGCCATAATGGCAAAACCAAAGATGGTTTTTGGAAACTTGTTTTCTTAAATAAAACTCTTTGGATGTAAGAAGCCTGCAAGATTACAAAAATACCAAGAGAATTAAGAGAAAAAAATATTTTTGAACTTCACCCACATTTACAATATCAAATATGTAATATCAGAGTGTCCATCTGAAGCCATCAGGGTACCATAATCTGAAAAAGAACCTTTCCTACAGATAAAACAAAAGCTTTGGGGTAAGAAATGAAGACTGATTTTATTTAGCCTGGTGAATAGTTATTAAGGAAAGAATAAATGCAATTCCTAGGGTTGCCCCTATCATCCACAAACATAATTACAATATACTTTAATCCTCAAATTATTATCACAGGTCAAACAAAATGTATCAGAAAAAATAGAGATAAGCTTCAATATAAATGCAAACTCATTTATTGCAGGCTTACAGCAACTTTATAGTTAAGGTTGAATAACCCTTCTATTATTTCAGAATATTTTCAGTTGTCAAGCAACAATTTTTTCAGTCTGAATTTAGCCCAAACAATTGAAAAGATTCTTATAAGGGCTCAAAAAAAAAAAAAAAAAAAGATACTTTTTTACACATCGTAGTGATGATGGACAGCAAACTGATAATGGACTTCTTTACCTGCCTGAAATACAAATGCAAAGAAAAGGCACAGGGAAACAGACAAGTTCAAACAGAAAAGAGTTGGATAGTTGTTGATAATTCATCAGCAAGTAAAAGTCACTGTACATTCTGTACCAGTCAAAGTAGATACCTTATCACTTGAAATGTTGAAAGGTAACCCAGTGTCTTTCTAAGAGACAAGTTTGACCTTAAACAATTTGTAGAAAAATCCTACAGCCATACCAGAGATCACTGATCCCAACACTGAGGGGCCTCTGTATCCTACAAAATGTAGGCTATTCAATAAACAGATTTTTTAAATCTTCTCCAGATTCTAGACTCAGCTTTAGAAAAGGATTTTGCCTGTTATCAGAATTATAGCTACCATTAATCCTGGGGCAGACTTCTGGGCTTCTTTTTGCCACTGCTTTTCAAAGTTAGGACACTGTATGGTGAATCACCTTGATTGAGTTCAATCCCTCTCCAATGGCTTCTTGTAGCCTAGAGATATCACTCTGAAAGAAAGCAATTAATTTAGACAGCCTGAAATAAAGCAGGAAAAAAAAGAAGGACTGCTAACTCAAAAAGCTAATAATCTAGTGCATACAAATAAACTCTGTAATCAAAGTAATAGATGTAATTCTATGAAAGCTACAGACTAAATAGTTCAGTACACTGAAATTCACCTGAAGTAAGGAGAGCCCACGGAGATTGTCACATCTGAACAGAGAGTTCTGAAGAACCATTATACCTCAAAATCTGTGTATATTTCTGATCCTATACTTTTTTACAGAAAAATATACTATTTAAAAAAATAAAAACAACATGCTATCATTATCCACTTACTATTCTGATCTGGAATAAAATACCTTTCTATCACAGGAGGGCATTATCATTGAATCCTAGAATCCTTCTGATTGGAAAAGACCCTTAAGATGATATAAATAAACTAACACGGAAGGATATCCCTAAGTGTCACGTCTACATATCTTTAAGTATCTCCAGGGTTGGCGACTCACTACACTGCAACTCATCTTCAGGCAAGGTAAACCACATTACACTGCTGGGTTTCAGGACAAATACAATCAAAATTTCCTTACAGAAGGCCTTCAGCTGTTAAAGTTTTCTTTTAATGAAGTGCATGACATTGGCTAACTAGAGAATACCTTGCATGTACTACTGAATATTTGTTCCTGGAGATCTAGAAAGTTGTTATAATGCCATTGTTAAAGAACGCCATTAGATAACGTATAAAATGTCTGTTACTATGAATAAACAATATTCCACGAAGTATTTGAATATTATCTCCAAATGTTACAAATTTTGATTTTTGTGCAAGAAGCTAACAGCACTCTCATGGTCAGGCTCAAGCCAGAATGATGTTGTGGAATGTAAGGGCACAGTCTACAATTCTGTGAGCATCAATGAACAACCACAACCAGTTTAATAAATTCTCACCTGCTAAACCAGGAATATGTTAATTTACTGAAGAAAGAAGCATTCTCTTCAGTGTTGTGATTCTGTTTAAAAAAGAACAAAGGAAAAAGTATCAATGATATTTGAAAGAACAACATCCTGTTGGTGTTTTTGTTTTCTTCTTTACTAAACATGTATTTTTAGAAGATATTTATTTCTGAGCTATCAAAACGCCTCTATCTATACAAACTTTTTTTTTTTGCCTATCACCTTCTCCCACCAACACACTCTAACACAAGGTACGAAGATGGGAGAGGTCTACAGCCTCATGAATTAACAGAACAACTTAACTGGCTTCCTTAAATCTTTGACAGTTAAATTTCTGCAGGGTTTATTTTTCTTCCCCTATTTGATAATGTACCTACTGGATATTATCAACAACTAATATCTAAAGAACAGCAGGTTCCTTTCAGGACACCCTACGAAATAAAGCACTGCTAACATGTGCCGTGCATATAAATGAAAAGAGTATGAGGCCTGTGCACTGCTGCCAATTTCATAAGGCATTGGAGATAAGAGTAACAGAGGCAAACAAACACGAACTCTCCCTTAGTGCCCGAGAACGTGTGTGTATCCACGCCCAGGAGTGACTGCAGCACAACCCAAGAGTGAATTCTGTCCCTCGGTCACTACCTCCTTAAAATCATCCTAGCCCAAGAACGCAGTTGCAGCCTTTTCCAGCAGGTGCCGTGAAACACCCACCGACACTCTTCTGTCGTTTTACACAATCATTTTTGTTGTGCTTTCAGTAAAATGCCGAATGGTTACACGATAATGCGGTAAATGATTGCAAACAGGCGATAGTGATGTATGTCCCCTTTCCGTAACAAAAACACCCGCTCCTGAACCTCTGCGCCCTCACAGCACGGAGCACTTGGCTGCGGAGGAACACCCACGGTCGTGCCCTTTCCCTCCTGCTTAAACCCTGCTCCTGCGCCCTGAAGATCATTCCCTCCTTATCCACGCAAAAGGTTACACACCAGAACACATCAGCTGCGTTTCTAGGGGACAGACTATCAGGCATCCGACCCGGAATCTCGGCGGGTTTGAGGCGGCCGTGGGAAGAAGCGGGCACCGCTCGAGGTCCCGGAGCCGCCCGGAGCCGCCCGGAGCCCCACCGAGAGCCCTCCTCCTTCCTCCTCAGCCCTCCTCCTTCCTCCTCTTCCCTCCTCCTCCCTCCTCTTCCCTCCTCCTCCCTCCTCCCCAGCCCTATCACCTCGTAGCGGCCCCGCCACGACCCTCGGGAGGCGGCCAGGGCTCCGGCAGCGCCTGCTGGGGGAGGGAAGGGGAGGGAAGGGGAGGAGAGGGAAGGGAAGGGCGGCCCTCGCCTCAGCCTTTCCCGCGGCACGCCAGCCCCGCCACCTCGGGAGTGACCCTGTGACAGGAGCCGCGGGAATGGCCCGAAGCTGAGTCAGGGGAGGTTTAGGCTGGATATCAGGAAAAGGTTCTTCACCCAGAGGGTGTCTGGGCACTGGGACAGGCTGCCCAGGGCAGTGGTCACAGCACAAAGCTGACTGAGCTCAAGAAGCGTTTGGACAATGCTCTCGGGCACAGGGTGTGACTCTTGGGGTGTCCTGTGCAGGGCCCCGAGTTGGACTCGATGATCCTGATGGGTCCCTTTCAACTGTGAAAAACGAGGTTTACTCTTGGTAAAATTTTAAAAGGTTTAATAAGGGGTTTAATAAAAAGGACAATAAGAGACAGAAATAAAGCAAAGAGTTAATACTGCCGGGTGCTTGGCACGATGCCAGGGGCACACCTTAGCTAACAAACTTCTTCTGTTAAATACCCAAGTCTCATACATATTCATAGATTTCTATGCATCATTCAACTATTCCTTTTTTGGTATCTCTTGGGTTTCAAGTCCCCCCTATCCGGTCACTTTTCCTTTTTGCAGGTCTGTTTAAAATTTGATAATCCATTGTAGTCCAGTTCTGCTGACCACATCCTTTTGATCATCTTGTGTCTTACTTCTGATCAATAAATTCTTCCTTCCAGAGTTTGAGGCCTGTCATTGTTATCTTCAACCAGATAGTCTAGGAATTTGGGGAACTTCCTTGCTTATCTTTGCTATCCTGAGTTAACTACATAAAAAAGCATTTTACATATCATGATATAATCCTAAAAAATCACACTACTTTTTTAAACAAACTATATCCATGCTACTTTGTTTTCTTATATTACACATATGACATTCATTTTAATATTTGCGAAAAGCCAATAATACACTATGCACTTATAACACAACTCAGCAGATTCTGTGATTCTCTGCTTCTGTAGCTGTTGTATGCACAACACATTTCAGAAATAATATGAATCTGGAACATTCCTTTAGTGATAAAGTTCAAAGGTATGAAAATTTCTCTCACATAAAAATAGAAAAAAAAACCAACAAAAAACCTCAAAACAAACAAACAAACAAACAAAGATGAATCCAGTTACCCAGTATAAAAGTGTCTTTTTCTTGAATTCCTGTGGTTCTGGCCATGCTCTCTTTTATCTCCTTTTGTTATGTTCAGTACTTGGTGTGTCATTGTCACAACTTGGCCATTTTCTCATTCTTTTAGAGGGTTTTTAATCCACCTGGTGCCCTCCACATTCACTTGAATGGGGCAGGGCTGGTTCAGGAGAGCACTGTGCAATCTTAACGTTTGCACCTTGATTCTGCTAAGGACAAAACTGTAAATTTGGAGGCACTGGTAGAAGCATCTGCTGGTAAGGAAGTTGTTGACCTGATGGACTCTTTACCGTGTGCTGTCATGCTAAAAGATGGTACTTCTAGAGAAATAGGAACTTGAGTTGTTAACACTGTGAGAGTTCTGAAGAGTTTAATCTTGCATGCATTATGGCTGAGACAATTAAAAGACCGACAAACTATAAATAAGACAGAATGTTTGAAAATAGAGCTGATCTACTTTACTCCAACAACAAGTACAACTGGAAAAAGAAATATGTCAGGAAAGAGTGACATGTGAGGGGGTGCATACTCTGTGGCTTTGCTGGAGGAGATGGGGAGGGGGATAGACCACAGCGTGGCACAGTGGGCATAGGTCCAGCTGGGGGCCATGTCGTGGTGGCCACATGACACTTCAATGTTTTAAGGTGCACAATTCAGTTTTTCTTTCCTGGGTTTCCCCTTCTGACAGAAGGAAGAGGTTGATGTTGTCAAATCCTTGCAGAGGAAGCGTGCATGGCACGGGTACAAGTCCCTGGGAAGAAATGTGTGTGCCACAGGGTATTTCCTTCTCCTCTGAGCGAAACTGCACGTGAGCAATGAATAACTAGTGGGAAACCACACAATTATATGAAAATCAGGCTGAGAAACTGTGTTCCCCACGTGCCAGCCTCATCGATATGGTAAAGCATTGTGATAGTTACTGACAAAATACATGCATACAGTGTTGGATGTTGTTCACTTCTCAATAAAAATTACTGGAGTATGATTGCTGTCTTCAAAGCTGTATTTACACCTGCTTTATAACCCACAGCTACCTGGTTGCTACAAACCGGTTTCAATTGTGTACACATATTTAGCATTCCAGGTATATTTTTAAAGTGTTATTTTACAAAGAAGTGCATTTTCAGAAGTCATGCTGATGACAGCAGTGTGAAAAATAATCATTAAAGAATTTATTTTCCAAAGCATAAAAGGTGTGCATTGCCTCAGTGCCTATATTTTCTAACAGAGGATTAGTTACCAACCTGCCAAGCCTATTTAGGAAGGGATTATCAATTTACAGGAATTGCAAACATTAGTGTAGAAGACAGTAAGTCATAAAGTTTTTCCAATAAGTCAGAGTTTTTTGTTTGCAATCTTGAGACAGCTTATTTTCATAGTTAAACATACTGCATTGCAAAAGCCTTGTGGGATTTCTTCTTGCCTGGAAGGGAGGAGTGCTCTTAAGCTTAGCGGTTAGAGAGGAATTTTTCTGTAGAAGAGGAATTTTTCTGTAGAAGTGACCTAAGACGTAAGAGAAATGAGAGTTGTTCTGAGAATGGGATTTCCCAACACTATGGAATCCCTGGGGGCAGAGAGAAGGTCAGAAGGGGAAATATGATTTGCATCTGACCACAGATCAGCATATCAAGACTTGTGTAAGAATTTGATCTTAATCTTGAAAACCACACTGTAATGTGTTCAGATGCTGTCAAAAACTTCTGGGGTTAAATTCAGTCGTAATAGTGACATTCTCTTATTGATAAACCAATCTTGTACTGTAGTAAAATGAAGTTTTTATATCTTTTTTTCAGCCTGAATACTTGGCCTGTCTTGAGAATTTTTTAGTAGCTGGCGGTCTGTGTTCCGCTAAAAATATCAGGGTTCATCCAGCAGGTGCTACTCCGACAGTCCTGAGCACTGTGGGGAATGGTCAAAGTCCTGAAGAGGCAGTGCCAGCATCCTCCACTGGTTTGCGTAAGGCACTTTCAAAGCAGATAACTCTGAATTTCAGCGGGAGAAGGAGCACATCCTCGTGGGAAAAGCACAAGGCATAATGAGTGGGCATAACAACAGTGCAGCGAAGTGGAATGAGAAACATCTGAACTTTGGAGTGTTTGTGAGAGTGTACATGAAACTCAGAGTCATCATGAAGGATTTACCTGACATTGGGCTGTCAGTAGAACCTAGAGTGTAACCAGTAACAGGAAATGAGATATATGAATTTCTCAGAAGCACAAATGCCATTCTGGGTGAGCACAGTTCCCTTGTCACATGGCAGAGATGTGAGTTCACCCCAGTTCAATGTCCTGCTGAATACCACAAAACTTTCTGGGCATTGATTTGGTGTGGGAGTCTTTTCCCTCCACTGATTCCAGAGGGCTTTGAAACCATTTCGTTGGGGTTATATCAACATTACTGTGAGCTGGGCTTATTTCAGTTTCTAGTTCAAGAGAAGCTTGCAATTTCCTCTCTTCTCCCTGTTTCTGCATAAAAGAACAAATTTTAGCAGTTTATTCACAGCTAGTGGCGTTAGGTACGTGTAAAAGGACCTATGTAAGATTTTCTTCTAAGATCAGATAATTGGCTCTTGGATAAACCCAGTAATTGTTTTTACTGGGGCTGTTACTGATTTGGTTTTAGTGGTGTTGATCTCCCCATGCTTTAACTTGTGTCTGCATGGGTACTGTATACAGAGTGCACGCTCAGGCTCCCTGGCTGGACGTTTCTTTGGTGCACTAAATTTTTATTGTAACAATAATCTAGATTAAAAGGTAAGGAGAAAAAGAGCCAGACTGACACTCTGCCATGGCTTGTTCTAAGCAGTACATGATGACAGTAAAGCTGTGCTTTTGTGGTAAAATTTGGCCAAAGTGTCAAAGATTTGAGATGACAGGGGAGTGCAAAGGAATTATAAGAGCTGCCATAGGGAATTTTACTCCAAACAAAGTGACATATTTGAGAAATGGAAGTAAAAAATTAATTAAAGGTCATTTGTTGAGCTGATTTGATTTTCATACCAGCAGACATACTGCACCTTTTTCTCCTTGTGACTGTATTCAAAGTGGAAAAGACACCTTTGATGACACCTCCTAAAGGCTATCTGCTGCAAAATCTTGTTCAGCAGAGCTTTGATGAGCAGCTCAGATTCATAAAGCTGAAGAGACTGATCATTCAAAATTAAGTAATGAAACACATACACACATTCCTTCCCCCTTAACTGCAGTGGAAGGAAACAAAGGAAACTTAGACCTTATGTTTAGAAGCACTGTAAAGGATACACTATGCGAAAAACATTCCTAGGGTGCATTTGCATCATATTTGGTATGCTTTTCTTTCTCCTGCACTGGAAATAATTGGAACACAGATATAGGCAAACTGAGCAGCCACACTTCACATGTGAATAATACAGGGCTTATCTGCCTCTTTTCCTCACCACAATAAAAACCTGTAGTCTGTACTCCCGTATTTGCCCAGTGAAGCGATTTGTAAATAAATGAGTTTCATAAAAATAAATATTTATTCATTTGTTCTGCAGCTGGGATACAGAGGGAATGAGGTTAAAAAGCACACAGCAAATCAATGTCTGGGTGAGGTTTGTGAGACTCTAAGCTCCATCTCTCGGCCAGAGATGCTTTTGCAGTCCCGCTCAGAATTTAGATTAGAGAATGAATCCTTGGAAAATCTCAGATGATAATTTTATGGAAAAATTAACTCTGGAGACACCATTCTCAGAATTATTTTCAAGTTCTTACAGGAAGATCCTCCTGTCACCAGAATGACTTTTCATTCTAAGTTCCTTTTGCCCATCTCAGTGCCCCTAACTGCAGTTCAGTGAAACACTTAAAACCCCCCACGCTGATGCACCGCTAGTTACCCCACTTCCTAAACCCCACGCATGCAGGCCTTATCAGTAATATATGACATCATTTGCTTATGTGTACATGTCCTGATAGCCAGAGAGGGAAATAGATTAAAAAATCAGTCCCAACCCTGAAAGCCCAGAAACCACCCTATCTGCTGAAGTCACTCAGTGGGAGGAGTCATAAATTGCAGAAGCTTGACTACAGCTTTACTTTCTGCTTCTTACTCACTCACTTCATTGGTACCATTCAGTTGTGTTAGAAATCTGGCATAAGGAAACACTCAATTTGAAACTTCTCTGTGGATATTACACATCACTTTTTCTCCAATTCCACATGCTGAAATTGAAATTGTGTTTCTTCATCTGTTTGATATACTGGGTGAAATCAGGTAAGAACCATTAGCACACTTGTGATGTAGAATCTTGGCTTTAATCAAACATTAAGAAAAAAGAATATTCTTTCATTTAAATTGACCCAAAGATTAACATAAGATCTTATGAATTATGCCTAATGGAGCAGATGATTAGTAAAAAGAATTCAATAACTTTGAAACTGAGATGTAAGTTTTCATTTTGAAGTAAATAGAACCAAGCCTGATACTTTATCTCTGGCTGTGCTTTGCTCACAGACCTGCTCAGGTATGTGCCCTTTGTACAAAGTACGTAAATCATGAAATAGTCTTAATATACTAATGTGAGTTTACTGATTTAATAGGTGTTTAGATTTTCAAGTCACGAGTTACATTTTTAAATAGTAAAATTTAGTTAAGAAAAGACTGAACATAAGATTCTCCCCTTTTCAACCTCCGAAGATGATGAAAATGCTTACAGATATGCACAGGAATGTTGAAATTATACATTAACTTGCCTAAACTGCATGTGTAACATCCCAACGCCTACGTGTGTGTTTTGGTTGTACAGAGAAGAGTGAATACTCCAACAAGAGTGCACAAAGGGCAGCTGGGTATTGTTTCCAGTATTCAGTGAGGAACAGGAGTTTGCAAAACTTCCCCCAATGACTCCTTGCTAAACAATTCAAAGTATTAAATCTATGAATCTGTTTGTAGTACTTATCTAATTCCAAAATAAAGACATCATAATTTCTTTTTTTTCCTTCTATTTGCTTTTGAAAGAATAACTTCTGTCATTTCACAGTCAAGAGTAAACAAGTTGCTTCCCTTTTACGTTTGCCAGCTAGTAAATAGGTTTGTCAGTTAAAATTATTTCCTTGTGATAGATTTCTCACTCCCATGGAACAGACTGTGTCTGGTTTATCTCACTGTTGTTCTACTGGCTTTAGAAGTAATTTTTATTTCTGCCAATCAAATGATTTAAAAAAATCAAGATATTTGATATCAATCAAAATATCGAATGGATACAGAGCAATATCTTAGCATGAATCTTTTATGTGTTAGATATGAAGGAGTGAATTTTAAGGATCAGTGATTAAAACTTGGATTTAAAGAACACATCAGGCAAAATTGAAAGTTTCATGTTGTACCTTTGAAACTATAATCATGTGACTGGTTTTATTTTCACTTTGTAGATGAAGTTAGTGTAATGTAATTTATATTCTAATTTTTTCATCATATGTAAATATATGAAAACTAGAAGTCAAATGGGACACATATTGTTAACATCTCAGTATCATGTCACATGCATGACATTTTACCAGGTTCTCGATTATTATTTTCATTAAATACAAGTCAACTTCAGTCAAAAAACTTTCAGTTTCAGAACTTCTTGGATAAGTCCAAGCTATGAAATGAGTTGCCTTCTGTATCACTAGTTAGTTAATAACCTGTCTGGTAATCTCAGTAAATGTTACTTATATTATTCAGTGTTTAAACGAGGAAAACTATGGTATTTATTTTGAAATATAATTCTTTTTCTACATATAATAATTTCAGTTACTGTCAAACAGATGAAGATAGGCATGAAACTTTTGTCTGGTCGATTTGCAGCAGGGAGTTTCAGTCTGTTTTTAACACTCTGTATCTTCAAGCCTGCTCTGGTTTGGACTATATCCATTTTTTTTTTGTGATGTCCTGGAGGTGACCAATCTAGTCCTTGTAGATAGATGGTTTGGCATTAGAGGTGATTGGTCTAGTTCCCTAAATTAGTGAATTAGTGTCTTTAGTGCCTTTACAGCATCTTTACTGCACCTGGAGTGCCATAATTCATATTGTTTATTTTTGCTCAGACCTTCACTGTAGTATTGAACAGATGTTTCAGATACCTTGTAAGCTACCCACACTTTCCCTTTGCAGCTTTATAAAGGGGTGCAGTCTTGCTGTCCATCTCAGATGTGGAGGACTTGCCTGTGAGCTGTTCTCTGGGAAAAGGAGAACAGCTGGAACTGCTTCTCTTATGACTGAAAAAAAACTGAGAAATTCAGGTTATTTTTTTAAATATTATTTTTAAGGAACTAAGAAGGTATTATATCTCTTCTCAGTTTTTCTTTCTAGAAGATGACTTTTTTTGCAAAGATTTTAATGACAGAAGAGTTGAGAAGATTCCGTGGAGTACCAGGCAGACAAAAGTCTTGTGTAAAGTAACGTAGCCCACTAGGAGTCAAGATGTGGTCCAAAAACCTTGCCCAAAAACCAACTAACACCATAGCAAAGGTGAAGAGGCCATAGAAGAACTGTGACAGGTGTTGGTGTTCTGCCCAGAGTCCTGAAGTGGTTTATTCACACAATGCGACCTCAGCAGCCAAAAGATATTTTTAAAGTGTGAACTTACAATGTTGATAACCAGACAGGGGAGAAACTTGCTCTTTTTAGACTCTTTTGAAAATCTCCGTCTTCTTGTTGATCAGCTTAACCTTGTACACCCTAACTCTCCCAATTACAGACAGAAATGCTAAATCCTACCATTTGTCGTGTGCCATTATGTACACTGACCTTAATTCTTATTTTTTCAACCTCAGGACAAGATCTTTTGTTTCTTCTGTCTTTGTTTCTTGATAAGGGTGACATTATGGTGATCCAAAGCTAGGAAAGGGTTCTGGATCATCCCTGTATTGTCAGGCAGCTATTTCTTATTGCTAGAACAAACAAATAAGGTCTAAGGATTGGCAGCACTGGCACCCTGGCCCAAAGAGGAAGAAACAACCACAACAGCCTTCCTGTTTATACAACACACACTTGTGAAAAAATTCTGAGAATCTGCATTTGATGGTGAAGTAAAGGTTCTTATCAACACTGACTACTAATTAGTAGCTATAAAGAGAAACTACACTGTTCAGGAAAAAATTAGGATAATTTCTCATTTGAAGGGTTCAGAGGAACATAGTGGTGTCTGCAGAGTCGTTAGTTAAACTGGTGGCTCCTTTTTCAGTGCATCTTTTGACACTGCATTCCAAAGATTGAGAGGGAAGGAAATGGAAGTTGTCCACTTTCAGCAAAAAGAGATAATGGAAAGAAAAGTGAAGAGGTGGTGTTTCAGGTAGCTCAACTCATCAAATGACTGTCCTAATATTTTCATCTTTTTCAGATGAGGAAGGAAAATGTCCTGAATTTACAGACCTTAACATAGGCAATGCTTTGTCTGGAACAAAACTCCGTGTTCAGCTACTCCTATACACAAGAGAAAATAGAAATTGTTCTGAGAGACTAATTGAACACAATGTTACTGCATCTGAGTACTTTAATGCAACCAAGAAAATTGTCTTTGTTATTCATGGCTTCAGGCCAACGGGGTCTCCTCCGGCATGGCTGGGTGACATGAAGGAACTTTTACTGTCTTCAGAGGATATGAATCTCATTGTAGTTGACTGGAATCGAGGTGCTACCACTGTGATTTACCAATCTGCTGTGGAAAACTGCAGAAAAGTTGCAGAAATACTGAAGAGTTATGTTGATCAGATGCTGGTAAGGCAGTGTTGCATATATCCTGAATGAGTGTAAAGAGCATGATTTGAGTGAGAATGGATATTCAAAATATATCTCTAGAGAAGTCCAATGAACAATATTAAATCACATATCTTTATAGAGGTATTACTAACTTTACATGCAATTATTATTGCACGTGTTTAACTTCACCTGAGTTCTTACTTGGCTTTCACTGAAATGTGCCTGAAAGTGTATCTGATTTCTTGAACTAGATGGAAGTTTTAGGTCTTTTGGAAAGAGTGAATGCACCAGTGGGGAGGTGGAGGGAGAGATGTTCAAATAGTATGCAGCATTAGCGTTTTACAAAGGCACTGCACTACTCTTTTCACCATTAATCTAATATAAGTAAAGATTTTAAATGAGAAATTAACCACGGGCAAAGATATAAATATTAATTCCAAAATGGCATAAACTTCTTGTCTCTAGGGGCGGTTGCTGAAACAATAGTTGATTCCAGTGGTCTTAGCTGGACTTTAGATTTATTGCTTGATCAAATGAACAAAACATGTTATGATGTTACTTATGCCATTGTATGATTTGTCACTTGAATTTTTGTCTTTTCTTACCACTCATTTCTCATCCATTCTCAGAAATTTTGAATGCTGTGCAGTAAAAAAACATTCCCATGGAATTTGAGAAAAACATCCAACATTTTGAGAAAGGCTGTGGTGAAAGGAGGGAAAGCCTATCAGAATCTGTCCTCCACGACTAGATACAGTGATAGCAATTTGCAACTATGCCTAGAGTAGATTTGTTGTTATAGAACAAAAAAATTTAAATAGGACTGTAAAGGAGAGTCTCCAAGTTAATTGCTGTTTACAGATCTGCCTGGCAAACGGTGACAGCATATGTGAATCCTGAAAGTGGTGGGAGGGGGGTCTGTAGTGTCCCACAGTTATCACTTTCACACTTACAAGCTTTTTGAGACCTTTGTTAATTTATTTTGAGACATATTAATATTTCAGATGCTGTGTGCCACCCCATCATTTTGCAGGTATTCCGATTAGGTCCACTGACACTGTTTTAGAGTTCTTCAGTAGGTTTTGGTATGGTTTTTTTTGAATACTGCCTGCATTGTAGAGTGGGCATTTTAAGGTGTACATTTGGCACCATTATTCAACAGTTGTGTGGCATAAGTGTTTGTTAATGGTATTATGTTTTTATTTTATTTTATTGGAAGGATAAAGCAGGGTAAGATTTTTTCGTCATTCATAGTTTGTATGTCACACTTCTAACTAGTGTGACATTTCAGGAGAAATGTGACTCAATCTTCCTTTTTACATTTTTCTAGTTAAAGAATTTCATAATAACTGCACTTTAACGAATATAGAAGTTCCTGAAAGGAACTTTGTAATTTCCATTTGATTTTAGAGCTAAAAATATAGAAATACAACTTACAGTAGTGAGAAAAAATGAAAACCAAATCGGCCTACTGATTTCTGTCAGGTTAATTCTGTGTGTGACTGTGGCTTTGGTGTTTTCTTCCCCCTGATAGATGAGTGGAGCTTCTCTTGACTCTGTATATATGATTGGAGTTAGTCTTGGGGCTCATATAGCTGGTTTTGTTGGCCAGAAGTATAATGGCAAACTTGGCAGAATTACAGGTAAGCCTTTTAATCCCAGTGCACATATTCTATTGTACCTTGTATTGTTGTCAGAGCACTGAGACATCGACTAACGAGAACTGAATATTTAATGACATACATGAGGAAAAATATAGCCTTGGTAGCAGTTCAGGAAATTGGGAAAGTCTGCCTTCAGGACATAAATTACAGATTAAATTTTCCAACCTGCTTACCTCTAGTCTCTCAAATGAAAATTGAGTGTTACATCTAAATGCCACTTAAATTAAATGATATGCTACCTGTCTGACTAGTTGTGTTCTAGAGGTTAGAGCAGTTATATTGTGCATTTTGGCTTTGTGAAGTGTATCATAGCTACAGTATTTTCTGGGGAAAAGGACAAAACAAATTCTCCTAATTTGATTCCTAATGCCTTATTCAGTCTTATATTCATCTGAGTAAGTGGGACATGAGCACAGCTAGTTAGGGAGAGAGAGGAATTCATAGATATGGGTTGATCAGTCTTTTGGTAGGAATCTTTGCTTTTCTTGAGAGTTGACAAGAAGAAATATGCTATTTTTTCATTTTTATTCCAGAAAAATGAAGAATCACTGCTGAATAATGCTCAGATGTTGGTCTTTTATATGTCTGTAGAAGGATCCCAGGATTTCTAATGCTAATGTTGTTTTTATTTAGGTCTGGATCCAGCAGGCCCTTTGTTCACTGGAGAACCACCAGAGGAGAGACTGGATCCTACTGATGCACAGTTTGTGGATGTAATCCATTCAGATACTGATGGTAATGACATAGCCTTGACTTGCCTATTTCAGCTGGAAGAAAGGCAGGAAAGCAAAAGAGAAGGGATAAGCTATCTCATGGACAGCCAGGTAGTGCTGCAGGAGTATATTTTGTGTTACCAGGAGCATTCCTTTGCTGTGCAAGTGTGTATGAACACAGAGGTTGTATGCACGTGGTTATCAATGAATTAATCCCTTCTGAGAGAGACATGTGGCTCTGCTGTATCAACTTAGTACACCAAAGGGCCACTGCTTAAAATTCTAAATCATGCTACTGTAAGGTTAAAAGGAAGAACATTGTAAAGTCTGCTTCATCTGTGCTTTAATCTGGTTTCATTTCTTCTTTAAAAACCATAAGTAAACCTTTCACACCACAATTGTCCCATTATTTGTGTATTTTCATATCAGTTTCTGTAATAGTATTAAAAACTAAGCATTTTAGATTAAAAATTGTATATGACGCTGTAAAATACCAATTTTTTGTAATGTTCCCATTATATGAATAAAGATAATGTGTGGTAAAAAAAAGGTAGGTAAGATCAAATTAACTCTCACTCATGGAATTTTACTTACTTTTATAGGACAGATATAGATTTTCTTACTTTGATTTGCTAATATTAGTGTACTTCAGAACTGAATGTCCTGCAAAAAATGAAAAATTGTACTCTAATGAAAGAATTTTGGTTGCTGGAGAGAGCATGAATTTCATAAATTTATTTATGGAAATAATATCTCAGTTGCAGCTGTTTCTGTTCTTTCCCTTTTGTAGCAGTAGGAATCTTACACAATTTTCTATACATTTGTGTACAGAATTTTACATATATTTATAATATTCTTGAAAAGAAAATAACCCTTGACTTTTACCTCATAGTATGACTTTGATTTACAGTACAAATTGCAAAAATTTTCTTTAAGACCTCCATGAATTTTGGAGTGAATGTGATGATAAATAATTGCCTTCATAATTCTGTTTATGGATTTTTTCATTAATGATGTTTTTACTTTAGCACTAGGTTTCAAGAAGCCTTTAGGAACCATTGATTTCTATCCAAATGGAGGAACGGATCAGCCGGGTTGTCCAAAAACTTTTTTCAGTGGTAAATAAAAATGTATTTATTTAATGAGAAAAAAAGTTTAAGATCAAATTAAAAGAGTTTAAATTGAATTGACTACACTCTGCCCTTAGTCAGTAATATGGGAGCTGAGACTGTATTCTTTCTTTTCCATCCCTATGCAGCAAAAGAAAAATAATAAAAATATTTGAAAATAATCCTGCTATAACATAGCAGGAATTATGTTATTGTATTATAAATACAACCTGAATCATTGTTTTCCCATGGTTATAGAGGTCAAGGCATGGGGGAAGATGTTTGTGTCCCAGTGGTTTGGGGAAGATCCCTTGCATGTGACATGGAAGGCAAGGCTTCAAGGCCCCACTGTGCTTTAGGTTCCTCCTGGCTGGCAATGACAAACAAGGTTTTGGTTTTGGAAACGTCATTTAGGCTCTAGGGTGAAAACAGTTTTATGAAATGATCTTTTAATGCAGAATTTTGCTTATTTCAGCTTCCACGAATCTTAGGCAAGGTTGCTGGCAATTATTTTTGTTTGCTCTGTTTGGATATGTTTCTGTCAATGTTTCCCATTACTAATTTGCACAGTGCTGCTACTAGTTAGAGCTGCTGCAAAGGCATGACTTCCACTTGTGTGTCTGTGAGTATGGGAGAATCCCTTAAGCCAGCATCATCGTCATCTCTGCAATTCCCATAGTTTACTTTGTCAGGAAAGGAAGGAATTAATTTTCCCAGAAAACTAGAGAGAAGAATCTCGGAAGTGTTCCTCATGGTAATTTTTTTTTCCAAAAGTGTCACTCAGATAGTGGTAAAGCACTGGCACAGGTTTCCCAGAGAAGTTCTGGATGCACCACAGGATGAACTATGGAAGTGTTCAATTCCAGGTTGGATGGGGATTTGAACAACCTGGTCTAGTGTACCTGTCCACAGCAGAGGGATTGGAACAAGATGATTTTTAAGCTCCCTTCCAACCCAAACCATTCTGTGATTCTATTTTTAAAACACCTTTTTTTAATAAATAAAAATTATTGCATATTCTTTATATTTTTTTTCCTGAAGGATTTAATTATTTTAAATGTGACCACCAAAGATCTGTCTTCCTCTTCTTATCGTCTTTGAAAAGCAAGTGCGACTTGATAACATATCCTTGTGACTCTTACTTGGATTACAAGAGAGGAAAATGTGTTGATTGTGATGCTTTCCAGCCAATGTCCTGCCCAGTATTAGGTAAGTGTTACTATTTCTGTTCTGGGCTGGGTGAGGTCTCCTGGGAAGCCAAAGTACTACTGTTAAAGTAGTTTAAAGTTCATGGGTTTGTCTGCTTTCTAGTTATCTCTGCCAGGCACAGGTGGTGAATGTTCCTAAACTTTGACCTTTATGCTTTCCAGTCTGGAATGGACTCAGTGTTTCCTGTTTCTAGAGAGAAACTGCGTGTACTTAGTTCATCACTTCAGGCTTTAAGAGTGTCCTATGAGCCTTAGAGTACCTGTGTTTTTTATTTAAGAGTAATAATGGTTATAGCAACTTCATAGTTTCTCTGGATTTTCCTTTGGAATAAAGCTTTTATTTGGAAGGGATTTTAGTTGTTTTGGGGGTTTGTTGCCTTTAGAGAGGATCTGGGTGCAGTTTGAAAAGAGCTACAGTAGTGTGAGCATTTCCTAGTTGGTAGGGTTTTCTTGAGAATTAAATTTTAATAATATATAACTAGAAGTTAACTTTCAATTTGTATCTTGTCTTTTTTTACATCCTTATACAAGGGTGTGTACTCTATATTGGTTAGATCAGTTTTGAAGAAAAAGCATAGATAGACAGGTCTGTGTGCTATTTTATAAAAAACCCCAACCATAATGAGCCTTTTTAGTAGGATAGAACGACTCCAGGACTTCCCCAGCATGGTTATTAGACATGCCTGATGAACTTGGACAGAATGCCCAAGGTAGAGGTGGAGAAATATTTTCCCGGTCGGCTGCTGAGTCTGGGAACTGAGTGGAGAAGCAACATAGTCCTGCAATCTTTCCTGCTTCCTGCTTTGCAGCCTGGAATTAGCCCTCCTTGTTCAGTCTTGGTAGAGATATTAACAGAAAATGGGATTATCCGTTCTAGAAATGAGGACTGCCATCAAGTCCCAAAGACAATAATCATGGAATTGCATAAATTTCTTTCTACATTAAATCCATAAGCTTTGAGGGGAGAGGGGGGGATACAGAGTATTTTAGATTTTATTAAACAGTATCTACAAATAGGCTAAAGAATTTAAAAATATTTAACGATTCAAAAGAAAGGAAAGCTGTTTCTGTAAGTGCTCTCTGCAAATATGAGGGCTGCATTTTTGGGTTTGTTTTTGTTACCTCTTCAGGAGTTTGTAAGAAATAATTTTTTGAGTTAGTATCTAGGTTACTATTACATAATGATCATTTTAGTGATACTAATACATTAGAGGAATTAAATACCTGCATACTACAGTCTGTTATACTCAGAGGATTCCTTCATTTTTCTAGTCAGTTTTCTTTCTCAGAGGATATTTAGGAAAATGAAAGCCAAATTTGTGTGAGATTCTTTTTTGTAATTATATGTGCATCATGATTTTACTAAAAGTCTGAAATAAAATATTTAAACTTCGGATTTCAGGTTATCATGCTGATAGATGGAAAAAGCTGTTAACATATAATTCACCAACAAAAGCTTATTTTGATACCTCGGACCAAGACCCATTCTGCAGTGAGTGACTAAATACATACATAAAACCTCTTTATAAAAATTTATGGCTGTTATTTTTTAGCTGATCTGGAGTGAAAACATGTTAAAAGTAGCAAGTTAGTGTTAGCCGCTGTGTAAAATGATGTAAAAAAACCATGTGTTTTTTACACAAGTGTCAGTTCACAGACTGGAAGAAGATTGATGGTGGCAGAAGAAAAATACTGTATGAACTGGGAAAGAAATGTAACTTTAAAAGTAGTGGGATGGACTGCCAAGAGGAAGAAGACAGAAGATGAGAATCAAAGGGAGCCAAAGCTGGGTTGATAGGACCTGCTCAGATGGGATCGATGCTGCCATTTTCAGAGAGCAGGAATGGGAAGTGAGACTGCCCTGGGTAGGGGACAAAAAGAGACACCTCTGTGTTCCACCCCAAGAGGAGATCACCCCACAGTCAACTACAGCTACTCCATGTCTCCCCCGGAGTAAAACAGTGACAGGAAAACTCAGCTGGCTGCTTCAGAGTTATATTCTGTGGGAATGAGCTCTCATGGCATTGACTCCAGCTGCACAGTTTAGATACCTACCTATCCATATAAGTCCATCCTAGATTCTCATCCAGTTTCTGTTTGTATTAAAAGACTTCAGCACACTGAACAAGTGCAACACGCACGTCTAATTAGTTATGTGTAAGGTTCTTTGGTTTGGGATATGGGGATAGGCTTACAGGGAATTCGTGTGAAATTAGGTTTTCCCATTAGTTTTGTCCATCATCTTGGCAAGTTTTGTGACACATGGTCCTAGTCATGCTTGCTGGCATCACAGTATCTTCCAAGGGATTGAGGAGAGATGAATAAACTGATGGATTTTACATAATATTTTTTACATAAATCTTCCCAGTATCTTTCAGCTCAACCCAAACCTGTTACTGCTGTTCTTCCTTGCCTCTCTCTGGTGGTGATAGAAGGGAGAAAACAGGGAGAGAAATATTATCAAAGATAGGAGGAGACACATGGAGCAGAATAAGAAATATTGTAATGACAGTGTAAATTTAAAGGAAAATATGCAAAATCAAGAAGAAAAATAACCCAGTCTGAAAAAAGTGTATTTATTAATTAAAGCCTTAATTCTTAGATAATTGGAAACCTGAGGAAACAGAAATGAATAAGAGGTCTTAAAAAGAAGTGAAATTGTAAACTTGAGCAAGACCAGCCTTGTATAAGGCCTGGTCTTTTAGGAGAGAATGATAATAAGCAACATGCCAAAAAAATAAAGTTAGTTTTGGTTGGTGTCCTGACTGGGAGCAGTAAAGGTGTGTGGTTCCAATACTGGTGATGGCTACAGAAGGCCACGTCAGAGTTTCTGAGGGCACAGGGCAGGTCAGGAGCAAGTCAGCTTTTTATTCTCCTTTGAACTGGTAGAATAAAAGTGGAGTCACTATTCCTGTCATCACCCAGTGAATACTTTTAACAGGGTGGCAATACCAGCTGTTTCCTGTTGAGGTCATTCTTTGACTCTTATGGTTTCCTATTTCTTTCTGCAGTGTATAATTACTTACTGGACATTACTACCTGGAATAAAAGCATTAGGAGAGGTTTCATTACGGTTAAAATAACAGACTATGCTGGAAACACAGTAGAGTCACAGATGAATAGGTATGTTGTGCTTTGTCTTTAAATCTTTTTTAACACTTTATAAGACTAATTTTCTGAGTTTTCTAAACCTCTAAACTTGTCAGCTTGTAAGTTGAAAAAGTATCCTGAGTTTGTTAAGACTTGGCCATGGCACCATTTCCTGGTTGTGGCTCAGTGTCAGGGGCAATTCCCTCACACTGAAATAAATGTCCCTTTCCCAGGTCCTTGCTTGGTACTCGTTTGAATCCTGTTCCAGCTGTGCTTGTTCTGAATGCTCAAAGTTGATACATCTCACAAGATTTATCAGTTTGATAATAATGCTTAGCAATAATAGATATTACTCAGCTAACAAAAGCCCAACTAAAAATAATATTTTTCTTTAGTGAAGCTTCAACGTTTCAGCAATACAAAAGAGTCAAAATACTGATTGGATTTCACCGAGACATTGAAAAAATAGCAAAAATTTCCTTGACCTTTTCTACGAAGACTTTAATAGGCCCAAAACACAAGCTTAGGATTCTTCAGATGAAGCTGAAATCTCTCAATAACCCAAAAAGGTGAGTGTTTGTCATGTATCACAGCTGGGTATCAACTATGCCCCTCAGGATGTTTTCTCAGTAACCTGTATTTCCCTGCATTAATTTTTTTTTAATTGCATATTCGTAAGTGCATTAATATTCTTCTCATCCTACTGGTGATCAAATTTGTCATATGGAAGAGCTGCTGTGTACATTAACATTTAGTGCACAGCACCTTGCACATGGAGGTGTCACACATACTGTGTGTCACAGCTGTGGTTTCAAGGACCAGCCTGACTTACACCTGCATGGTCAACTTCTCCATAAGATAAATTTTATTAATCACTTTTGTGATTTTACACATTTTTCTGTACACAGCTTTTTATACTCATGGAGCACTTCAGCTGCTTGTGTGGCTGGAATAGTTTTTATGGTCTTGTTGATGGAGGTAAAGTTCTTCTAAGACCAGAACACACTCTGTGTCTGCTTACACTTAAAATTAAATAATCTGCTTTTTTTTTTTTTGTAACTGAGTGTAATTACTAAGCTTTTCTTAATTCTGGTTTAAAATATTTCAGCAGTATTACCATATGTTCGTTTTTTAAATCTCCAAATTTACTTGTACAATAACACTAGCAATTAAATTTTGCATTTACATCTTGTGAAAAGAACATATTAAATTGAAGGGGTAAGAAATAGGAGTAACAAGAGTACTTTATTTGAGAGTTGTTAATTTTTTTTCTTATGAATGGCAGATTCAAGAAAGGCAGAATTTAAAATAAAAACCTAAAAATGCTTATCGAATAAGCAATATCAAATGAATAACGAGAATAATACTACAATATTTAGTCTCAAGTCAGTATATTTTATTAACTCGAGATATAACATTTGAGGATTTCTTATATGGTGTATGATAATAGCCTAGTAGGAATTGGGTATTTGCAAAAATTATGAAACCATCTTAAATTAATCTACTATTTTAGATTTACTGAAAAAGAGGAGGAGATGAATGGGAGAGACTTAGGAAGAAACAAAACACTCAGTAATCAAAATAGTACCCCTGAATGTACATACATTTGACTTTATTAACTTGTTGAAAGCCATAAGTTTCAAGCTCTCAGGTGAAAATAGAATTATTTTATTTGAAAGCATTTGGTGATGAGAGAAGGTGAAAAGTTCTAAATCACATTCCAGTTTTTATTTCTCAGTCCAGTGGTGATAAATCAGAACATATATTTCATGTCAGCACTTGGGACTTTCTCAGATAATGATCTAGCAAGCAAACAGGAGATTTTCAGTGAATAGCCCTTATTGGGTTTGAGTTTTCATTCCTGTTAGTCTGACTCTTGTTAGTTTAAAAGTAATACACAGTTTATAGGCTTTAATACAGGATCCACTAAAGTCCTTCATGTGGAGCCTCATCAGATTGCATCTGTAGAGGCATGTTAGGTACTGTGAGAGAGTAGTGAAAAATTCTGTATTGAATCACCATGTGAAGGTAATTTAAATGCAGATGTTACAGCACTATTGGTTGGTATAATTATCTAATTGGTCATTGTAATTATAACTACCTATATTTACCTTATTTACATATAATTACAACAATTACTTGAATACAGGATGATCAACTAGAAACTACATTAAAATATTTAAATTATTCATAACAAAGAAGTAGATAAAAACTGGGGGACAGATGCAGGGATAAAAGACAATCGGAGTCTCAGTCTCCCCAGATCTGAGTTAATAGCAAACTGTGGGATTTTGGGGAGTATCACTGCCAATCGTCTGCTGGGCTGGTGCACTATTCACACAGATGGTGTGTGAATACTGGAGTGCTGAAAGGTACACATAATTTTCATCCTCTTCTTCTGATCCCTGAGATAAGTCATTTCTGCTCACCCATAAAATGAGAAAGCTTTGCTAACTTGTGCATGTCCAGGTGTCAATTATCCCAAAAACCTTGTGAATCTGTCAGTCATTTCCAAATCAACTGATGTAGAAGGTGAATGTCTCAAAGATACTTAGCCCAGATGCCTCTGAGGTTTTTTGACCAAAACAAGAACAGAGATAATAAAAAGAAGACCTTGTAAATATGTCTACTGAACAAGTGTGGCATGCCCATGCTTTTTAGTAGACAGCAGAGAAGCCATATGGGGTGAGGGGTTAAGGAAGCCTCACCTAGCAAAAACAATATTTTGTGTTTTACTTCTTATTGGTGAACCTGCTCAGGGCTACTCTCCTGTGAGGCATTCCTGTTATTCAATAATCACAAGCCAAGATGGATTGCACTTCAAATGAGATACAATATGCTGGAAAAAATAAGCTTTTCTTTCTAGAATTCAGCATTGTGGTTTGGCTATTTCATCCCCTGTGGTTAGATATAAATAATACTACAAAAATACTATAATCGTGAAACATTGAATTCAAATCAAAACAAATTGTTGATAAAAGACTGGATGAAATTCTATGTTTTGCATTATACAGAACACCAGAATTTGTCTTGATCTTCTTAGTCATAAAATTGCTGTCATAACTTTGGGGGGACCTTATAAGATACCATATTCTTAAGTAGAAATCTGACAGTCCTTTCACATACACAGAGATGCAGCCTGGACTGTTAGAAATCTCATAATAATGGGCAAGAGTGGAAATGCCTGGTGGGCTGTTCTCTCTCCTTTTCCTGTTTCACTGTATTCTACCTCCCAGCCCCAGGTGAACTGTGTGGTATAGCCACATCTGGGAGATCAGAGCAATAGGGAAGATAATTTTAAATAAAATAAATCTCATTGCTTGTATGCTATGGAGGTGCCATCAGAGGGTGTGTGACTCATTTGCCTGTTCAAACCAGCTCACCCCATGCATTACAACAGTGCATGAAAAGCGGGACTATGACCTGCCTCTGCCCTAAAAGGCTGAGCATTTATGTTGTCCTCAAAAAGCACGATTTTCATGTATATAGGGCACTCTTTGTGACCTCTTTATATGTTCATGTAGTAGTAGTCAGCTGTGAGTTTTCTAGATGTTTAGAAGACAAATTTCTCTCTTGCATCAGACTTTCTTACACAGGCTGCCATTGCAAGTGAAAGAGAAAATATTGTGATGTGGTTTTCTACTTTGCTCTGTTGAATAAAATCAGAGAAATTTTCCTAACTATGGAATACAAAATAAATTATGCAGGCCCTGTGTTAACAGGAATTGTGTGGATTTTGGGTCATGCTGCTAAAGAGTTAATTTTAATGCAGATTAATAGCTGTAATGGATGAAATTCTGCATCTTCAGACCAGTGTGACACACTTCTTTTCACCATCCAGCTGATGTTTGGTTGTTTATCAGTCCATCAAAGCTACTCTAGGAATGCATGAAATAGGGTGCAAACTTAGACAAGGAGACACTTCTTGTCCTGAGTACTGTCTCTGAGAGCTGGTAAATACTGGATGGTTAATAATTCAAATAGTGGAATACTTTTGTGTTAACTTTTTCTGTTGTGTAATTTTTTTTTTCTTTTTCTGCTTTTGTAGGCTGCAGCTGTGCAGATATGATTTTGTACTGATGGAGAACACTGAACTGACCTTCAAACCTATCCCTTGCTCTGAGAGGGGTACATCAAAAGACAGCTACTAACCTAATTTCTCTCAGAGCAGTGACATTTTGATGTTTCCTCAGGATAAAGACTGCAATGAGAAAGGAAATAAGATAAGCTAGATTTATTTTCAAGAGTCTACCTGATAATATGCATTACTTGCTCTGAGTGCCTTAGGCTGAAATTAATTGAAAAGTTCAGACATGTATGTGTTTGGAAAATCATTTGAGTAAAGTAAATGTATCATGGTGGAGAACATGCACTGGTCTGTTCATTACTATTTGTTAGCAAAGAAGCAACTACTGAATTAAATATTAATTATCTGCATAATCCTGGCACATTGTTTGTCATGTATATTTAAATATTTATTATTTGTAATGGCTTTTACATGGAAACATAATGATCTGTCTACTAAGTGAATTTAATATACTGTACATGTGATCTACGGATCTAATACACAATAGTTTTCTGTGCTGTGTTCATTGGATAAATGAATCACATTTTCTCTTTATATAATATCTCAGTGTGAGAAGTGGAAAAATAATATATGAGAGCACATTTGTAAATTTTCCAGTTTAAATCTGTTGTCTTTATGCTTGTAGATGAATGCTGTTGCAGACATTCAATTTTTTTTTTTTTTTTTACAAAAGCTATGGACAGGGTGGTGTTGTTTCAGATACAAAGTAGTTCTAAAGTCCATCATGAGGAGAATAACTTAGAAGTTAAATAAATTTATTTTCATTTTGTTTCTGTTTGGCGCTCTTGGAACTGGAGCTGCTTCTTGGGTTGAGACCTGTGACAGCTTTCCACCTATTGGGATGTGAGCAGGAGTAACGCTGTGGAAAGATTCCCTCCTCCAGTTCAGAAAAGAATGTTTTATTGTCTCAGACTGCCTTTCCTGATGGAGCTGATTGGAGGACAGATGGGTGTATTTTTCTTCTGTGAGGCTGTTTTATGTGTTTAATGCTTGTATCTCATGCTAATGCATCCTATGCACATTATCCATTTCCTTTCTTTCCTATGCCCCCTCTGTCCCTAGGCTTGACAGCAGTGCTTGGTTGAACCTATTAACCAATTTCATCCGAATGTCAGTGGAGTGGGATGTCCAAAACCTGTGAACTGCATGTTTTGTTTCAAGTCAAAAGCTGGGTTGTAAGGAAGATGGTATTTAGTGTCCTAAGGCAGGGGAGGCATGTTTGCACTGCTGGAGGCAGCTCCATCATGCTGGTCACTCCATGCAAAGCTCTGAACCAGCCATTGCACATGCTTTTACTTGCCTGAACAAACCAAAAATGTACAGACTTGTGGACAGACATGCTTATGGACCGACTTTAAAAAAAAAAAGATCTACAGAAATGGTAATTGTATTACTGTAGGCAATTACCATGGCTATAGTCAAGTGGTGTAGTCTTTCTTAGCTTTAGCATTTTACTGTATAATTCTTTGTTCCTTTCCATTGAGGGAGTCATTAGGAGATGCACAGGAAAAGACATTTCTGTTTGCTAATATGTATGAAGGAGTGGAATTTTAAAATCTTTCACATTTTCTGTTTTTTGAAACTGCTCTTACTCTCCTTGTTTCATTCTGCAGGTTTTTCTCCAACCTTTCTCTCATCTATCCTAGTCTGACCTCTGAGTCTCTAAGCCTTTGTTTTATCACCTTGCCTCCAAATACTGCTACCTCTATCCCTTTAAACAAGCACGGAGACCTGAGACTAGATTTCAAAAGCCCAAAACTAGAATCTTTCAATGTGTAACATAGATATTCAGGCATAGAAATATATCAACTGAGATATCTTCCTAAAAGTTTTCTGTGTTCCCTGTTGATACAGGGAGGAATACAGATGTGACTAAGTGTTACTCAGTGCTGTGATAAGGGAATTATAATATTTTATAAAGGGAATGATATTTCCATACATTTTAAACATCCCTATAAAATATACAGGGTGGGAATAGTGATTTTTTTACCATGATTTTTGCAAGCTTTGGGTACAAAGGAAAGAAGCAGCAGGGTTGTTAACTCGAGGTTCCAATAAACAGTACAAGACAGAAATAAACTTTCCCTAATTTCCAATTTTAGCTGGTAATTTCTATTTCGTAAGTGGGACTCTTCCAGGCAGTGCATTTCCAGCACATAATTGCACTTCTCAAGTGGCTGAGCCCTTGGACTGTAGCCTTGTGTCTCCCAGCCCCAACAAAATGGGCTGTAATTGTTTGGAAATGCAGTGCTTTCTGTGGCTGGCTGCCACATGCTACTTTGTGCTAATTGTGTCAGCTCCCTCAGACGCAGCAGAGGATGCCACAGTCAGGCAGCAAATGAAAATCTTCCAGGGAGTTCCCTCTTCTGAAGAAGTGATGGTGGTGTCTCAGTGGAGCTAACTTGTGCATCAGAGCTGAAGAGAGGCCGGACTCATTGCAGTTCACTTGTGCATTTGTGTTGAGAGTGCAAAATACCCTCTAACACTGTTCATTTTAATACAAAAAAGTGTCATTGGGGAAATTCAGAAAGGGCTGGAAACACCAAATCAGTTTCCTTTGAGAAAATCTTAAATGAGGTCATTTCAGACCAGTTCGATTTGAAATTAAATGTTTGCCTTATACAGCTGCCCTAAATGCTCCAGTTTTCTCCTGATTCAGTATTTGGAAATAATCCCTCTTGGGTTGCCTGGTGATGCAACTGGGCTTTGATTTTCTCACCTGTAAAAAGGAAGCATTTACCAATTTGTGATGATAAATTTGTTAACATTATTTTAAAAATTTGATTGTATCTAGTTTGTTAAACAGTACGGGAGAATCTCTATACATAGGAAGAAAGATAAATCCCATGAGTAAATGTAGGCTCTGTAATTAACCACTGTGTTGTAGTGATACCAAAGGGATCTCATTAGTGTGTACTTGCAGCAATGAGCTCTAAGTTGGTTCCATCAGATGCAACAACCTTGGGAGATTTAATGCAGTATTTATATTTAGTGTGTAGTCACAGGGAGATTAAATTGTTAAGTGGCAGGTTTAAAAGACTCGTAAAAACTTATTTTTCTTCTCTGTGTGTGTAAGACCTGTTTAGTATGTGATGAATTCATCTTTTCTTTATACTGTTCAGAATGGCATGACAGGGAGGATATGTCAAGAAACTCATTAAGTTCTAGGAGTCACTGGAGTAAGCAGGAGCCTACTTGGGTGAAAGACAATGGATATAAGACAGGAGATGCTACATCAGGAGATTTGCTAAATCACTATCTTAATTCATGATAGGCTGAAATGGTTTAGATCAAAGACATGTAGGACAAGACCATTTGCTAGTTTAATTTGGGATGGCTTTATTGATTTCAGTGATGCTATATAGAGTTAAGGCTGTGGTTTATGATCTCTGCCTCAGATAAGGATTGATTACACATTGGAATTACTTATTTGTATAAGGTGAAGTGCAGATATATGATGGTGGAATTCAGGGCTCAGTTTATATGCAGCTAAGTGGGAAGCAATTTAATAAGGAGATGCTGGAAGGAGGTCGGGTATCTTTTTAAGAAGAAGAAAGCACTATAAAAACATCTATTCTTTTAATGCAAGTTTTGTAAATAGGGTTATAGGTTACTTCTGAAGGAGCATTTCTGAGTAGTTAATAATGCCATGAGGGCTTAATGTCCGGATGGAGAGTGATGGGTCAATACCGCCCAGCTGATATGAGCCAGGAAGGAAGGATTCAGACAGAGGGTCCTAAAGAGGTACTAAAACAGGGTATGTCCACAGTCACCTTCTGCATTTGACAGCTGCCACTGACAGCACTCTGCTGGTACCTCAACTTGTTTTATCACTTTGAAGTTTCCGAGGTTCCTTCTGAGCTTATACAGAATGGTACTGAGACCCATGGGAACAGAGAAAGCACAGATAGCCCAGCCTTTGGAGTACTCAGTGGGAGGGGCACTCCTGGGTGGCAGGCCTTGCTTCAGGGGCAGTTAGTATAATTTAAATACCAAATGGTCAGTGTGTAACTCCTAAAATTCTGTGTTCAGTCGTCAATTTCAAGTGAACTGTCTGTTCTTTCTTAAAAGAGAAGCAGCCTGTATGGCTGGTGCCACTGAGCTCTGGATTTTCTGCAGCTGGCAAGGAGGCTCTGCACTGCGGCATCAAAATCCAGTTTTATTCTCAGCCCTTGCATCTTCCTGTGTACCACAGGAATGTAAGAGCTGACTCCCCAGAACTGGTCAGAGTGCATTAGATGTGCTCCTGCAAAGCATCTTTCTGTGTAATTTCATTTGAAAGCAACCCATTCTGCCTGTTCTGAGACCAGTCTGCAATGCGAAGTGGGATGTGGAAAGTCAGGATTCAGACTAAAGGGCTTATGCAGGTACTGGAAAGGTGCTGTGGATAAAGAAATCCACACAATGGGTGTGTCTGAAAAACGGGAAGATGACACCTTTAAAAAGTGGGAGTATGGCACTGTGGCAGCTAATATTTTTACCACAGCTCAAAATACCAGACATCCACTTGCTTCCTGCTTGACTGAGTATGAAGAGGTGTTGATTTTTATCATGTTTATCAAATACATGCAGTTTACACATTAATTGCATGGTGGATTGAACCTTCTCATTTTGCTGTTATATCATTCTGAACATGGGCATAAGGAGTAGGGATAACAGCCCTACTGATACAATGTATGGAGAAACAAAGGAGAAACCATAAATGGAGATTAGAAAAATGTGTCGAGATTTTTGAAGAAATTGAAAAGTTGTCAGAAGAGGGCAGCCTTTTCACATGAACTATAAACCAACAACATAAAAAATATCTGAAATTATACCTTTCACTAGAGTTATGCATGCCGCTGTGGGGTTAACCTTGTTAAGGAAGCTGGAACATGCACAAAACTTGATCACAACAAGAATGCTTCTCTTTTGTGCTATCTTCAAAGGACATAGGTCTAGCTTTGTAGAAATATTTTTTTCCTGTTATGTCCAGACAATAGAGTTAGAAGAGATTGTAAGATGAGTCAACAAAGGGAAATGAAATCATCCTTCTTTTTAGATTTATTTGTAGTTAAAGAGAAATGAACTTTGAATATTTTGGGTATTAAGGCCAGAAGATGCTTGCTTAAATATTGCAAAGAAGTAAGCCAATCTTTAGATTAAGAATGAACAAAGAACTAGAAAATTAAATGAATGGTGCTTTATTAATGTATTCTTAATCATATCAATCTGTCTCAGTATTTATTCAAATACAATATGTAGTTCATGAAGACTGTTTCAAATAGTGAAATTTATGTCATAAACAATTGGCAGACGATGCTGATTTCCTACAGAACTCACTGCTGTAAGTAAGCTCCAGCTACAACTAGTCTGTAACAATTCCAGTGAATTTGTCACTGCAGTGGAAAAAGTGCCAAAATTTGAATGAACATTATTTGTGACCTGATTAAGAGATTATGCAGATTTTTTTTTTTTTTTTAATTGCTTGTTCCTGAGTGGAGTTACCTTGTGGCTGGGCCTCTTTGTGAGTAAATTGGCTCCTTGTAGGGCTGGACTGTGGATGAGGAACTTTGAATGGAAGGCCAGTCCATGCCAAATATCTGTACTGGGATTTGGGTCTAAACATTGGGCTGAGTGAGGACTCAGCCTCAGGTAATGAAGTTTTTAGATCTTGATTCAGCAAAGCAGTTAAACTCCAGTGATTTAAGTGATTGGTTAAGATAAGAATTAAGCACTTTAACAGAAGCCTACCTAACTGCAGTCTCAAGCAATTAAGTGATTTTTGCTCAGAGATTAAAGACGATTTTAGTACCTAAAAACATCATAAAATATTTGGTTTGTGTATAATATGCATATTATGCCATTGTTCCAGTTAAAAAACAAACACACAGCATATTACCCTACTTCAAGATAGCCGAATTTTGGATATTTCCCAATGTTTTGACTAGCAAAACACATGGGTTCCTGGTAGGTCCACATTATTGAAGAGACACATATAAATTGGAAATTTTCCAGGAACAGTATGACTCTATCTGTTAGTTAAAATGTTTCTGTCTGAGCCTGGTTGGAGTTAGAAGACTTTTATCCTTGTCTCTGTACATGTATGTGTGGTGGGTTAACCCCAGCTGGGTGCCAGGTGCACACCAAAGCTGCTCAGTCACTGCCCTTGTTGCATTTTCCTGGTTTTAAAATTAAAAGCTAAACATGGTTATGAGGAAAAGGGGTTTTTATTTCAGTATTTACTTAAGGATCTTTAGGTGTAGCATTTCATCTAGGTGGAATGTACAGAAATGCACTTTGAATTGCACACAAGCACATGACACATCGCATATACAATTTATAGGTTTTGCAAATTAACATATCTATTAAAGACTTTTCAATGAGAGACTTGACTGAATCTTCCATTTTGAGGAATTTCTTCCTTGAATGGGCCTATCTTACTTTACAGAATGTGTTTTAGAAAGGACTTTGGTGTCTGGGGCTTTTTGACTTTTGACCACGAGGTTTTTTGGATGTTTTTGGCTTAACGGAATAGTGGGTCTTAGTTGAGTTATCAAATTTGAAGAATTACAGGTGTGTGGGCTAAAGGCACTAAGAATACGTGAAAACTATATAAAAGGGGTATAAAAGAAAAGGCAAAAAATCATCCTGGCATCACCTTCCTCAGCTGGACATGGGAGAGAAAATACAACAAATGACTTGAGGGTCGAGATGAGGGCAGGGAGAGATCACTCGGCAGTCGCTGTCACAGGTAAAACAGACTCAGCATGTGGAAATCAGACCAGAGTAGTGTAATGAGAGAGGAAACAAAATCTTACAACCCTTTCCCCCATCTGTCCCTTCTTCCCAGGCTTAACTTTACTCATGAATTCTCCACCTCCTTCCCTGCAGTGGCACAGGGGGAAGGGGCTCTTGTCAGTTCATCACAGGTTGTCTCTGCCACTCCCTCCTCTGCAGGGAGGACTCCTCACACTCTTCCCTGGATCCTGCTTGGGGTCTCTCCCATGGGTGGCAGTCCTAGAGGAACTGCTCCAGCAGAAGTCCTCCCACAGGCTGCAGTTCTTCACAAAGAGCTCCAGAGCAGGTCCTCCACAGGGTCACAAGTCCTGCTCCAGTGTGGGCTTCTTACAGGGTCACGCCTGGCCACACAAACCCAATACAATGCAATAAAAACTTCTCCTCTCATAGAAGTTATTGTTAACTTGTCATTAGGATTCCTAGGCCATCCTTTAATTATCAATAGCTGGTTTTAGTTTTTTTCACCTTCTCCTTTTTCCATCCTTTTCTTTCTGGACAAAGAGAGGAGAAAGACTGTTCTGGTCAGCAAAATTGCCCACTTTGAAATTATGTGTCTTTATTGTGGAAAGATTACTTTAAAAAATCTTAAATTAGAATGATTTTTAAAAATAAATATAGTAAATAGATAATGGTGAAATTTTTAGCTTTATCAAGTGATAAGCTTATGCTTATAAGCATATATATATATATATGCTTATGTCCATGTAAATCCATCTGCCTTTCCTGCAAATGTTATTACTGCTCCATCTACCTCAGTGTGCTCTGTTTGGCATCAAAGACCTCGTGTTTCAATTGCCTCAGCTAAACTGTGTCACCTTCATTGGAACAGATAGGAAGCTTTCAGCTTTGAGGACATTGTAACTACCAGGAGGACAGGGGTGACAAGTCTTAAAGAACAGAGCTGAAAAATAACACAAATTATCAATCTGATCAGCTGTGTAATGTGAGAGAAATAAAGGAAAACCAAGGAAGCCTTTCTGAAGGAGACAGTCAAAGTAATGATGAAAACAAGGTCTGGAACATGCCCAGAAGAAAGGAGGGAGATTTCTGGATGCAGTGTTACCTGGGAAAATAATTTTGAGTTGCTAAAAACTGGGGGGAGTGTAGATGGCCACTATGTAGATATCTATGTAGATAGACATAGTTCCATCCCAGGCTGAGCCAGATGGGGTTCATTCTAGTTCAGATGAGTGGGTTTTAAAGCCAGAGCTGGATCCTGATTTGTCTGTCAGTGGAAAAAGTGCATCTCTCCACTCTGGTACACTTTTTTCTGGGAGCCATGCCACCCAAACTTGGCTCAGCAGTGAGCTCCTCCCTCTGCTGCCCACTCAAGCACAGAACAAGAAGTCCCTGTCGCTGGAAGTGCCTGTGAGCCTGGCAACTCACCCATTCCTGCACCTCCCTCCAGCAGCAACTTCTCCTCCCAACAAAAGCAACCCACAGAACCACAAACACTACTTCACTGCTTGGTTCTTTAAAGTGATGCCCAGTGACAGAGTAACCTTGGGGTTTAAAAACAGAAGCACCTATTGCACAAAACGAATCCCAATGAACAATAACAGAATTGACGCTCTTCAAAGCACAAAGGCTGAAAAGAGAAAAAACCGAAGCATTACATTATCTGCTCCTGAATGGCTTTTGGGTTGCAATTAAAGGGCTGGAGCAGGGCACTGCTAGTGCCAATATTCCTCACTCCATGCCTTCTCTGCATGTTATGCAGAAAGCTCCACACTTGCTAAGTTTCAAGGAACTGTACTTCTTTCTTGTTTACTGGGTCTTGAAGTATTCAGTAAAGTCAGTGGGAAAACTCCTCCCGATTGCAGTGAGCTTGGATCAGCCCACTCCCAACCTATCATCCACCAAAACAAAAATAAAAAATGAAGTGACAATATCAACATCACATCTAAAGCCAATGATGGGAAAAAAAATCTATAAACACTTACCTACATGAGGTATAATGTTAATGAAACTTTGAAAATGCAATCCATTCTAAAAACTAAATATAACTGGAGCTCTCATAGCAGTTTTATTCCATTATCTACAGGGCCATAAACACTGCACTTGGTTTCTGTCTCATGCAAGACTTTGAAGAAGAGATAGTGCTTTCAGGCATACAAATCACTAGAAGAAAGATCCAAGATTGAATAAAATAAGCTTGAAATGATTTTCAAGATGGAGATGCAGATTTTGCCTACAGCATTGATATATTACAGTTTGGCATCTCTAAAATATAGCTGTGAAGAATGCTGTGAACCTGCTAATTAATAAGACTCTTTTCCTCAGACATTTCATTAACCTAAACTTTTTCGTTTTCTGTAGATGAATGCATGCATGCCTGTTTTTAACCTTTGTACAATGGCTCCTAGTGTTATAATTAATTTATTTCCAGTAGCAAGATGAGAATATTGGGTTACACAAGTAATTCAAAATGAGTCATGCATAATTTATACTGATCAATATTGTTGAGTATGGTGTTTTATTTTCTGTTCTGACTTTTCATTTTATAGAAATAATGTATTGTCAAAAACATAGAACTCTAACAATTAATTAATCATCTAACTTTAAAATAGACAGGTAAATATTTAGGAGGATCCAGAGACCTTCAAGATCATCTAGTCCAGCCATCAAACCAGCACTACAGCAAACCCATAAACGGTGTCTCCAGGTGCCACATCCAGATGCCTCTTGAACACTCCCAGACTCAGTGACTCCACCAAATTCCTGGGAAATTATTCCAATGCTAAACCATTCTTTCAGTGAATTTTTTTTTTATATAGATATATCTAATTTGAATCTCTCCTGGTGCAATTTGAGGCAGTTTCCTCTTATCCTTTCACCTGAGACATGGCAAAAGTGACCAGCACCCACTTTGCTGTTTGCGTGTTTCAAAATTTACGCTGAGGATCGCTGCACTCTGCAGGAGATTGAGAGTGAACAAGGGGAAATTTTCTCTTATTAGGAGACTGGGCTGGTCAAGTTTCTTTAGCTTGTTCTGCTTTGATTTTTCTCCAGCTGAATCTACGGTAAAAGAAGAACCACAAGGTCTTGTTATCTGATAAGCCAGGTTGGAAATGGGCTGTCAGGAAGAGGGTGAAAGGCATCAAAATATTTACCTTCTGTGAAGTCACAGGGTAAAAAATAACAGTGATCAGCTCTCCTTTGAGTTTTAGTTGAGGAAGGACTGAAAGATTGCCACCATATCAGCAGGGTGATGAGCACCCTCCCAAATGGGTTGGGGCAATCATGGGTGGAACAATTTACTGCTGAGAAATGGTCCCAGATTTAGTGAAGTTGCAGCTTAATCAAACTATAGCTTTTGCACCTCGTCCTTCTCTTTTACCTTATCTTCTTCCTTTTTGGTGGTATTGCTGGTGCAGGGGAATTTGCCAGTTCGTTGGCTCCCTGCACTGCCAGGCACCCAGAGGTTGTATGTCAGGTGGCAGCACTGATGCTGGATAACATGGAAGGATTTCTGTTCTATAAATAACTCTCCTGTGAAAAACCATCAGTTAAACTCACATGTTTCTCATTAATGGTTAAAGTTTTGTTTCCTATGACAAGTGCAGCACTAAATATAACCAGTGTACTTCTTCAGGAGAGATCCGAACTGATGTGAGTTTCATTACTGGTGTAGAAAATTGCTTGTGAAATTAATTTTAAGTCCTTGTGAGAAGGAGGCCTTTATTTACCAGGCAAAGGGAATGAGAACATTGCATGTTTGTAAAAATAGGACACTTCTATAGCTGGAATTGCTTTACGTACAGTTATTAAGAACTTAAAATGTAAGTAGAGAAGAATGTACAGGAGGTGGATTGATACTGGTTAGAGAAAGGGTTTTGTAACTATTATTGGTGCAGGCTGTTGCTCTCCATAGTTTGGATACCTGTGATCAATGAGTCACAGGAAGAAGACTTTTAGTGAATCTCCATAGGCAAAGTAAACCTTTTCTTGTTAATGCATCAGGATAAAGTATTTAGGTTCAATCTTGGCTGTGAGCATACCTAAACTTATTATTTTAAACAATTGATTATAGGTGATCTTACTCTATTTTCTATTTTATTTTTTCTTTTCTATTTTCTTTTTATTTTTTAGTGTATTTTGTGAAACAATTTGTCATGTAGTGCCTATATATTAATTTCATCCCAGTTGGAGACGTTTATAACAAGAACATTGTTTTTATTACATCCTTTCCCCCTCTCTGCCCAATTTGGTAATAAGTAGGTTTTTAGGTATGCAGTCATACACAGACTGTTTTGAATTCATGGTATTTTTCAGTGTGCAGATAGCTTTGGGTTCCCTGCTTTAATATTCATTTTGTTATTCCCCTTGTGATTATTCTGGCTTACTTGGTGTTTATTATGTAGCACTCTCCTAATTGCATGCTTGCACATTGCAAAGTTTAGAGATTTGAGTGCCTATTATGTGCCTGTTCCACAGCCCTTCATGAATTTCTTTCAATATGCTTTGACACTGCAGTCATCCCAGAAAATATCATCAAAACTATCCTTAATGTCTTTCTAACTTGTTGAAGGTGGCACTTCAAGTTTGTTTTCTTTGTCATTCTTATTCCATATTTTCCTGCCAGGCATTTTGGCAAAGTGAAATGAAAATTGCAGAATGGCAAGAAGAGTGAGCAAGCCAGTAATTACCTACTTTATATGCTTACGTTGTGAAGTATTCCATCCTGAGTGTTTTGAAGATTTATGGATGCGTGCTTATTCAGAAGCATGTACAAAATGTTTTTCTCAAGAAATGGTCTTGAGCCTGAATCAATCTGCTTAATCTGGATCTTGTCTCTACTAATTTTTTTGAGTAATTAAAAATGAAGGAAGTTGAATCTCCTGTCTAAGTGATGTCTAAGTGAAACCAGTTTCACTGCATTGCTGAATTGAAGTGAGGAACAGACAAGCTTTAAAATAATAGCAACAAAAGCAGAAAAGAGTTTTGACAGAGCCCAATGCTCAGATTTAGTTTGTAGAATCCTCCCATACGCAGTCAATCTAGCTGAATTGAGCCCTGGCTGCTGTGGCTCCAGTTACTTGTCCCAGAGCCAGCTGGTTCTGAGTCATGCTGCCACAGCTGCTGAATGCAGTGCAAACCTCCTGGGACGTGGGAAATTCTTCCTGGGGTTGGAGCAGTTTTCCATCTTACCTGTTGAGTCAGGCTTTCTGCACATGAGTCTCTTCAGCACTTAAGCTTTCTGGTCTGGCTGCTTGTCTTAAATTGAGAAGCTGTTCTGAAACATCCCTTCTCCACTTTTTTTTTCCTCTCTACCCTCACGAGCTATTACTTTCTAATTTCTGCCAGCAGACTATGAAAAAGTGTGAACTCAGCGGTGGAAAAACCTGTGTGGTAAAGTAAGCTGAAAGACATTTCTCAAACATTTGTAACCCAGTAAGTGATAGAAACACGTTTCACTGCGCTGACTTCCAGCCAATTGTGTGAGATAACTCAAGGAAGATGTAATAAAATGTGAGTATGAGAACAGTCTGCTTTTACTGCAAGAAAGAAACATGTCTTAAAGCACTCCTTTAGTCTGTATTTTAGGTTTCCTTTGAAATCATTAAAGCAAGATGGCAAATAGCAGGAGTTTGGTGAATCAATACAAAGGGGCTGAGTATGTGCCTGTTGCAGGGTTTTCATTGCAGCAGACACAGGAGGCTTATTTCTGAATAATTTAATAAATCTTCTTGTCTTCAGATATGAAGATAATATTCAGCTGTTTGTGTTGGTTTTGGAAAGAGAGTATGACTAACAGAACACTTCAATTATTGTGACATGTCAGTAGGAGTTATTGCTGCTCAGATGTCATGTAATGAGAGGAAAAGAACATAAAAAGAACATAAACCCAGAAAGGAAACAAAATAGGATTTTGTTTTAGTCTACTGCAACATTTTAGCATTTTCTGGATCAAATTTCAAAAATTACCATCAGCAAATACCAACTTAAAAAACCCAAATCTGTAGCAGTTCTTATTGAAGTCTATATAAGTCAATAAATATTTGTTTACTATAAACACTTTTTTCAGCAGGTAAACTGTCACTATATGTATAAGGAAATGCCATCATTCAGCTGTGATACTGAAAGCTTTGGAACTTTTCAGTTCAGAATTGTTCACTGTGCAGGTATCAGTGATCAGCTGGGTTATCTACTAAAGTAATCTGTGTAAGTTGTGGTCTTGTGACATTTTTCAAACTCAGGGCATTACAGCTCACAGAAGTCACAATAGATCTACTTCTCCCTGAATTTTATCCTTTCCAGTTGGGTTCTTTATGAGGTGCTTTTCTTGTTAGATAAGTAGGCTCAATTCTCATGTCCATGAGCTTTTCAGACATGAAAGCTTTCAGTATCAAAGTACTTTAGCCTCCTTCAAACTTCTATTAAGACAAGTAGGAATTTTGTCTGATTGCAAAGTACTGGCAAGGACCTTATCTGAATTCTGCATAACAGCTCCTCTTATCTTTCAGACTTCCAGACTGAGTTGTTCTGCAAGAAGGTTTTGGTTTTTTTCAGTAAAAAATGGGTACATAATTTTCATTATTCAATTATCTGTCATGCATTGGAGGAGTTTCAGTTTCTGAAAGAGGAAGAAAGTAGAAAACATGGTTTTCTATTAAAAGTAGGCAATCCTTTTATCTTATTAGATCCATACGGAGTGTTAAAACAAAAGGATCAGAAATTATAAAACAAACTCCAAGAGACTGATCACTACAATCAGGTTATTTCCGAAGTGCTAAAATTATCAATGCAGCAATGACTAGCTCTGATTGCATCCACTTTTATCAAGGATTCATAAGCAATACAACTTTATGAACATGAACAGTTTAACTAAAGAAGTTCATATCAGAAGTAATGTGGTTAATTCATTAAATTTATATGATTTTTCTTTATCTAGTAGAAAGACAGGCTTCTGAACAATAAAATATTTTAACTTAAAGACAAAGAGACAAAGATGACAGAATGCAGAAGAACCAAAGAAGAGTTTAGAATCTGGGAGCATCGGAGATATATTATCTGTGCAGCTACACTATAAATGTGAATGTATAAGTCTGGGGAGAACACCATTCCATAGAAAATGCTGCAGGAAAAGGCAGTGGAAAAGTCAGCAATATTTCGTTTATGTAATCTTTTTATATTATTTTCTTCTGTAGAGGAAAAAATTCTCATGTATTCTGGAATGAAGTAATATGTGCCTGGAAGAAGGAAAGAATTCAGGCTCATTTAAGAAAGACCAGAAAAAAAGAAGCAGGATTTCATGGACATATTCTGATTCTCCCTACTGCTAGTGCCAAGTTTTCATTGATGCTGATGTCTTAGGACAGTTTGGCCGCAGCAACTGCATGTAACTAAGAGTTTTTAGCCATTTCTTCTGGCTGCTCCCCAGAAAAATTCTGTGGCAAGTTCTGCAGAAGAAATCTCTGTAGAATCTGTTCCTTCCTTACTATCATGTTGGCAGCCAAAAAATTATGCCTCTGTCTCAGTTTTCCATCTGTAAAATGAAAAATAAGGGTATTCCTCTACCTTCCAGAAATGTTATAAATGCACTAAGGCTTGTGAAGAGCTTGCTATTTAGTGACGGGGAATGCAAAAGTATAAAAGATGGAATGCCTTGTGAAAAAAGCTTTTTTGCCATTGAGGAATTCTCCATAACATTTTTTTTAGTTTAACAATCAGTTGTTGCTGACAGTGTTTTAGTAGAGATTTTAGACAGGTTTGTTTTTTTCTTTATTTTTTTTTATTACAAGTGCCATCAACATTTCCAAGTTAGACTGAGCTGCGCTAGACTTGATGGCAAACTAAGACCTTTACTTTACAAGATTCCTCTGTTTTTGTGGTCAGCCTTTTATTGTAAGTGGACATACTGCTTGACCATCACTAGAGTGCAGATTTAACTTATTTTTACATTATACTTAGGAATCAATGGAAACAGTAGCTTGAGGCTAGTTCTGTCTGCTGCTGGTGTAGCTGCAGTTGTTACAAGGAGGAAGTTAATCAGCATTGGTGATGGGAAGATCATGCCTGTGACCATGCCTCTTCCCACCCTGGAAGAGTGGCTGAACTCAAACCAGCCCTGCTGAGCTGCTGGAAGAGCTCTGCAGTTCCTCCCTGTCTCTGCTACTTGGGTGTTACAATTATGGGCCCTTACTAGGGCCAGAGCAACAAAAGAGACTCTCTTAGAATCATCAGAAGGTTATTTTTATTCGATCCAGCACTCCTTTTATAAGGTGTGTTGCTAAAAGCTACATGATTGGCTAAAAAGCACAATGCCTCTCTACAATCATTGGTTAATAGAGAATTTTGAAAAACGTGGAACAGTGGAAAATGAAAGAAAAACAAGTTAAAGTGAAAAACACCGCCTGATATTTTGAGAACTAAAAGATGCTTACAAAAAACCTCTATCAGGTCTTTTCCTGAGAACATGAAATGTTTGCAGAATTGTTCTCTTTAAAAAGTAAGAAAGTTTCCCTTTTGCAGGCTTGCTGCTAAGATTTCTAAGATTCACCAAATGTCAGCTTGGGTGCCGTTTTGGGGAGGGTGATAGTGTTAGACCATCTGGACAGCCCAGAATCAAAGCTTTAAAAGCCTAATAAAACCCTGATGCCTTAAATGGCTACTTAGAAACAGAGACTAGACAGGAATANTTATGTCAGTGTGAGCATGAGAGAACAGCACTGAACGAGCTCCAGGGAACTGCAGAGTTAAACTGGGCACTGCAGGATTTTAAAAATATAAAATTTAAAACCGAAGGAATCAACCCTACACACACATCAGCTGGTTTCACCTGAGGGAAATATTGGTGTCCAGGCCTTGAGTGCCTTGGGGGATGCCAGCAGTAGCTGACCCCATCCCCAAGGATCACTGTCCTTGGGGCAGTGCTTTGGGACTGGTGGAGTGGGGTGGTTGGGTGAGCTGTGCACAGCAGCTGTCCTGGGATGTGTCCTTCAGTGGACAGCCCTGTGCAGCCTCTCGAGCCTGGCAGGCACACAGCCACCCTCGTGCAGACAGAGGCATGGGAACACACTCACACCATGGGAGAGCTCAGCGCCGATCAAATAGAGACAGGAGAGGGTTCTCGTATGGAAAATCTGCAAGGTGTATTTCACAGGGGATCTGGACATAAAAAGCCACCAAATAAAGGCCCAGGGGTTTTATCTGGGAAAAGGGGATAATGGGAAGGGGGCAAAGGAGAGGGATAAATGGTGGGGTTGGAGCACACAGTCCAATGGAAGTAGAAGGGGAGAGTGGCTGAAGGGAGATATTTGAGAACTTGGGAATGTTCTAGAGCAAGGTACATGCNCTAATGGGAAGGGGGAAAAGGGGGGGGATCAACGGTGGGGTTGGGGTATGCAGTCCAATGGTAGTATGAGGGAGGAATGTTCTAGAGCAAGGTACATGCAGGGGTTACAAAGCATTATCAAGAGAAGCCATCTCCTCACTATAGCCTGGGGGGGGAGGTCACTTTAAGTCTCTCTTGTGGCCCCAATTCCAGGCTGGGTCACCACAACAGGGGATGGCCAGGCTGTGGCTGACCCCAGCTACCTCCCCTGGCCTCAGCCACCTCCTCTGGCCTCTTGAACCTTGCTGAGGTGGTGGCTGGTTGGGGAGGCCCTGCAGCCACTGCCCCCAGGGTGCCTGGCACAGTTTTGTCCTCTGGGTTTGATACAGTTCTCATGAATTGTCACAGACTCACTGCAAATATTGCCCCAAGGGTTTGATAATTTCCACAGGGTATATTCAGCCCACTTCCTGGGCAGCAGTGCTGTGAGTTCTATGGTTTTGGCATATTCCCATGGAAGGGGAGACAGCAGTGAGCAGGGGATGAGCAGCTCGGTGTGCCCATGGCTGGTGGGTGCAGTGGGTGTGTCCTGCCATGAGGCATTGGTTCTCCAGTGCCAGGAACAGGATGCCACGGGGTGTGGATCCTGGCTGCCAGCTCCAGAGGGATGCAGTGGGGCCACCTCAGCTACTTGCCATGACAGGATGCATGCTTTATGGATCATACTGATGCCTTAGGTTTTAACTTTTACATTTTTTCAAATCCTGTACTGCTAGTGTAACTCTGAAGTTTCCTGTAGCTTGTTAAGTGCTGTTCTCTATGCTAAGATAGACATAACAAACCTCTGTAACTTGCTCTCTAAAAACACCCAGGACAAGAACTGTGAACCATCATCCTGGGGAGAGGGGAGCAAGCTTGGGGAAATTCCATCATTGCCTGGGTTCTGGTTGGTGAATTGATGCTGATATAAAAGTGTGAAGAACTCGTGACTTGTTGTCCATTTTCGGGATCCACTGAGGCAGGAGCCTCTGGAGCCCAAAGTGTACATCTGAAGGCCTTTCAAATAAATACCACCTTTTTTTCTTTATTCCTGTCTAGTCTGTTTCTAGGTAGCCAGGATTTATTCCATTTCATTTTCCAAATCTTTTTGTGAAGAAATATTCTCTATGCAGGATACAAATCAGAAGCATGAACATTTCAGAGCCTCCACGCTATTACAGAGCTGCTTCTCTAAACATGCATAGCAGGAATAATTTCTGGTGCTTGAAGGATATAATGGGTGCCCTGATGACCTCTCACACAAAATCTTTGTGATGGACATTCCCCATCAGGAATACCTAATGACTAAAGTTGTCAGGGTTCAGTCTGGTACCACGTGGGTTTAAAAGCTAATTGTACAATCAAATAATGGCCTAAGGCAGGAGGAATAGTTTTGAGAGGATTGCTTTGGGCCATGGAGCTGGGTTTAATTTTGCCTCATGTTTTAGGCTTATTTGGTAAACTATTTGCACACAGGAGACTTTGTACTGCAATGGGCATCCAGCATATCATTTATATGATTAAATAAATAGATCAGAGATCCAAATACACTGAAATGCTTCTCAGAACAATATGCAGTCTAATGCTTTCTATGGAATTAAATAAATATAAGCCTGTCACCTTAAATATATGGAAATGTCTTGACTCTGATGATACAATTGCAAGACTTTCCTACAGCCGCAAAGCACAGGACTAATCTGGAGTGAGTCTTTGAAGTGCAAATTGTACATTTCCCACCAAACACTTGAAGTAAAAGATGGGAAACATCAATTCACACTACCAGACAAAAAAAGACTTCAGTTTGTCGCAAGAAGAAAGGTTTTAAATTTGCAATTTTCATCTATAATATAAGGTGTTAATGAATTTTATATTTTATCCAGATGGGTATGTAAATTCCTTCTGAACTTTGTTACAGAGCATCTATTGTGCAACTACTGAAAAGGCTAGAGAGTGTAGTCAGTTGAGGGGGAAAACATCTAATTTACCTTGTCCTGATTTTTTTTTTAGTTCTTTTGTGGATGCTGATGTGGTATCCTTCTCAAATGGTGTGATTAAAATCAGTGGAAATATGTATTTTTTTTATTTTTACATAAGTTTCAGATCACACCAGTTTTGGAAGAGGCAGGAAATTCCTTTCAAATTTCATCAGAGTAGACAGTGTCTGACACTCTTACTAATTCAGTTTTCTTCAGATAATAAACCACATTCAATAAATTAAAAGGCATTTTTTTGGGAAGAGGTGGAGGATTCGCCACAGATGACCTTGATCCTGTGATCCACCAATGGCAGACAGTGAGTGTTCCTCTAGTTCTTCTGCAGAAGCAGAATAGGAGTTGCAGAGCAAGGGTTCAGTTCCTAAAGACAGATCTATTTTAACAACACCAACCTGGTGAACTGTGAGGTACAGAAAATTTTGAGGTCTGACTTCTGTTGAAGTAAAATACTGCATTTTATGAAGAGTAGCTGAGTAACTTGCAACAACTTAATAAGAATCTTAAATATTTGTGGTTGTAGCATCCCCCTTATGTTTAAGTGGAATATTCTGTATTGCAGTTTGTGCAGCTTTTTGCTTCTTCTTGTGTCACTGAGAAGAGTCTGTCTCTGTCCTCTTTATGCCCCTAATGTCTGTGTAATTAAGATAAAACTGGTTTTAAGTATTTGTATCTCTAAATTAGAGAGTAAGGTGACCAACAGATTTTTGGTTCGGATTTATTCCATTTCTATCTTCAACTCTGTTGGGCTTGTTTTGGTGTGTGAAGTTGATTACAGACACAGGAATTATGCAACATGAAGTTGAAGCTTTTGTTAAAATGTGAGGAACAATAACCTTTATAGATCTATTCGCTCAATCTGAGTCCTAAGAATTATTTCATGTCTGAAACATGTACACCTGAAGTCACAGGTGGCTGCATACATCTGACCGTTCATAGTAGTTCCATCCCTGACACATTTAAAAGTTTTCACTCTGGAAAAACTCCTCAGATATGAATTCTATCTCTAATTACCAGGAGTTTTCAACTACAGACCACTTTCTAAGTGCAGAACTGAGTCCAACCTATGGAATAAATCACTGGGATGAATTTCATGCTTGGCTACAGCAGCATAAATGTAAAGTAGATTCATTGAGGTCCACTGGGTAGCTGCAGATTTATGTTGCCATTAGTGGGACGTGACTTGCTAGAATTGTTTGCTTTTTCACTCCCTCATTCCTACAGTCTCTATAGTAGTAAAATATGGAATAGCTATTATGTAGCCTTAGTAGCCTTCTAACAATGAAATTTCAAAGAGATAAAACTTGCCCAAATCACGTATAAACAATAGTTTAACAAAAATGTTTCTTCCCTGAAGGTAGTAGGAAACCTGGATTTCCTAGGAGGATGTAGGTGATGGTATCAGGCTGCTTTTCCATCCAGCCACTCCTTTGGAAAATCCAAGTCTTCTGTTAATGAAGGTACTGTGGTCTTAGAGAAGTAGTTTTGCATTTTCTGACAATAGGCACTGAGAAGAGACAGACACTATTAACTCACCCTGAGGGAAAGTAAGGCTGTGGGGTGAATTTAGTCCTTACTAAGTACCTGAGAAGCTGCAAGGGAGAAACCTTGTAAAAGTTACCAGTGCCTTACTCACAGGAAGACTTTTCCCAGAATCCAAATGTAGTTGTTGCACATCAGAGAGTTCAAAATCATATAACACCTGGTTTCATGAGCTTAGTTGCTCCTGAAAATCAGCAGATTTGTAAATAGGAGCATCTCTGAGTTAATATTATTTCCTTTGTGTAGCTGGAGGAAGACAAAAACATACCATAGAGACATTGGGCTTTTGAAAATTGCAGGGAGACTGTTTGAATAATCAATTTCTGTTAAATTCTCCCTATTCTATTCTGTGTGAACAGTAGATTTCCCAGCTGCCAGCAGCACCAGATTTGAGGCTCTCTTTCAGGATGGGTTGTTGGGGGAGGAATCCTGAGAAACTTCAGCCTTCTTTTTTGTGCCCACATTTATGGCAATGGCCATTAATGCCAGAGCCATTGGAAGAAAAAAGGGCAATGGAAAAATATTTTTCAGGCCCATCCAAAAAAGGTTAGATATCATCTTTGTCATGGGCATATCAAGAACTGCCTTGTCCTTTAGCATTCATCATGGCAATAGTTATCAAGCCTTGTAACATTGTAATTTTCTGTGAACACTCTCTCTATTTCAGCAACTACAATGGATCAGCCCTCTGCTTTAATTCAGCAGATTGATAGTGTTCTTTAGTTTATTGCAATATTACTGGTCTGCAATGTATGTCTGCCCTCACGGCTGCCTTCTCTTCTTTGGAAAAACACTTTCAATCCAGCAATTTATTGCCCAATGCACATCTTCAAATGTCATATAAAATTGGATTTTAATAGACATGGTTGGTAATAATCAATGACCTTTTAGAAGATGTTGTGCCAATAAGTGGTTACAGACTGTCTTTCCTTAAATGTCTTCAATGATCCTATTCTTTCTTCAAATATCTGAATAATTCCTCTAGGAATTTAATGAAACTTCACAGGCAAGTGGATAGGGCACATAGTCTCTCTTGCCTTGTGCTCTGAAAAAAAGATTCTTGCAAACAGAGCAAATGTTTAGAATAAATTGTATATTTTTTGTTAGGAAAGTCCATATACAGTGTCATCACATCTAATATAGGTCGTGGCTTCACTGAGATTTTAAAAGTGAAATTTCCCCTAGCCCAACCACTTTGTGGTGGGTTTGTCTGGCTGTGCTGAGCACAGATACAGGTTTGCTGGCTGAGAGCCTCCCCTGAGCTTTCAGGTGAGCTATTATAAAAGCTTAAATCCACTCTCCTATGGTTAGGTTGTTTCAAATACCCAAATTAACTAGATTAAAGTTACAGTGCAATTGCTGTTTGGGTTGTGTTTAAGGCAGATACCAGAAGGACTCAGATTTGGGTTTCTGAACTAGAAATACCAGTTTATATAAGAGGAATTAATTGTGTGAATTGAGCAGTGCGTGATTGCCTTTCTCAGGGAAACAATTATGTTGGTTTTAAAACTCTTTACTAAAAAGGTGACACTAGGATCAGTTTACATCATAAACTGCCAGCTGCAAAATGTTCAGCCTCATTAAAAACTCGGTGTTCTGTGTAGCACATTTCACTTATTTGAATTGTGTAGTATGAGACAGCTTAAGAGAGGAGGGAGTTGCTCTCCATATGGTGTCCTTCAGTTCTGTCCCTAAGCAAGGACCTTGACCAAGACTGGGCAACAGGCTGCTGGGCAGGCAAGAAAGGATGCAGGAAAAGAGAAAATACATGGAATAACTTTGCAGGTGCTGTGGTTTGATCCCAGCCAGCTGCTGAGCACACAGACTGCTGCTCACTCCCTCTCCCTCTCCCTGTGATGAGAAAGCTCACATGTCAGCACGGAGACAGTTTGATAGCTGAAGGAAAGAGGCAGGGGAAACCAACAAACAAAAACTGAGGAAAAGTAGTCATGAACTGCCTGCTGCCAGCAAAGTGATGCCCAAAAACCTCTGAGCAACAGCTGCTTTGAAAGCCAACTCTCCCTGACCTCCCCATGCCCTCAAACTGCCCAGCCCTTTCTTTCTCTATGCTGTGATATAATGGTTCACAGAATATCCCTTCAGCCAGTTTGGGTCAGCTGTATCCTGCCCACTCTTCTTCTTACCCATCTTCTTTTCCTCAGGGAAAACAAATAAAAAGAAAGTCTTGATTCTCTGGAAGCACTGCTCAGCAATAGTCCAAATATTGATGTGTTTTCAATACAGTTTAGTTACAAATTCAAAACATAGCAGCACATACCGGTTGCTCTGAAGAAAGTTAACTCCATCTCACCCAAACCAAGTACAGAAAAAAACCCATGATCAGGTCAAAGAGCAAAGATGGGTATCTATGGTGAGCTTTTGATGTCTCTAGTGTAGGAGAAACTCAGCAATATTTATCCCTAATTGAGTCCTGTATGAATAAGATGAGTTCAAAGTCCACTTTCTGATGTTTTCTACCTCAAATGTATGAATCAGACAGAATTTTAATTGTCAAATATTGAAGTGCAGATGACTTATTGAAAAGCATCTTGAAGATGCTTCTGGACAGAGTTTCAATACTTCTCTGAATATTTTTAGGGTTTATCTGCAGAGATTGTTTATGAAGATGTTGAGAGCACAGGGCCGAGGATGGAGCTCTGTAGCACCCACCAGGGACAGGTCACCAGTCTGATGTCACCCCAGTCACTGTAACCCTTTGTGCCCAGCCCCTGAGCCAGTCACTCACCCATCCCATGATGTGTTTATCCAGCTGGGGGATGGACATTCTATCCTGAAGGATCCTGGGAGAGACAGTATCAAAAGCTTTACTGAAATCCAGAAAGATCCCCTCAACTGTCTCCCCTTGATCAGCTGGGTGGGTTATCTTGTCACAAAAGGAAACCAGGTTTGATAAGCAGAACTCTCCTCTCGTGAAGCTGTGCTGGCTGTGACTGATGACTGTGTTGGCTTCCAGGTGTTCAATACCTCCCAAAATAATCTTCTCCATTACTTTGCCAAACTCTGAAGTGAGACTGACAAGACTGCAGTTTCCAAAGTCCCCCTTCTTGAAAAGCAGGACAATGTTCACCAGCTTCCAGTCAGCTGGGACCTCTCTGGGTTTCCAAAACCATTCAAAAATTTATTGAGAGAGGTTCTGCAATGACATCAGCCAGCTCTTTGAGGATTCTTGGATGAATCCCATCAGGCCACATTGATTTGTAGGGATCCAAATGAAGTATCAGATCCCTGACAATTTCTCCTGGGAACTGGTCATTCAACAGGTGCAAACTGTTAAGAAGTATGGCTTATCCTGCCTCTGAGGATAGAAGTAATTTGTTTTAAAGGAAACAGCCAAACCTATAGCAGTGTCTATGTCCAGAAAAATGTGCCTGAAATCCTCTTTATAGGACACGTAGGTTATTTACTTAGGATTGTGCAACAAATTCTTCACTGGGAAAGCTGATCAGTAAGTTTTTTGCTATTTAATTACAAAATGTGTGTGCTACGTCCACTTCTTATGACTGTCGAGCACAAATAATTGTGTGATAATTAATGGCTTGACAAAAAGCTTTCTTTTTTATAAACAACAATTTATTCAAAGGGAATTTTAAGCAGGCACTTTCAATCCTCAATTGAAAGTATATCTTGGCAGACACTATTTATCTGCCCCAGTATTTGAAATATAATAAATGAAGTTTGATGGACTGCAAAGAGAGAATTGAAAAGGAACTGCAAAACACTTAAAGGAAATATCAAAATGGACTTAACTCAGCAAAATGCTTTGAAATACATCATATTAAGGGTTAGGTGGCAGTGAAGGAAGGGTCCTAAACAAGCAGTAATACATTTGCAGTGAATGGACTACTGATTTTCTGTTGGAGACATAATCATGTACCTCAGGAGAGCGATATAAATCCAAATTTATATTTATATTTGTATTTACTAACCGTAGATACTTCTGAGTAAGGGAGGGTTGTCTGCATGTCCTCTCAAAGTTAAGTCCTTGCAGATATTTTTAATGAGGTTGAATCTTGGTGTAGAGTTGAGGTCTCTTTATGTATTCAATTACTCATTTTTTTGATGAAATAACATTGATGTTTATGGACTTTGTCAAGTAATACTTGATATGCACAGTAGCCATGACCTGACACTGCTTGTTTGGTCCTGCAGCCTACAGAGGGTATAGATTTCTCTTAGCTTCATTGATGGAGGATTAAAACAATTAGCAGGATCAATTCTGTGTCTCTTTGCTTACACAAACAAAAACTTCTGGACTTTTGCCTTTTTGGTGAATATCTGTCATGCTATGACTGACAATGGAAGAGAGTCCTTCTGTGTTTTATTCAGATCAGTTGCTGCTTCTTGAGTGGCAGATTAGTTATCAGGAATCCTGTGTTCTATGACAGCTTCTGCTATTATTGCTTGGGTTGGTTTTTTTTTTCCATTTGTCTGGTTTGGGTTTTCTGGATTTTTTTCCCCTTAAATTTCACTGTAACTCAACAGCTTTGTAATTCACTTTCTTGTATAGTAACATGTATCTGTCAGGACTGCTGTAAGGATTAAATCCTTAACATTCATAAACCATTGTGTTGCATTGGTAAAATAATGGAAATTATTTTATGTTAATATAATAATCAAAGTGATGACATCATAGAAATGAAGTCTCTAATTATTCATTAGGATTCAGAAAGATTAATTAGCATGCCACTTAGGCTGTTTGAGTCAAAACATCTGACCTACTTTTCCTATATTCAACCATATGCACCCTTCAGAGCTCAGCTGTCTCATTCAAGGCGTGGGTTCCTCATTGTTTGGCAGAATGTAATGGAAATATGAGGAGATGTGGATGGTGGGATGTTTCCTTAGTGTTTAGAAAGAGCTTGGGCAGTCCGTGTTTGACCCTTTGTTTATATGAAACTGAAATGTCACAGTCAGAGGAACTGAAACTGAGCGTGAAGGTGCCAGAGAAGTTGTTTAGCAAACATCCCTCTTTGATCCTGCCCTACTTTAACAGCAGAGAGGCATCAAGGTGAAAAAGGAACTGTTGCTAGGAGTGTAAAACATAAATCTCACAGCTCCTTAAGAAAAGCAGCAGAAGCTTTAGCACACCATCGTGTTTGCTCTCTAAAGAAGAGCAACAGGTTCCTTTTTCCCAGCATGTAGTAAGAAAATAGATGTGATAATAGAAATAACAGCTACCTCTTCCTCTGCTGGCTTGATTATTTTTTCCCTTTTTTTAATTAATAGATCAGTGGTTGATGTGCATATGAGTGTGCTGAGGCACTGGCACAGGTTGCCCAGAGAAGTTATGGGTGTCCCATCCATGGAAGTGCTCAAGGCCAGGCTGGATGGAGCTCTGAGCAACCTGGTTTTGTGGAAAGTGTCCCTGCCCACGGCAGGGAGTTTGGAGCTAAATGCTCTTTATGGTGCCTTCCAACCCAANATTCTTTTATTTAATAGATCAGTGATAGATGGTGCCTTCCAACCCAAACCATTCTGCAGTGCTGTGGTGTGCAGTGTGGACTCTGCCACACTGGTTAGTGACAGGTACTGGCTGAACAGCAATTAATTTGTTCCACTACATCCACTTGCATTTTCAACCAATGGCTTTATCTTCTGTTTCTCTTGCTATCTGCGGTTTTCAGGTGATGTTTTCTTTGCATGGCCTTCACTCCACTTTTTCAACACTGGGCAAATGACCTGCAGAAAAGGACTCTGCAAGTACATGCTGCTGAAGCCCATATCTCCTTAAATTTTTTGTAAAATATAAGCACTGAGAATTAGAGAGCATACTTGAGTCAAACTGAGTTAATGTTGCTTTGCAAGAGGGAGGAATTAGAAAAATAGAGATTTGTCTGTCTAGGTAAAATCCTTTTCCCCTACATTTTGATTCCACCATGAGCCTTGCAATACAACTACAGCATACTTGAAAGATTAGTTCCTTACCAGTCATAATATCAGTACAGCGTTTTTAATAATAAACCATTCCTTATCACTGGAATATATTATCATTAGTAGGTCTCCTTTTTAAGGCTGTGTCTGGGGCAGTGTTGAATGAACACTTCTTTGAAAACAGTTTTGGGAAGGCTTATATATCTTAAATGTGTTTGTGCTACAAAAGAAAGTGCCTGCCTCCTACTTCTGCTTTGTATTTTTCTACTTTCATTTTAAAATAGTCATGTCCATCAATACACACCTGCCATTGCTGCAATTTTTATAAAAAAATATGAATTTGGTCACATTTTTAGACACAAATAGCAAAACTACTCTAGCAGCCTCTGTGCAGCTGGGAGAGTTGCATGAACCTGTCTAATCTAATTTCAGAGTTCCAGCTGCTGTGAGGTCAAGGAGGACAGCGAGTGAGATGGAAACAACAACAGCAGCAGCAGAAAGTAGGAAACCATTAACTAATTGGAAGAGAGAGGTGTCCGTCCTTTGGTCGGAGAGAAACCCTGATTAAAATATGTCAAGGATACAGCTGAGAAGTCGCTGGGAAAAGGAGAGAAAAATGCTTTCTCAAACACTGTGATGAGAAAGGGAAGGTTAGAGAGATTTCCTGAGGCAGTAGTACAGAATTCTTTTTGAAACAAGGGGAGGCAATATTGTGGGCTTGTACAATATAGCAGAATACTAGCTACAGATACATTATATAGGTATGAGCCAATGTTAAAAGATGAAAAAGAAAGCTGTGAGAGCAGCATAAAGAATGGAAGGAAAGAGCATTTGTATTTTTCCCTGTCAGACTGGAAAATCTGCAGCTATTTTCACAAGGTTTCCATAAAGATTCATTTGACTCCAATCTTTTGTAAATATACACTCACAAGAGGTAAGGGTAAAGTCTGAAGATCCTGTGGTTCCTCTCCTTGCTTGTCCAGAACTGTTTCTTAATGGGGAGAGAATGGAATAAGCTCAAACCTCTCAAAAATACGCAGAGTGGATTGTGAGGTACCAAGTGGTTCAAACCTAAGTGGCTGCAGGGTAGGGCTGAGCATGTGAGAACCAAGGAAGAGCAGAGGATGAACAATTTCCTTCTTCATTTTCAGAATTTTTCAAAAATTGTTGAGTTCTGTCCTTTCCCCAGAGCAAAATGTGAACTTCCAATTCTGCTTTTTGGAAGGATAAAACAGCCAGATGCAAGAAAAAAGGAGGTCAGCAAAGCAAGGGAGGATTCAGGAAGAGGAAAATACAACAGTCGTGAATATGAAGCATGCATCATCCACACTGGATTTTCAAAAAAGCCATTTAAGATTTCAGGAATTAGAGATATCACCAAGTTTATGATCCTGAGGTACTTTTCATGGTGCCTTTGTTCTCATTTATCCTTCTGGAGGCTTGCTTGTCCAGTCTAATTTAAATTTCTCAAATTACAGGCCCTGAAAGGCTGCTTTCCCGGGTAAGGACTGCTGGAGAGCAGCTTGTTCCAGACTAAAAGTTTCTAGATGCATCATTAATACCTGGGGAATCCCCAGTTCATTGTTTATATTTCTGTCTGTCTAGTTTATATATGCTTATACTGAGACAAAAACAGGATCTATGGGACAAAATCTAGCTCAGGAAATCCTTGTTTAGGTCAGCACCCCTGTCCTGAGAGTGGGCCAGATCAAGGCAAGAAGATCATGCTGCCTTTGTTTGGTAACATCAAGGCAAGAGTCAAGACACCACAGCACCAAAATCAAAGTCACTAAATTGATTTTTACACATATTTTAAGGTCCTTTAATGTGCCATAAAAGGGAAACTTTTAGAAAATGTGTTGCTATACATATGCTTGTCTTCTTTTAACATGACCTAACAAGAATATATAAAAGAGGGGGTTAAGAAACTAAACATAAACTATTGCATTAAATTCCATTAAATGAATCTATTTAAACTTTATTACCAACACACGGCATCTACTCTTCAATATTAGCTTTATGTCCTATAAAACACAAATGTAATCAGGAAGAGGAACAAAATTATAGGAAAACTCTTCAAAAAATAGCTATCACTTGTTCTTAGGGATCTTTCTCCTGTGATATGGAAGGAAAGATGCATTGCATCGTCAAATCTAAGCAGAGCAAATGAACTTGCTTCCTTCTTATTCTGAGCTCCCTAACCAGTATATTCACACTTAGCAATAGAAATTCCCTTTGGAATTCGAAGAAGATATATTCATGCAACTTTCTGGGAAGTTGCATGATAGGAAGAATGTTGAATCATCATTTCTAAACCAGAAAGTGTGACTCAGTAGCTCTCTGACCACTTTTATCTCAATGTGCTATTTTCAATGATGCACTTCAAGGAGTAAAAAGGTGGTCAACAAATATGAGAATTATAACATTTATCACTGTCTTGCCTAGATTCAGAGGAAGACATAATTTCGACTTCAAAGAGTTTGTAGGTAATAAGGTGTAGTTACTGTAGCTGGCAGCTCCGTGGTACTTGGTTACTGACTGGTGATAAACCATGACAAGGATCAAGTAAAGGCTTTCAAACCAGCACAAAATCCTGCCTAATTAAGTGAGATGTAACTTCTCAGCAGCCAGTTTCTTCCTATCAAGGTCATTACAAAGTGTTATGGGAGGCAATGACGTTTTTCCATTTCATGATGACAGGTTCCATTGGTTTTGTCTGCCATACACAAACCATTCATTTTTATGGAAGATATATTCATGTATTCCTCTGATACCTTCTTCAGAGCTTTCTATTGATTTATGCTTTTCATCTGTCATTTATAAGTAACTGTTACAGCCCTTGTGATTTTTTTTTAATCTATTCCCTAGATTCCTGTTGCTATTGATTTCTTTTTCTACTTTTGTATGCTATTTTTTAGAATTAATCCTTTTTGCTGCTTCTTTTCTTTTTTTTTTTTTTTTCAGTATGGATGGTAAGAAAACCTGGAGCAATCCATTGACTTTGCAATAAAGGACAACCAATAACTGTGGTGCTGTATTTCCAACTCCTCATCTTTGAGAAAAATATTACTGAGTTTTGAGTACATCCATTACAGAACAGTAGCAAAAGGAATTGAGGTTTCTTTGAATATACTAGCTCATTCTCTTTGTAGCCTTGCCTTAAAGTGCTTTAGAAAAATAATTGAAAAATCTCGTTTCAATTTTGGGAACAATTTCCATGTAGAGTTCTCTTACTCCTCTTAATTGTCCTTTAAAATTCCTGTTTCTACTTCTTTTAAATTCTGCAAGCAGGCTGATGGCTTGAGGCATCTGTAATGGAATAACATGCTTAAAATCTGTGCATAGTGTCAGCAAAGACAACTGCAGGTCTGTAAGGGCTCAAGTGAATTGCAGGTGTTTTGATGGTGTAAAAGCCAACATAAATGTCCCATAAATTGGTACTTTAATAAGTTAGGTAGGCTGGGAGCAATAATTATAATTTTTATTTTCCCATAAAGCTCAAGCAATGCTGAGGTACTCATCTGTATACTCATCTGTGCTCTAAAATGCCATTGGAATTGTTCCCTTCATACATAGTAAACTAAAATATTATCGTTACTTTTTAAAACATCTGTGGGGTACACAAAGCTTGTTTTTTTGTTTGTTTGTTTTTGTTTTTTTTTTTTGTTTCTGGTTGTTTGTTTCTGATTAAAAGAAACTAGCCAGCACCTAGGTACCTGACTTGCTTTGCACCAAAGGAAGAAAATCAATCTTCCCTGCCTAACAAGAAAGATAAAGAAGACTCTCTCTTCTTGAAACATGGTTTCACCTATCTGGAAGTGTTAGCAGTAATAATTGTGCCAATGATAGTCTGAAATAAAATGTAAAAAAAAAAAAGTCTGTTTTGACTCCCCTTACTGAGTCTTTTGGTTGTCCTTACATTCTTGTGTGTGTGAATTTGGTCCTAGCTACATTGCTGAGGCTTCAAAATCCCCCTTCTAAAATAAAGACTTAAAAATCAGATTTGTTCATTTGTTTTTGTTAATATAAAATTATGTGTCGCAATCCCAGTCACCAGGGTGATTTATTTTTCCTAATCCCTTTCCAACTGGGTTACCACATACCCAGTGAGTAATTGCCTTCACTGAGTGCTGTTACTGGAAAGCATCAGCAAGAGCATGAATTCCTTGCTTTCTCTTGATGCATCTTCATGTTTTCAGTTCTACTGTAATGTCTGAACTCTCTCCACTTCCATGGCAGGAAAGCTGTAGTACTTCCCTCAACATCACTTTCCATAGGAGCTATCATCAGTCTTTTCAGCTATGATTTTCCCCACCTATCCATATGTTCCCTGCAATGTGTTTTCCCAGCACCAGATCTCCCAGGCTGGGAGGAGCTCTGGAGTTCTCTCCCTCCCACTGGCATTTGCTCCAGCACTCTGCTCTGTCGCTCAACCTGCAGCAGCCCCGCTGGTCCCCTGGCGAAGGCATGGGAGAAATGTTCCTCTAAAAGGAACCAAAGGTTTGCTGTCTTCTGTGCTGCTCAAAGTTTTTTTGCCTCTTTTGCTTGTTTGTTCATTTTAAAGTATCCGAACATTCATTTAGTAACTGTAGTTTTGAGAGAAGATTACTGGCTGTTAAAAAAAACCATCACTGATCTTTAACTTTTTTAAAAGGAATTTTGCTGCTAAAGAGCTGAAAAGATGAGCAAAAGCTTTCAATTCAGTCTCATTGTTTCCAGGGAGTGGGAAGTGAGAAATAGACCTTATTTATGAATGCTACTGATCAAAAGAGATAAAACTAAACCTTAGCTTTTAGCAAAGTCTAAAGGGATTCCTATGCACTGATTCAGTGTTATGAACAAAGTGTCAAGAAGCCACAAAAGACAGGTAGATGCTGTGATGTACCCCTGGAAATTAGGCTCCCTCACGCATCAAAATGCTTTTAATGCTCATCAGTGGGGGTTGATATGGAGAGTACTCTTTCACTGGGGAACAAAACCATCCACTGTCTCAACTTCACGTTTAACAGCCTTGCTTTTGGTATGAAAGGCATTTGGCAAGTGAACCCATTACAATAATCAGGAGTGCTGCTCTAACAACTGCTGTCAGGCAAAGAGCTTCTGTTCTCTCTCTCCTCTCTTCCTACTCTACTTAACAGCTAAATTCAGTGAACAGACTCAAGCTGTAATAAATAACTCTTAAAGAGACTGGCACGTGAGGGGATGGCCTTCAACTTCTACACTTTCTTGTCTCTTCTGAAATCAAATTTAAAAAAATTCTTTTTTATTCTGATTTTGCATTCCAAGAAGTAGTGACATGAATAAAAGCATTACTGCTAAACACATGCTTACTGCTTTAATTGTCAGGATATAGGAGTGTGGAAAATGCCCATCCAACGTGATTTCAGCTGTATCACCATGCTTTAAGCTTACAAAGTAATGAACTGACCTATAATGTGCTGAGTGTGTATGTGCTGGGCTTATAAAAATCTACTGGTACAACTGTTTGGGCAAAAAAAACTGTTCTCACCAAATAGTTGGGCTACTCTAGTAAATATGCACAGATTCACTTATGTATTTGAACTCTGTCCATTTACAGATTGTCGGCTTATTCAACATGTGGTTTTTGGCTAAGCATTGATTCCAAAATTGGTATCTCTGAGACTAATTAAGATTATTAACATACTATTGAACATTTTCAAAACAATGTAATTGAGACCAAAATTTGATTTCTGTATTCCCTGCAGTTTTGTTTGTGGTTTTGCTTTCCATTTGGAAGTGGAGCCAAGGTCAAAGAATGTTTCAATAACCTGTAGTGGATGGCTGCTAAATGTCATTCACTTGAATAAAATTACAACTTAAAAAAAAAACCCAACAAAAGTACATTGTCCATTTACTCTAAATGCATCTTTGATGGATGCTTCTGTATCTTTGTGATAGATTTTTTTCCTTCTCCTCTACTCTATAACTCAATTGGATGAAGTCTTATATAGCTGTAATAATCAATGGTGATATAAAATCAATTAGAAATTGGTCTGGCATTATGAAGCTGAGATTCTGGGTCAGATTCTAGGTAGGAAGCAATCAAAGTGCTTAACCTTCTACCCTACAAGGGGTTCAGGAGCTAATTTTCACTCAAAAGCATGATTATACTTGTAATCATGCAGTACTGTTACAGTAGTACAACTATTTTTAACACCAGTCAAATCAAATTTTCATTCAAAGTCCTAATTGTTAAGATGAGAAATTTGAAAAGGTGAATGACCTCTTAGTTCGTCCTGATAATCCAATACTTTATGTTGTACTCGTGTCTGGTATCACAATGATGGGTTTGCTTTAATTCATCACCTCTCTTTTCTGTTGGACATGTCAGAAATCCTTCAAATTGGGCAACACCTTTGGGCAAGTAGAATGTAAATCTGACTTTTGAGGCTGACTGGGGGAAAAAAGGGGTTAATAGATGTGCTTCTAAAAAGAAAATGTGAATTGCAGTATTGATGGTAGTGATTTTCTTATCTTTCATTATAAGTTTAATTAGACATGTTATGTTTACAGCCTATTCTCTATTCTCCTCTCATTTTTGACACATTCATATCTCCTATCTACTGAAATTGTTCAATAAAATCCTGATTCTGCTGAAATCACTGCCAAAATGCTAACTAATTTCAATGGGACAAATATTACAGAGATAGAGAAGAAAGATGGTTTCTCTAATTGATCTTCTTATCTTGACTACAGGAGGTGATTTCCTGTCCTTTTTTTCTACCTGTCAGTAATACTAATATCTTCAAAATCCCAAACACAAAAAAACCCCGCTGAACAATAAACTAAACCAACAACAACACCCAAACCAAGAAAAAACCCACAAGCTGCCCAGAAAGATACACTTTACTGCAGAACCAGGATGACTCTTACATGACTGTTCTTTCCTTGAAACATAGAATGACTGAGTGATTTGGGTAGGGCTGGAAGGGAGCATAAATCATATTGTTCCAACCTCCTGCTATGAGTGAGGACACCTTCCACCAGACCACATTTCCCAGAGCTCCATCCAACCTGGCCTTGAACACTTCCAGGGATGAGACATCCACAACTTCTCTGGGCAGCCTGTGCCAGGGCCTCACTTCCCTCACAGTGAATAGCGTAGACTCTGTGTGTTTAAAAAGACCATGTAGCACAGAATTATTACATACAAGTGAGCTATTGATACCTATCCCATCTATACTGCTCCCAAGTGGCCGAGTCATAATGAGAGTAATTGCCTGGACTTTATTTCCCTTTTGCTCTCTTTTGTGTATTTCCAGTTCTATTTTGCTCCAGAACAAATGGATGCGGGGAANAAAAAAAAAGGGGGGGGGGAAAAAAAAAAAAAAAAAAAAAAAAAAAAAGCAAGCCATCTACTTATAGCTGTATAGGTGACATAATTAGAAATGTAGATTTTCTGTATAGTCAACAGAGAGTTTTTCCTAAGCAGTAATTCAGATGACATCAGGTAGAAGGCATGAATACCCACTTGGATGTTTACATTTAATTAGATAATTTGTACTCTTTTATTGAAACACCTGGAGAAAAAAATTCATTGTGCCCTATAGTAACTAATACTTTTGAGCTTGGATTACTCCTCGGAATACACTATAAATTTGGTGTTGCTTGAAGCATATTTTTGGGAGGGAATATGATAGGTTTGTAATTATGAACAAATATCTGCAGTAGCTGGGTATCTTTCTCCCTCAGGCTTCTCCTTTTCTTCATATTCAAATCTGTTGCAACTGCTTATATCATTCCAAAACCAGTTCAAAGCCAAGATTTTGAGGCTTCTTTCTTGGCTCTCCCAGCAATCTGTTTAACTGTTTATTAAGTGTCTATCACAGCAGTCTCTTTCTTACCCTGTGCACGTACCAGGAATCATTAGGTTTGTCAGTAGAGGATAAGCATCCACATGGAAAAGCTCTGTAATGCACACAAGGTGCAGTCTATTGACATTACCTCATATGCCTTGTTATATTACCAAAACAATTAAGTTATCTGAGTATCAACACTGCATGTACACATCACATCATTTTTAAATCAAAGCACTTAGCAGCAAAGAAATGAATAATTAAGAACACATAAAACTTATGCTGCCCACACAGTAAGTACATTATTCTTCTCAAGACTTTTACCTTAATAGACTAGAAGCCCTTCAGTGAAGGCAGATTTTTGCTGTCCCATATTTGTCTGTGTTTGACAGAAGAGGATCCTGTGTGCCCTATAGCAAAACTGGTGGAGGCCAAAGAGGCCTCTCTTGTCTTAAAATTATGTACATGCATCTTGTAATTTTAATTCCCTTCAAAGCTGATCATTATTCATTCCTTGATAATTTCTGATAATAACTGTTTGGCCCTTGTTTAATTCTGATTTTTCACTGTCTGAGAAAAGTGTTTGTCTGGTGGAAACTGCAATGAGGCCATGGATGCCAAGAGCTCATGTCATGTCAGAGCAGTGCTACACACACTGCCAGGTGTTAACCATGAGGATGGCTTTGATTGCCCTGTAAAACAAGCATACCAAACTGGACACTGCCCTAAATGAGCTCCCTGACTGGGAATTAGTGGCTAGCCCAGAGCCACTCTTCTCTGCCACAGCAGGATATGTCATACATTGCTTCGTGCAGTTGGTCTCATTCAGTTCATGACTTCTGCCACCAGCATTTTAGCTCTCTTCTTCCATGCTTCATCTCTCAGGCCATCTGTACAGCAAGGTGACTTCTGAGTGTGAGGACATAGCAGCCTGAGTTTTGACACAGTCATATCCATTGTCATGGATGGGTACTGGATATGCTCCAAGACACTTCCACTGGAGAGGCCTGTGTCTTCTCTGCACGGTCTGTGAGCAGCCTGACTGGCACACCTGCTTTCAGGCTCTTGTTGGGGAAACTTGCACGATGCAATTTTAAGTGTGTTGCTACTCTAAACCCCTTTTTCTAAGCTTATACAACTGTCTACCTCTCAGATCCTGAGATTTCAAAGTCTGTCTTTCCTCCGGTTTTGCTCCATTTTGCAAAATGTTGTAAGTGCCTGACACTAGGTTTTGTCATATATGTGTGTGTGTGTGTGTACATATATATATGTAAAATTTGTCCTCATCTCTAGGAAGGAAGCTCAGTAGAAAAAGAAGACATTTTAAAATATACGTTAAATAGTAAACACCTTGGGAAGGCTGTGAGGAATTGCATGTATAATTTAAAATAAAAGGCATATATATTAAATAATTCTTTAATTGCTTTAATTACTTCCATTTGTCCAGCCTTCCATACTCTCTTCCATTTCCACAGCTGTAATTTGTATTCTCATGCCATAGAGGTATTTAGAAAAGACATGCACATAAGTACATAATATAAATATTGATGAACTGAAGGGTCATGCATATTGTTTCTAAGCTAACCTTACCTGCCTCTTGTTTTCTTGATCGTTGATGAATTTTCCCCAAGTCTGCCTCTATATTTTTCAATCATTAAACTATTTCCAACAAACAGCAAGTGGTGGGTTCTTTTTGTTTGCACTTTATATGAATTGTTAGTAATGAAATTTTCCTTTCTCAATGTAAAATATCAATTTTTTTTTTTTTTCAAAAGTAACTTTGCAATGTTTTTTTGACAATGCTGAAACACAGCTTGTTTGTTGTCCTGGAATGTTTACTTAATATTTCATGTACTCTGGAGGTAATAAGCATTTAATTTCTGAAAATATTTGTTTGCTGAGATTTACAAAAGATGAATATTCCCCTTTCTGCTTGAGAGTGCATAAAATATGAATTCTTATCCAACTTGCTTCATGGCCATCTCTGTGTAGATAAAAAGTCTGGTTCTGTTCTCATGCTCCTTGTTGGTTGGTCCTCACAAAACTGTGCTGCTTTATTTCGTGGTACTGCATCCACAATGCCAATTTTCTGGAGGACCTCAAGTCATATTTTTTGGAGAAACAGTGCTTGGAGAAGCTCTATAAACACCTCAGGTGTTGATAACCAGGCTGTAGCTGGTAGTGTTATTGAGGCACTACACTTAAAGCAGCATGCAGAAGCTGTGGATGCCCCATGTGTCCAAGGCCACTACTGGGGCTCTGAGCAGCCTGGTCAAGAGGAAAGTGTCCCTGCCCATGGCAAGTGGGTTAGAAAGAGATGACCATTAAGTTCCCTTCCAACCCAAACTATTCTCTGATTCTCTTGATTCCGCAACTAAACACAAGAAGCAAGGAGGAGAGAAATAAATTATCTGAAAAGGAAAATCATCCCACAGTTTAAGTACATGCAGATCTGGATTCATACAGGGATCTGGCTTTATGTAAAATCCTCAAAAATTTCTTAACCTCTCTGTCCCAATGTCCTCAGCTGCAGAATAAGGTTAATAATATGTACCAGCCAGTGGTAGTGGATCACTCATCTGTCAGAATGCATGCAATAAAGTATAATTACTGTGTATTGGAGGGGATATCAGTGATTCTTCAGGCACTCATGACCTGCTGCCTATTTTCAGAGACCGCTGGCAGAAGCCACTTGGCATATTCCCAGGAATAGCATGCCATCTTCAAAGGGTGATACAAATTTACGATGGGAGCAGCTTGCCCGATTTCCCATCACGGGTGCAGCAGGCGGGGTGTTGCCCCGTGTGCTGTTGCGGGGTGCCCCGGGGCCGGTGCCGCTGTCCGCGGTGCTGGAGCTCCGGAGCGCCGCAAGTTTCGCGCCCCGCCCGTCCGTGCTCCCGCCCGGGCACGCTTCCCTCTCATTAAACTAACTCCTCCCTTCGCCTGCCGGAGCCCGCAGGAACGGGGGCCTTCCTCTCGCTCTCCAGCCGCTTCTCTTCTTCTTTTTTACCCCCTTTACACAGAGCAAGTGAGCTTCCTCCGCCCGGGCTGTGCAAACTGCGGACCGCGCACACCCAGGGCTTTAATTCCAGCGGGATCTCCCCCCTCCCTCCCCCGACAAACTTCGGGCGCCTCCCGCATCTCCCGGGACCGCGTTTCGGGGCTCCCTCCGCCCAGGTAAGAGGTGGGGGCGGGAGCTGAGAGATTAAAAAAAAGGGAATGGTGGCGGAATCCTGGGGTTCAGACCCAGCACAGCCCGAGCGGGGCCGGGCTCACCCCGGGGGCGGCGGTGGGCGCGGCGGAGCATCCTCCTCCTCCTCCTCCGGCGCCTCTCCAGGCAGCGGCCGCCCCCGGTCCCCGCACCACCCCCGGCGCCGGCTGCTCCCTCGGCAGGTGCCTCTCGCCAGGTAACTTACCCAAGTTTGGCCGGGGCTGGTGGTGGGAAAGCAGGAGAGCTTGGTGGGCTTCAGGGGCGCGGAGCCCAAGGGCAGCAGGGATAACACCTGGTGCAAAGCTGAGCTGTGCTTCCAGCTGGGCTTGCTGTGGGCATCCCTCAGAATCCTAACGCCAAAGCTAAGGGAGCAGTCAATAACGTTCTGGCATGAAGAAAGAGTATCGGAGTTCTGCTCATTTATCCTGTTTTACCTGCAATTTAATGCATGAAAATGCCAGTTATTTTAAATTATAGATCAAAATATACCAAGCAGTTCAGCTCATAAAGGGTATTAGAGTGCAGTATGTAAATTGGAAATTGCAGACTTCCTTTATTAATTTGGAGCTAGCACAATATATTAAATTTTGCTGAAGTTAATAGTAAGAAAAAAGTTAGGCAAGAAAGATAGTTGTAATTAGCTTTGGTGGAAGTAATACAAATGCAAATGAGTGTGATGACACTTCAGTACAGACATGTTGCACTAAGCAAAACCCAACCTGATATATTTAAGTTCTGTGCAACCAACTCAGAAGCAGGCCTTTTTCTTTTTCTTTCTTTCTTTCTTTCTTTCTTTCTTTCTTTCTTTCTTTCTTTCTTTCTTTCTTTCTTTCTTTCTTTCTCTCTCTCTCTCTCTTTCTCTCTTTCTCTCTTTCTCTCTTTCTCTCTTTCTCTCTTTCTCTCTTTCTCTCTTTCTTTCTTTCTTTCTTTTTTTGTCATTCTCATAAGTTTGGATTAGTGGAAATATATCTACTGCATAGATATGTGTATAGATAAAGCATTAATGATGAAGAAGGAATAGTAATACTCACATGGGTCCTTACATAGGCCCATAGGATTGCAAAAATAGTCTCTAACTTTATTCTTAAAAATCTTGGGCCAAGAATAGGCAAGGTACCAGATGTAAATCCAGGGAAGTAATTATCCTTCTAGCCAAAGATATGGCCTGCTATTTAAAGTTGTTGATACCAGGTTACTTATTTCCGATTTAACCTACATAAAATATACTTCATGAATTAAAACAGTTGTGGGAAACCAACCATATTTTAATGTTACAGAAATTAATGATGGAAACTAATTTTGGAGTTACATGTTACCTGTTACATTTCAGGTACTTCATACCTCGTGCACATTTCACTATTTCTCTGGCATTTTTTGTACGACTGGATATAGCAAATACATATGTGGTTGTTTCTGGTCATTAGACAAAGTGTAAGCCAGGAGCACAGAGGCAAAATTGTTAAAAGCATTAATTGCCTTGTCTCATGTCTCCTGCTGGGTGGTGAGAAATAGGTGCACTCTGCTGCAGCTCAAATCTGGTGCAAGTAGGAGGTGTTTACCTGCATATTCCCATCCAAGGCTCCATCAGCAGCGTCAGTCAGAGGAATGAGAATGATTAATATGGGCACAGGATATTCACAAGGCTGTTGCTATAGCTAACAGTGGACATTCAGTTGTCAGTTTTGGAAGCATTAATAACCCCTGTACCACTGCAGAAAACTCAAAACACCAGATGTGTAGTTTGTTTTTAGTTAATATGTAGAAATTGGGTGCAAATATGTGTCTTTCCTCTCTTAAATGGGACTGACATGTGATCTGTGTGTTGCTCAGGCTGCTGGAGTTCTTTTAGTGTAGCTATGGTTTGCTGTTTCTCTGAATAGTTATGAATTTCAGTTGCACATTTTACTCTGGCTTTAGAATGAATTAAAAAATACCTGTTTTGATGGCAAGTTGAGTTCACAAAATCAACAGAAAAAAATGCTCGTACTGAAAGTTCTTTTATTCCAAAATTCCTACATTAGGTAGGTTGTAAACATCAGAATAATTACGGAAAAGAATCCCACCAATCTTATTTCTTAAAGAAACAATAAGAAAAAGAAATAACATTATGGATGAAAGCTATTTCTTAATATGTTTTAACTGAAGTATAGTAACATTAATATTTCCAATGCAAAGTTTTGTACATGTTCAAGTACTAGGTGGGTGTTATTATCTTCCTTTGTCCCTCCTTGACTTCTTGTTTGTGCTAAAATTAAGTTTCCCAACTGTGAGACGTCATCAGGCATTTTCACAACTAGCAATTGAAATCTCTTAACACGCCTACAAAGCTGAAAGCCAAGTCATCTATTTAAAGAGTGTTTTGAAGTGGTGCTTTTCTTTGTTGGTTATCTGGGCAGTGGAGAAACAGTTTATCTGACATCAATTCCCTTGGAATATTTGGGTTTTTCTGTGGAATAACTGACCTTAATGAATGTGGGGAATTGGCATCAGATGAAATCTTTATCCGTGGTTCAGCTCAATGAAAAACCTTAGGAGTGCCTTCAGCTCAAGGGCTTTCTCTTTAAATGTTGAATGTAGGGAACCTGTTACAAGGTCAGCTAGAATTTATAAGGAACAACAAATGACAACCTATGAAGTATCTATTGTTGAAATAGTTTGTGAGAAGGACAAAACAGTCTTCACCTTTAGAGGGAAACCAACTGGAGCCCAAATACCTGTTTATCTGAGTATCACAGTCACAATTTTTAATCTCTGACCTCCTCCTAATGCATGTTTAGCTTACTCTGAGGGAGAGAAAAGTCTTGGCAGAAAATGGAACAGTACCAGCCTTTATGAAAGAAAGAAGCACTGTGGCTGCAACTGGAGCTGAGGCAGGAGTCACAGAAAATCACAACATGCCATCAGGGATTAAACTTAGGTGAAAGTGGAAAAATAATGGCAGTCTTTGTCTTAAAAATCCCTTCAGTCAAGGTGTCAAGATGAGATATTGCTTTTATTACACTGTACTGATGCTCAGGGATTGATTTTTATTTTATCTGCTGGTCTGCTTCTCAATCAGCAGAATTTCTTCATCAGCTCTACCTTGCACCTCACAACTTCATGGGGTTTGACTGGGAGTCATGCCTGAGCTTCTGGAAGGCAGCATGCCTTGGCTGTGGGAAAACTAGTGTTAAATACTATGTTGATTTTCACATTATATTGTTTTCTTCTTTTCTAACCTGTTTTAAACCATGATTTGGAAAGTAGCTTTGCTTTTTATTTCATTAAGACAGCTTTCAAAAACCAGGGCCTCCAACAATGCTAGTTTTTCTTTTAAACAGAAGACAAAAGCCCTGCAGCCATAAATCCAAACTAATGGCTGCAGAAGCATTTCCTTCCTTCTTCGCCCTGTAAACAAGAAATTTCTGTCACAAAAGTACACTTAGCTGGAGCCTAGAATCAGGGATATAAAATCTTGGATGAACAATGGATTTAATGTGGCACATTCTCAGCAAACTTGGTCAGAACGAAGACCTCTTCAGGTCATGGAGTAGAAGTGTCTGCCCTGAAAGGTAGAAGTTTCTGGCTCTCGTGGATCAGATCTTTAAAATCACAATGTGGAACATGGTTATGCATAGGAAAGTTATTAAAAAATTTCTTGAGGATTTAAAAATTTACTAGGCATTGTGCTTTTTATCTTATAGAGGCCCAGACAGCTACACGCTGGAGACATCCTTTGAAAGAGATGTAAGCATAATTCAAATAAATATTAAAAAACGCTAGACTACTCTCAAAACTCTTTTTGGTAAATTATGCACTCTGTGAATGTATGAAGGTATGATTGCTGATATGGGTGGAACATTACCAGTCTCATTCCCCTGGGATTCATGCCTACTTGGATTTTGCATTTTCAACATAACAGGAAAAAAAGCCCTAACCAACTGTTTCCATCTCTGTTGGTACTCCCACTCAAAAAATTAGGTGATTTTTTGACTTTTCTCATTCTTCACAGTTATTCTGCCCTGATTTGTATTGTTTTCAAGTCCATCAAAATTAGTTAAGGTCAGGGAGAGAGGATTTACAAGAATAACTGTGCTAGTGTTCCTCGTTAGTAGTAATAATGTAAAAATATGTAGTATATAGACAACACTATAATTTAATAACTTATTAAATCATGATCAGATTTCTTAGCTATACTATGTGATGCTTCACTGGAATGTATTCAATAGATCAACCTCCAGCTAATTTAGTTATTCTAAACAGGCCTGTACGATATTATTACAAACATGTAACTGTACAAAAAAAAAAATAAAAGCCATCAGGGACCAAAGTTGCTCTGAAGCACGTTGTTGGTGGTTAGGAGAAGTGTCAGGCTTTGATAAACCTATTCAGACTTTATCACCCTGCTGGTATGCAGCTGAGAAGATCCCCAGGTCAGCCTGGCATCTCCCATCCCTTAGTCACTCTCCATGAAGAGAGCAAGTCTGTTGGCTGCTGTAAGAGACTGAGTAATTGATTTCTGCAGCCATGCTCCCATGCTGGAGGAGCTGGAACGTGGTTGTGCTTCTGCACAGGACTGCACAGTTCCTGAGCAAGTTCCAGCAGCAGTTCACCATTCCTGTTTGTGTATGATGCATCCAGATATTTCAGAGTGGTTTCCAGCCATTAAATATATATATAACACTCATGCAGGAAGTCATTTTACCCGCTCTTCTCATGGGAGCAGAGTTTTTTTTTCCCTTAATTTTTTTCCTGTTGAGTCAGAGCAAAGGGCGCACCTTGAAAATTCCCCTGCTAAATTCCAGCACTGAAAAGAGAAAGTTTGGGTTAGAGCTTGTTTGCTGAGCCATAGTATCTGCCTTCATCTTTCTAAGCAGCAGGCTAAAATGTGTCAGCACAAGCACACTTGCACTGAAAAGCCTTTATGTTGATTTGCTCACCTTAGGGAGCTTGGAAGTCTTGCTTCCAGCTTCACCAGACCAAAAGGCACTGGTGGAGTGTCTCTATTTTAATTTTGCTTCCCCATCCACTAAAAAAAAAATGAAGAGGTGCTTTAGCCAAAATGTTCGAAATCCCAGAAGGAAAAAAATGTAAGTTACATCAACCTCCGTGGGCTTCTGATGTGTGTTAGAGACAAACCAGACCACAGCAGCATGTCCAGGACATGAAAGGTGGGCAAGTGATACACAACATCTTTTATTCATTCTTTTTTACAGAAATGTAGTTATCTAGTGTAGTGCCCCCCCTTTTCCTTTGAAGTGTAACACAAGAAAATACACATTAAAGCCTACCATTTTCTAATGTAAATGTAGAGTGGGGAAAAGAGATCAGAATAATGAATGCTTCACAGGAGTGCAGATGTTCAAGAAGTGTATTTTGTCCCTGCTCCTTTTTCTCTGCTCTTTGTCGTGGATCCTCATTTTAGACATGAGTGTTTCTCACAAAGTTTGGGGTTCGTTTCTTTTTGTTCTAAATTTCAGTATTATTCTCCATATGTGTTTGAGATCAAAATAGTTATCATCTGAATTTAATTTAGTACACCTTTCTCTTGTGATGGGCTGCTATTTCAGAGGGTACAATGCCACTATTAATCATCATAAAGAAAATGCATGAAAAAAGTCCAAAATATGTGTCAGGCACTTCAAGGTGATGGATGCACAATAGATGGCCCCATTATTATCACTCAGTAACTTGAAAACTTTTGGTCCTCGCATTTTCTCACTTTAAAACATCATTAACTTGTTCATAGGATCCAATACTTTGTGAAAAATGTATTACTCTTCTACTCACTTTTTCCTCATCCTTCATGCTGTATTGACAGAGCTAGTTACCTGAAATTTCTTAATGCATTGTAAGTTTACTTCTCATTGTATGAGATAGCAAAGAAAACCAAAACAAATGGTTGTATGCAACAAATGTCAATTATATTGATTTTGATCTGTTAATGCAAAAGCAGATTGTATGAGTGATTATAATTAGGGAACTTGTATTTATGGCTCACAGTTCTATTAACTTCTTGGATTTGTTCTCTTTTGTGAATCAGAAGGCCTTAAAGACTAAAATATCTGTGTCGACTGAATGGGGCTGATATTCTTCTTCTTTTAGGATTGTTACAAAAGTTATACAAACCTAGTGAGATTGACCAGTGCACCCCACAGATATTCCCCAGTCAGATCAGTCACATGATTTAGTCTAACCATCTGCAAAGTAAATGGTTGCAGTTTCCACAACTATCTTCTGCTCTTTATAGTGATACAGCCAATTCCTGTATCAGAGCCTGTAATCTGAATGACTTGATGAAAAATCTTAAAAGTTAAAGTCATCTAATATTTAAACTTTCTATTGAAAAGGAAGGGTTTTTTTCATGTTGGGAAAAAACTCTTTTTAAGTCTTAAGAAAATTGCCGTGATGGTTCATAGTGTTTCATAAAAGTGAAATTGATACGTTTCTATACACAAAAGAATGGAAGAAACTATCTTTCTAAAGGCTCAGATTAAAACATATTTGCCTTCATTCAGGAACCATTAATTCACAGTTACAGTATGTCTGTACGTAATTTTTATTTCTCCTAACAGTACATATGTTGTTTTCTTTATAACATTAATCTAACGTTAAAAAAGTTCAATCTCAAAAATATTGCAACTCTTACATTTTTCACTTTAAATTTTAATCAGAGGGTATGGAAGAATCAATAGTTATTCAAACTTTGAAAGGTTCTGAAAGCAAACCTGATTATAAGTTAGTGACTTAATGATTAACTACATTACTGAATAATCCATAATTGCTATCTGATGTTCCAAATCACTCTTACTAAATATGTTTTGGAAAGTAACTACACCACAGAAGTTTCTGTCAGGCATGCTGAACTCAAGAAGACATCACCAATGACACAGTGGATGGAGAGAACTCTCAGCAAGTTCTGCAGATGACACCAAGCTGAGGGGTGCTGTTGACACACCTGAAGGACGAGGCCATCCAGAGGGACCTGGACAAGCTTGAGAAGTGGCACCCTGAGAATCTCATGAGATTTAACAGACCAAGTCCAAGATGCTGCACCTGGCTCAGGGCAGCCCCCAGTACATCCAGCCCTGGGCTCCCAGCACAGGAAGGACATAGAGCTGCTGGAGCCAGGCCAGAGGAGGCCACCAAGGTGATCAAAGGTTGTGAACGAATTGAGGTTTTCCTGCCTGGAAGATGGAAGGCTTTGAGGTGGCCAAACTGGGACCTGTCAGTACCTGAAGGGAGCTCAGGGGAAAGATGGAAAGAGATTATTTACAAGGGCGTGGAGTCACAGGACAAGGAGGAATGATGTTAAACTAACAGAGAGTAGGTTTAGGTCAGATATTAGGAAGAAATTCTTTGCTGTGAGGTTGGCGAGGCACTGGCAAAGGAAAAGCTGTGGCTGCCCCATCACTGGATGTGTTCAAGGCCAGGCTGGATGGGGCTCTGAGCAATGTGGTTTAATGGAAGGTGTCCCTGACCATAGCAGGTCCCTTTAACCCCAAACCCTTCTAAGGTTCTATGATTCCATGATTTGCAGAGGCCTCACTGCTGATGTCACAGGAACCTCTTCCAGCGATGGATTTGCCGTCTCAATGGAGTCACAGCTGCCTCCAAGCTGACAGCTGTCCTGGGTTATCTGTTCTGTTCTGCTTGGGAGTCCATGGCTTTTCGCCTTCAATGCACAGAGGTGGTGTCTGGCAGCTTGGAGTGAGGAGCAGGAGTGCTTTATCCCAGCAAGGGCAGCACTGGAAACGTGGTGTGGTACGGACCTTGTTAGGCTGCTCATGTATTGCCTCTGAATTTAAACAGGCAAAATCTTATCATTACGCTGTGGTAAACAATCCTGATACTGCAGGGAGGTCCTCATCAGATAGTATCTGGTTCCACAGATGGCCCTCTGAGGGAGCTTGTATTTATGATGCCTTTGGTAATGTACTAACAGAAAGGAGGTTAGAAAATACAGTCTTTGTAACAGGCAAAGTAAGACATCAGCGATAAATTCAATTATTTTAAATGCATCAGACCAGGTTCTGATTTCAGTTATGTGGATATAAACAGGCCTGCTGGTACCACAGATTTTGTACATGCAAGGATGGTCAGAATCTTGTCTCAGGGGTGTACAAATGCATCCACTTTAGATTTTATAATCTGTATTAGAAAAATTTAGTCTGTCCTTGGACTTTCCTTAGGCACCAGCATTTAAAATATTTATAGGAAATTTTGTGGATTTGGTGATTTTTAAACAGTATTTTGAGGTTTGATTATTTCCCCCTTTTTTTTTCACAACTATAGAACTCCAAAAATTTGAGGTACCTTCTAAAACTCTTGTATCATGTTGCCATTTCAGAGAGATCCAGCTGATATGTGAGCCTGGCTAAATTAACAATGGCCAGAGAAGCCATTTATCCCTTCCTACTATCTATACCAGATATTTCATAGGTGCTGTGTGGAGAGGAAAGCTGTTCCTTAAATATAGAGATAAATAGCTAAATTCTACTTGGTCTGCAATGGTAACTTCCACTTTTATGACGCAAGTGACATTCCCATGATTTGACAGGAAGCTGGCTTTTTTTGGTTTGTTTTTTTTTTTTTTTTTTTAATTTACTAAAGATTTATGGAGTGCATGCTTGCAAAGAATAAATATTCTTTTTTTGTTTATTCTATAGCTTTATAGAGAAACTTATAAATTAATTGTACTAAAAAGGACACTTAAATCTACATAGTTGATATACTCAGTGATTTAAACAAGACAAAAGCATATAAAATAATTAAGGCAGTAACAAAAAGAAGGCAAAAAACATTGTTGCCACCCCTAAAACAAATTCTGCAAAGGCATAGATTTTAATGGATCATGCCATTAAGATGGCAACAAATCTCTGGAAATGCAGCTGAAAGCCTCCCAGGTTTTCATGCCAACACTACTTCAGCAGAAGCCTAATCTAAAACAAACTTCAGACTTTTTTAGAGTCCTTTATACGACAGATTTATCCATGTTCCCTGATTTCCTGCCAACTGACTGCACCTGGTTCACTCTAAATTAGTTACAGTTAATTGTCAATAAATGTGAAGAAGGTGCTCTTGCCATTTTCTCTTGGCTGTGAAGCTAGTAAGTCTCATGGCTATTTATCGGGTAGAGTTATACATGTAAGTTTAGAGGAGGAAAAAAAAAGAGTAAAATAGAGAGTGGTGGTAATTGTTTTATTATGTCTTTCTCCCCATGTGCGTTTTGGTGCAGGAAATGTGTGAGCACAGCTGCAGTAAGGTTGAGATATTATTTAATTCAGCTGTGTCCTGGTTGGATGGGCTATAAAGGGTGTGAGAGGTAGCCTGGGCTTTTTTTTCTATTTGTGTAGGGGAAATTGTTGATTTATAAGGAGTAGGGAGAAAGAAGCCCTCCAGGTAAGTTTGTATTTCCCTGTTAGCCTGGTATTTTTCTCTCTTTTAGTAGCTTTGGAGGGTAATATAAAAACAGATTCTTCTCTGTGGAGTTAGAGTGTTTAATAACTATTTTTGTTCCGTTAGAGGATGTTATTTGTGCATCTCTTGACTTTCCTTCAATAGGTCTTACAACACTAAAAACTTGCTTTTAAAATTATTTTTTGTATAATTTTAACTTCTGTTTACATCTGCACAAGATAACTAAAGGAAAAAGGTGAGAAAAGAAGACTTTTTCCTATCTTCTTCACCTGTTGCACCTACTGTGCCTGTAGACTTGATGTACTATGGCTTGATTCTGTCCTTAGTAATTTTTTTCCTCTATTTGAGGGGTTGAAACAGCACTGCTATGAACCCAAATGCTGTAAAGGTTAATTACAGACTTGCTAGTTAAGCTTTTTTCCTGTGATGTAGTCTCTATTAGATGAAGTGCTCAATTAAAAAATGTGTTTGTTTGAGATAAACCTGTTTGCCTCCACCTGTGTGAAAAGTGAGGCTCAGGATTCAGACAGGATTAATGGTTTTGAATCTGAGTCAGTTTTCTGCTTCTATAATGGAAGCCTCCTGTTGAATTTTCCGTGGGAAATGGAAGCTCTAGTTTGAACTTCCAGTTACATATGTGTCAGTTACTCTTCTTTTCTTCTTTCCCTTTACAAGTTATCTCATAGAAGACAAGAACTAATGCAGGAATAATATCTGCGAGGCTTAGCTCACTCTCTCTCTTTGCAGTTTTGTGTTGTGATGTGCACAGCTTTCACCCAGTCCCTGCAGACTCTTCTGCCTCACTATTTCTTTCAGGGATGGCTCCTGTCTTGTGAAGAAAATGGCTCTTGAATCCAAAATAAAACCTTACACTTCTTGTTTCTTTTGTTCTCGATTGGAGTACTATGGATATGGTGTCTAGTAAGGTGGCTGTTTGCCTCTGCCTACTAGTTATGAACTTTTGAGACAAAAAAAGCTTTTTTTAAAAGTTAAACATTTCCTGGTGAGGTTCTGATATTATCACAGAATGGTTTATGTTGGAAGACACCCTAAAAATCATCTTGTTCCATCCCCCTACCATGGGCAGAGGCACCTTCCACTGGACCAGGTTACTCAAAGCCCCATCCAACCTGGCCTGGAACACTTCCAGGGATGGGGCAGCCACAACCTGTGCCAGGACCTCAAAGCCTTGAAGTGAAGAATTTCTTCCTAATACCTAATCTAAACCTACTCTTACTGTCTGAGGCCATTCCCCCTTTTTCTACCCCTACATGCCCTTGGAAAAAGCCTTTAGGTACTGGAAAGCATCTTAATACTTTCTTAGTCGTAATATTTATATTACAGCTAGCAGGGCTGTAGATACAAATGCCATCATTTTGTGGAGCTCTAGCTTTCTGTACACATAGTCAAAACAAAAATTATCTTGGACATTTTAATTAATTTTAAAGTAGGTAAATAACTAATTGAATACCATCTGTTTGCTTGGGCTGAGAATCAAGGATGTTCCTGTTAGTTTGAGGAAAGAATATTCATGAAACAGAATTTCTCTTTTTCCAAGATCCTGATTTTACAAAACTATTTTTTTTTTGACCTTGCAGTACTTTTTTTTTTTTTTTGACCTTGCAGTGGTAATGTGCATATATTTTTAGGGCATTTATTTGTATTTTTTCTTCTACATTTTTCCTTTGGACTTCCCATTTTCAGTTGTTTGCTTCTCCTTTCCTCTGGGGGTTAAATAGCCAAAAAAAGAGAAGACAAAAAATAAACAAAGCTTTTTATCATCCCTTTCTCTCTTCCCTCCATATGCCTGAGAGGGGACAGGGAGGAGCTGTGTGTGCTGGCTGGGTAGGACACTGTTTTGCTGAAATAAAAGCTCAAACAAACTCTTCACAAGAAAATCAAGATGTTTGTAACAGTGGGGAGGTTCCCCTGTGCAAAAGTTACCTTCCACAGCCAGTTTTGAAGCAAAAGATAATTTTCTTTCTTTCAAAAAGATTCAAAAATTCTTTCAAAAATTATTAAAAGATAATTTTCTTTCTGAAAGTTGGAGAGTCACAGCAAACAGGAAAAATTACCCCTCTGCTTTAACCAATCAACCAAAACTCCTCCTTGTAGGAACTTCCACTGCCTTCTTTTGCTTCATGTGTGGGGGAGATGAGAAAGGGAGAAACTGAAGTAGAGTTTTGTAGCATTCCTTAGGTTTTTATTTTGTAAATAATACTGGGGTTTTAAGTTGCATAAAGCAGAGGTATTTTTCACTGGTTGTTATAGATCAGACTTGAGAATTATAGATTATAATTTCTTTTGAACCTTTTGTTATAGATGGGTGCTGCATCTGTGAGTTTAGAAAATTGATTTTTAAAAAATAAAACTTACTGTAATAGCAATAATAAAAGTATGCTTAATCAGCCAATATGTAAATATATCCTTCTGTTAATGTAGTGTTTTCCCTGTTTTTTTTCTAAGCTTTTTTTTTAAATTGTTCTGTTCACATGAATTTTATAGCTCTTTATAATGGAAAAAAGCACAAGGAATTTTTACAATACCATCTTTATATAAACTTCTTATGGAATTGCTGCAAGGTTTCCCACATGTTAGATAAATTTCCCAAATATTAATTTACCAATTTCTGTGATAATTGCCTTTAGATGAGAAATGACATTCTATTTTTTCCAGCCAGTCCTGTGTAAGTGGAACAGTTCTGCTAAATCAGTATTTGATTGAGAGGATCTTCTGAAGGAGCAGATCTGAGTCAGGGTGCTATAAGGGGACGTGTGGTGGGGAATAATAAATAGGTGATTGTTACCCATGCCAGTGATGATGTCCAGAGAAGCTGTGGATTCCTCATCTCTGGAAGTGTTCAAGGCCAGGCTGGATGGAGCTCTAGGCAACCTGGTCTCGTGGAAGGTGTCCCTGCCCATGGCAGAGGTATGGAAAGAGATGAGCTTTAAAGCTGCTTCCAACCCAAGTCATTCTATAATGTGAAAAATGTGGTGACTGGAAGACACAATTAGTCCCTAAAGCCCACAATGAAAGCAAATGCTAACACATCTCAATGCTGTAAATGGCAAGATTTAAAAATTCAAATTTTAAGTTATGAGGGGTTTTGCCTCAGGAAATTTTCTATGCTATACAGTAAGATTTCTGAGAGGTTCAGTGAAGTGATGCTTGTTCAGGACTTTTAAACCTGTCTGGATTTGGGGACTTTTCGGTGAAGTTCAGGCTTTCTGTATGAAGGAAAAGTTCAAACATTTTCAAAGAGGCTTATTTTGATTTTGTAGTAGCCTATGAGGTGATAGTCTTGAGCAAACAGTCAGGGAGATTCTGAATGAAAAAGCATTTTTACCAGTGAGTATTTATTAAAGTAGGTTATAGATGTGTACTGATGAAATTTATGGGAATTTTTTGATTTCCTTCATCCAAAAGTATATTTCCCAAGAGTTATAACTAAAACATTAAATAATATTTCTTTGTATAGCATCCAATAATGCAATGGCTGGAAGACAAGGAAGTGGTGGAGTAGCTGGGTGGATGCACTGGATATTAGCAATAATTCTGATGCTGTGGGGTCACCAGATCAGTGGACAAGGACAAGGTAAGTGAAGATCTTTTACAGCAATTTGCCATTGGCACAATATTGATTGGAGAAACAAGGGTGTATGATCAAGTGCCCAACTTCTGTGTAAAGCTGACAAGAAATCAGAGTATAAAAATCTGAAGTACTCCAGTTGAGAAGTCAAATGCTGTTTGGAAAATGATGTCTTGATGCCTTCAGGGATTATCCAGGTGCTTGAATCTGTTTTCATGTGCTCAGTGATTGAAGTGTGCCTTGAAATAAATCTTCCCTTTGTATCTGCTGTTGGGTCTCTAGGTGTGGAGAAGTAGTTGTTTAAGAGATTTTAGACATGGACTCTTTGGTTGTTTGGCTGTGATATTGGCAATGAACTTACAATATTCAGAAAGGCTTTTGTGGCTATGCTATAAATAATCTCCCTGTTGCTTTCCTGTCTCACTCACTGATGGTGGTGCATAATAACAGCTGTAGGGATGCAGACAGGCAAAATAAAACGTCGTCTTGGGTTTTCAATTTTGAAAAATGAAGCATTATTTCACATTTCTGATCTGAAGGCTATGTCTGAGGGTTGCTAACAAGAGAGGTAAAATCAGGCTATTGTACTTTTTAATATATATTTAGAATGAAAGATGCTTGTGTGTAGTGTCAAACTGGGAAAGGGGGAAAATCTCATTGAAAATTTTGAGGCACCGAAATTAAATGGGAGTGGATAGGCATTCCTTTTTGAGCAATTCCTTTATCAGGCCTTCAGGAAATGCATGTTACATGTGAGCTGAGATTTCCACATCCTGATTTACTTCTCAAGTGGGGGGAATGAAGTATTTTTTTTCAACTAGAGCCTCTCTGTTCTCTATTACTCCAGTCACTGGCTACAAGCATGATGCTAGTTAGTGTGTGCAGCCTGGGCTAGATGCATTTTCCCAGGCAGTTTGGGCTGCAGAAAGAGTTCTTGGCTGTATGATGTTCATTCTTGCTGGGTGCAGTTTTAGAGGTAGGAATTGGATGTCAACTGCACTGCAATTCTGCTGGAAACTTTTGTGGAACTTTGTGTTGCCTCCACAGATCCTAAAAGCCAACCTGGCAGCCTGTATAGGACTTTAGCAGGGAAGTTTCATGAGTGTTTTGCAGGTAGTCACCAGCTTTTCTGTGATCTAAACTGTATTTGTAGAAAAAGGGGTGTTGCTTTTCTAAAGTGTCTAAATATTTTGACATTATGGACTTTGAATTGGAAAACCAGATCTATTTGTGGTCTGACTGTTTTGTGGTATCATGATAAAATGTGAAGGGTGTGGTAAATTTCAGTTTTATGAAATACTGGTGAATGGCAATGGAAAGAAACATGGATAAAGCACCTTGAAAGAGTTTGTTTTCAAAGTGGGTGATGTGAGGGCACTTGTGCTGTGAAATATTCTTTATGTGGTTCTAAACCTTTGTGAGTTTCTGTCTGATGACAAGATGGTCTTGATCTGTGAACTGACCTTTAGTCTTGTAGTTCTGTGTGTTTCTGTTTTCTAATAATTGCCAAATTATAACTGCTTAATAACTACCAAATTGTAGAAAAATGAAACTGGTAAGAAAACACTCTAGAATGCGAAATGTCTTCCTAAAGTTAGCAGTAACCCTTAGTGGAAAAGGGATATGAACCACAATCATGTTATTTTGCTTTAATTTTAAATAACTTTGCTAGGTTGTAATGAAGCTTTTGAATATTAAATACCTCTAAACAGGTCTAGTGTAATAAAACAGGCTGTGTGTCAGTCTTGGTAGACTTTGTACTCTACTCTTTTGAGCATACAATTATTGCAACTGCTGTGCTCTTCTTGAACCTTCACTTGAGAAAAGTGAACTTTTAATGACAAGGAAGTAGTAAATTATAAACAAGGAACAAGTATTTTTTGGCATAATTACATAGACAGGGTATTTAAAAAATGCAAAACCTCTCGGTTTCTGGGCACATCCATAATTTTGATGTGGGTTTCTGTTAACACTTTATTTTTCTAAAGTGAAAAGTAAAGCCCCTTGGCCATGCCTTGCAGGAACCTGAGAAATATAATTTATGATTAATTTGAGTAAAATTAATATTAATTATAATTTTTGGTTATTTGGAGTCTATCAGGACAATAAAATGAAGAAATAATGATTCTGTGTCTGGGCATAGAACCAAAAGTGTTTAAAAGCCATATGGCTGCTTTTAAAGAAAACACCACTTCTGAGTCACATAACTTAAGTGTGAGTGGGTTGCTATGGAAGTTAGAAAGAAATCAACATTTGTTCCTCCACCATTTCCAATCTGAATAGTAAACTCAGATTGAAAACCCTTTGTTTTTCCACAGCTCTTTCTATCTGTCTCTTTGTACATATTAACCCAACCCAAGAATTCTCTGGTTTTTGAAGTCCATGTGGCTGCATCTTGCTCTATTCACGTGTTGCTTAGGACTAGATACTTCAGTCTAAGTGTCCAGTAGAGACTGGAGTAAGGAAGAATGTGTTTTAATTTATTTTGCACTCTTGCACAATAGACAAATGTGTAATTTTTAGAGTTTTGCATCCGTTCTGCTTTTCTCACTTCCCTGAATATTGCAAGTTTAGTCCTCTATCTTCAGAGGAGTAAATATTTTTTGGCTATATTTTGTACACATAAGTAACTTCAGAAAAAGACTTATCTCTTTAACATTGAGCCATGAGTAATTTGAAGAGTATTTTGAAACAGACTTGTTTCTCTTGGTGAACTTAGAGAAATCATATATCTGGAAGTCTGAACTTACTTGAACAATAAGCAGGCAATTACTGCTCAGTGATATCCACAAATAGTGTTAGTATTGATATTTAAGACAGAAGATGAATAAGGAGTCCTGGAATCTAATAATGTTCAGACTTGTAAAAAGAAGTGAATGTTGCTTAATATCTGGAATTTCACTGCTGTATAGATGAAACAGGTGCTCTCTTTGAAGCTCTGGAGATGCTGGATAAAAGAGTGTCTGCTCTCTGAAGAACAGAGATGTACATAGCAGTAATGCTGGTGTTCTTGGATGCATGCTTCCTGCCCAAGAGCCTTTCAAATATTTTTTTTTTCTCAGAGCTGTCAGGGTACAGTGTTGACAGGTTGCTTTATTTAATGGTCAAGCATAAAGGCTGTGCAATGTGCTGCAGCCAAGAGGCTTCAGAGCTCAAACAATGTGTTAGAAAGCAGTGGGTGTTGCTGGCTGGCCAAGCTCTGACCCTCTGCATGCAGGAACTTTATTCCCCACAACACAGGCCTAGTGGGGGGAAAAGCATCTTAAGTTTTGACTTTAAACAGTGTTGTATGTAAGTGTGTAATATTTTTAGTATCTTTTTGCATATTGTAACTTTAACCAATGATAAAGTAGGTCATGCTCAGCCAGAATTATGGCTAACGTAGAATATACAGGAGTATATGTCAATATACCTTCAGAAACAGAAAAAGGGAGTCTTTGCTGGATTTCAGTCATAAGGTGGCTGCTTATAGCTGAAAACAAGCATTAAAATTGCCTTAATTTCATCTTCTTTTGTCTGTGCTGCTAATAAAACCCAAGTGTTCCCCAAAACATATTCCAGAATCAATGAATAACAATGTCTTTGCTCAGTCCTGAAATCCTGAGATTACTGAGGCTTGTTAATAGTGGGAAGGAAGGCAGATTGAGGATACCTGAGATTTCTTCCCAAAAATCCATGCTTACTGATGAGTTTTGACTATGAAGACTAAGCTGTGGTGTCTATTTCCAGCAACTGTGCTTTGCTTTGGGCTAAAGCAGCTGTGTGTGTCTTTCTCTAGCTCAGCTGTCTCTCTGACAAGGTAAGGAAAAGTATTTTGTATATATGGAATTCGTATGTGTGCACATATAGTTTTATGATACTAAATTTATGACAGTGATTTTGGCTTTAAAAAAATGTAAACCACTAGAGAAGTAAAAACTGTGTGTAGAAATCGAGAGTCTTGGAACTGTTTCCAAATTTCTCACCTCAGCTAATCCTGAAATGGTACACGGGTGCTGTGGTGCCATGAATTGCATCTAGCACTGCCAAATCTGCCAAGTGCATGTGTGTAGCTCGGCTTGTGACTCCCAGTGGGAAGAGGAGCAGCCCCATGGTGATATGGAATGGGATCCAGGTGGCATTACTGGCTCAGAGATGCTGCCTGGACCAGCCTTGTGCACATCCAGCTCCCAGCTCACCCAGACCATGGCACAGCCCAGCAGGGAAGGATGGGTTTGCATGCTCAGGGGAAGAAAGCTGAGACCTGTTCTGGGTGCCTGATGTGAATCATCTTGCAGGTTTTTGTTTTAATGGCAATTTCTGCTATCTGAAAATCAGTCCTCTTGCGTCAATATTTTAAAGTCACCTTTAAATAAATAAATGTGCAAAGCTGCAGGTGATGTATGAATGCTTTAAAAAAGAATATAATGGAAGATGGCCCAGCTTTGAGCAGAAGATTGGAACCACGTGCCTTCAGACCTCCCTTTCAACATGAACGTTTTCCATGATTATATGAATATGATTAACTACAGAAAAATTGCTCCTTTGGAAACAAGATAAATTATAAGCTTCCTAACATTCCAGCAACATAATGCAACTCCCATCAACTATGCTAAATTCAGTAAAATCTTAGCCCAGTGACTCCCTGGAAGAAGCTACCTTTTTTTTTTTTCTGTTTAAGTAGAAACTATTTTTTTTTTGCAATTTACAGGTAGGCCATCAGATTAGAGCATCAGATGCTGTGCAAGTTTATACTTAGTGTTGCTCAACATCTTTCCTGGAAAGAATTGTCCCACCTTGATTGTTCCTAGCAGGAATTTGATATTCTGCACTTCCTCAGATGTGTGTGTGTCCCACATGAAATCCTATTCAGAAGTTGCCGAGATGAAAAGTTGGTTGGAATTTCTGCTCTCAGTGGGGCTGGAGTAGCAGGAGATTGTGCCTGACACACACAAGAGCAGCTGACCCTGGAGCTGCTCTCCTGATCCCTCCCTGGCACTGCAGTGAGAAGGCAATGCACTGCTGTTGTTGGCAAACTGGGGAAGGGGAAAGGCAAAAAAGGCTGTGTTGTGATTCCTCTAGAATCTCTAAATAGCCTCACTTCCTCTCATTAGGAGCAGCAAATACAATATAAACACCATCTGAAACTGAGGGAGAAAAAAATTTTAAAAAGTCAGAATAGGTTTGTGGACTTCCTGGACCAGGTCAAGTTAAAGTTTCTCCCTAGTTTGAGTGTCTCTCCATGCTGACACCCTGAAGTGTTAAACAATATTTCATATTTTTGGGCTGGCAGTTTAAGTAGGGAAAGTTGCAATTGTTCATTAACAATTTTACATTCATTTGCAGGCATATTTGAAAGCATATTCTATGCATATGGGATATGTATATTAAAAATGTGTCACATTTTGGAGAATGTCTGTACTAGGGCAGGTGTCCTGTGAATAATCTGGTGTAAAAGGGACTATTACAGGAAGAAAATACTGGTGGAGTCAGTCAGTACCCACAAAAGCCATGGCAAGGTGGGAGCCCTGACATTGTGTTCTGTTATTTATGCTGGAAAAATTTCTTATCTAGAAAGCGAGCATTTGGGATAGGAGAAATGGGGAGAGAGGTATTTCTGGAACAAACTCTTGTAGCCATTTCTGCACCACCCTGTAATCACACCCCAACTCTATTTAAGTATACTGTAATATTCCAATTTAAAGGAAATAATTTCCTCTATTTATATCTCCTTTTGGGTAAGAAGGTACGAATGAAATACATATGTACTTTTAATGTCCCTCCAAAGATTATAAGGATGTCTTGTAGAATATATCAAATTGTTTTAAGGTAATCAGTTCATATCCTGTGAATGAAAATGAAACTCATTCCAGCAAAATAAAACTAATCAGCACTGCTCTCTTGTGAAGGATTCTATTGCAGAGAGCTGATGAGCATTCATTTGGTCTCCTGCATTGAGTGTCTGACAGACCTGTGCTTGGATCCAAACCTAGATTAAACCCAGATGATGAGTTTAAACACTCTTTGCTTGTGCACTGTCACCTATTCTAAATTCAGGTGGTATAGTAAGAACAATCTGGGATAGGATAACCGAAGCTCTCTGGACAGGTTATGTTATGTTGCAGTTATTCCTTTTACCTTGGTGTTTTCTCACTGTGGAATTCTAGAGGATATTTGAGTTAAGTGATGAAGAAGCTAAGTAATGATGGGGATAGATCTGCATCTGTATCCTCACTGTAGGTGCATGAAGGCATTTAGAGACATTTGAGTGAGTTCTTGAAGACAACAAGCCCAAAACCTTTGTTCTTTTGGCCAAGATGTACTGTGCTGGAAAGAACAGGAGTTGTGCATGAATCGTACCCCTAAAACTCACGTTCTCACTTCTGCCTGTGCAAATCAGATGCTACCTTTTATAGGTGAAAAGGTGGTTTGTATGTACACCTGTGCATGAAATAAAGCTTTGAACTGCAAAAAGAAGTCTTATTTCTGGTCCAGCAACCTGTATTGGAGGGCTTCAGCTTTACTAAAAGAAGCATCAGCCTTAATGCAAAGTGACTGCTGCTTGTCTCATGATAATGTTCTCAAAATACATTTGAAAGCACAATATCAGTCTGTACCTTTACCCTGCTAAAGTACCAGTAGTTTTTTATAGCAATTGAAGCACTAACATGATTTAGTACTTAACCTTTCTCTTTTGTACATTATGCAGCTTTGCTAATGGATAGCAACACTGTATTTTTAAGGGAGGATTTGTTTTGGTTTTAATGGAATGGTTCATAGTAGCCACTTTAAAATTGTCAAGTAGCTTTAAAATATAGGCTGTTAACCAATAATATATTGCATTTTTTAAAAAGTGGTCCTAATTTGTTTAGGAAATGCCCTTTGCAGAAACTCATGGTGGAAAAGAAACCAGGAGAGTGTTTTTTAAGGTATTATCTCCTTGTGTGTGTACCTGCCACAGGTACTGGCTAATTGAAAAGTGAATTCTGAAAAAAGGCCCCTGCACCTACTGCCTTGTAATGCAGCTGAACCTCTGTGTGAGCTGAGGAATTTAAATTTGATCACAAAGCATGCTTTGCTTTCAATCAATTATATTTCCATTTGTCATAAATCCTTCTTGCAGACAAAGACACTGCAGAGTTAATGCAACCTGCAAATACTGCATTTTTCTGTAGGATTTATCTTCATGGACTTTCACAAAAAGTATAAGTTATTATGCATGCAGACATTGCTCTTTGTGGCCAATAATCAGAAAATACTTCATTTATTGCCTATTATCAGAGAGATTTGAGGTAACTTAGCAAACAATTAAATATATGACATCATCATTATAGAGTCCACTACAATGTAATTCTCAGAAATCATACAACAGAAGGTAGGACTGCTTTCAGCATTAAGAACAGGAGGAGATAACTTGAGCAGAGTACCTATCACTAATGAGGAAGTGGAAAATTTGTGGTAATAGTGCTAAGTAGCCAAGGAAAAAAGGGTTCTTATTAGTGAAGTGCAAAAAACCGTGAGTTTTTTGGTATAAAGTGATAAAAGGGCTTGAGAATTCTCCTGAAAAATGTGAACTATCTAAACATAAATTTAGATTTTCCTCATGAGTAATTTGCATTAGTTTGCCTGAGGTTATTTGCATGACTCTCTTATGACCTGAAAAGTGTCTCTTTTCTGTGGACTGTTTTCTGTAGCTGTTTTCCCCCAGGATTGTTAGTCTGCATCTTTGAGAGGTGAAAAACCAGCTTTTGCTGAAAAGGTTCGGGGAGGGGCAGGAAATGAATTATTTCATACTGGGGGGCAACATATATGAAATTAGACCTGATACAATACCTGAATAATAAAAGGTCTCCTGTTCCATACACAAAGAGCATAGGTAACTGTTAGCATTCAGTTCTCATAGCTTGGCTGACCTGAAATCAGTGAAAAGGATGACAGCAAGTACTGAGTGTAGTTTTACCTTCTTAGTAGAACTTGTTTTGCAAAAGTAGACATTATATTTTTATTACATGAAAAAATTAAGAGAAACTGAGACAATCTCAGTGTTAAACGCTTGAATTAGTGGCCTAATGCAATTCAAGAAAATTTTTTAATATCATGCTAGTTATTGGGCCATAAATACCTACATAGGAAGGATGTTTCTGAGATTACGTGTGTGCTTCATGTGTTTCGTCTGTTTTAGTTAGAAGATTCAGTGTTTACAATTTGCAACAGGTTAAATCCTCAAGATCAGCTTTCCAGGGAGCTTTAGTTTTGAGTAATGAGAACTTTCTAATAAGTGTGTGTGTAATTGAGAACCTCAGATATCATCACCTGGAAACAAGCTTTGATGATGCAGATAATTGATGGTGCTGTTGTGGCAACTTTTGTTCCAGGTGGACCAGGACTCACTTCCCATTGTTCAGGAATGAATAATTATCCTAGCACTAAACACAATTTTTATTTTCCTTTCCAAAAAGCAAATTTACTTATTAGATGACAGGATATGAATAAAACCACCACTTGATACAATTTAAAGTGTTTCACTGTATATAATTTAAAGTCTTCAATTTTGGAAAATATGGTGTTCTTGATGTCTTAACAGAATGTATGAGGCTTAAAAAATGTTCTTGGCAGTCACTGTGGTAGTTAGCTTCATGAAAAAGAATAAAAATTGGCAGTAAGGAGAATAATACAATGCATGTAATATAAAACACTTTATCCTGGAACATGTACAAGTACTAAGTGTCCTAATGTATATTTATTGAGATAGAGCTTGGAGTTTTATTTATGTTGCATTTTAAAGGAAAGTATTTCAGTTTTCAGTTGTCTTTTTGTCCATTTTTTATACAGTTATTAGTAAAAGCTACCATAACCATTAACTGTCAGATCTTAGTGACTTGAAATTAACCCCTAAAAGGATCTTGCATGAAGCTCATAGTTCAAACAGGCTTTTTTTGATATCTTGGGTAGCTGAAACATATTTGCTTTTAATCAAGGTTTCCTTTACTGTTCAGTTTCTGTTTGGGGTTCATCTCTTTCCACAACAGCAACAAAATTAAAGAAGACCCAAACAAACCCAATGGCAAAGTCATTTAAGCCTTTCTAAAAACAGATCACTCCATAAACAAGTGCTGTGAAAGTTTTATTAGCGTGAGGATGCCAAGCCTGGGTTCCAACATTAATGGCTACTTCCCTTCAAGTTCAACCTTTTCCCATCTTTCAACTCCTGTGCTGCCTGGGTGATGTTTAGGAACAGATACTATTTTTTTTCCATCTGACACTTGTTGTACTCTGTTTAGATCCTCACTTCTCCAGGAGAAATAAATCCCAGAAAAGGTTTTGGTGTGGCAAATCTTCACTGAAAGAGTGCCAGCAAGAATCATCTCAAGTTGACTTTACTCTTGGTGATTGGGACACAAAATCTCGTCTTCCAAAAGAGAAAATCTGGGGAGTACTGTCAAAATATATGAGAATAAGTGATGGTCAGTAGCTACTGAATCATGTGAGGGTAAAGAAGGGGCAGGGAGAGGGTGAAGTGGAAAGTGACATCCTTGGCATGAAGAGTGAAGCAAAGGGACAAGGTCATCAATAACCCTTCTAGCTCTGCTTTGAAGAAAATTGAGAGCAACCAAAGACTATTTAACTGCAAGTCTGTAGAAGTAAAAAGGCAGGGTGTCCTATGCAGTGCCTTGCACGTGAATCAGTTAACTGCAATTAGTTCCTTGAACTAAGTATGCCATTTCAGTGCTCACTCTGGAGGTGAATTATATGAAGGTCTTGAGTCTTTCTGTACCTCAACACCAGTTCTGGAATACATCCAGTGAGGGCTGTCTAAGAAATATTATTTTTTTAAAAAAAGAAAATTGTTTGGTTATACTTATTGGGTGACATTTTATTAAAGTGAGGAACTTCTCATTAACACTTGGTTCAGGGAAAGTGGTCTTCAAAGAATTATCTCATGTATTAGATGAAAGTGCTCAGTGATTTGCAATTTCAGAACAGTCTTTCACAGTTTAAAAATTACCAGCAAATGCACAATTAATTACATAACAATTTAACTTTGACAACTCATTTCAGGATCAGATAAAATAAGTCACAGCTTTCTCATCTTGCTAAATGATATTTTACTGCTTTATGCCTATGCTTCATATTTGTAGGGTCATATAATTAAAAATACATGGGGAAGAATGTTGTTTCCATTATTCTAATATGTAGTGGAAAATGTAGATTACTTTTTATCTGTTTAAACCTATCACTGTGAAAGTGAATATTTTCAATTTTCTCAGTCTGTGTTAAAAGTAGGGGATAATACCATGTGACAGATTTTTTGTTGTTGCTGAGTTCAGGCAAATAATACAGAAATGTTTCAACCATAAGTTAAAAGCAAAACCTTATTGAGAAGAACTGAAGTTTTATTTTGCTGAAAAGAAATGCTGTGTTGCATAGTTAGAGTCCAAACCATGCCATGCTCTTTATGATCTATCTGCAATCTGTTTCTTTCAAAAACTCTGGCATTGATCATTGCCAGTAATAAATCCTATGATATTTCTCTATTATAGAAAAGTAGCCCAGGGCAATTCTTTTTTTCATGTATATTGTAAGATTGTAGATACATATGTATGTGTATGTGCCAAGCACTTTCCTGCTGGTTTGACTTGCTACAAGATTTTATTATTTATTAATTTGAAATGAACGAGTAATCACATTTACATGAGGGATCTGTTCGTGAAGTGCACTTTGAAAATTTGTCTTCAATGGTAAGGCTCGTAAATCACATGCAATAAAACTTTTAGATGTTTTGCTTTAGGCTAGAATAAAGTTCCCAAGAGAACCTTGAGAAAAATGAGGCTTTAGGTTTCACAGTGTTTATACTTAGCACTGTCCACTTGAGTCTAAAGGTTTAAGTTCCTTATGTAAAGTCATTTCACATTTCTTTTTCCTTAAAATCTCAGTTGACACAGCAATGATGTTGAGCAGTGTATCGGAAGTGGTCAGGTGTTCTCAGAATGGTTGAGGTTGTAAAGGTCACCTGTGCCAACCTCCCTACTCAGAGCAGGCTCTGCTAGCACAGGCAGCCCAGGAACATGCACAGACACCTCTGCAACAGAAATATTTGGGAGATGTAGAGTTATTGTTGCTCTCTAGACTATCTTAAAAATATGAAGGGGAGGGCATTTGCAATTCTAAATGTAATTTTGCGTATTAATTTATGCATGTGTGTGACAGGCAAACTGTGATTGTTTCACTGGGCTGTCCATCAACGGGAGAATGAGCTTAACAAATATGTTCATTCTTGTACAAATCAGGAGGCAGATGCTGTGCTTGAAGTGCCACTGTACACAGCATGGGCTCATACATGTCTGTTAAGAAAAATAAACACAAGCATGACAGGCTTCCTGTGAAACTGCTAACTTCATCTGGCAGGTCACTGTCATTATCTCTGACTAGAAATGCAAAAGAAGCTTTAGAATCCCCCTCTCCTCTGAATTTTCATCTTTATAGATCCTGTGTGTGGAGTAAGGTGTTTGTTGTGAGGAATCCTTTGTTATAACTTCCAATGTGCTTAGACATTCTGAATTCATGGCACATACAGCCTTACCGTGTTCAGCAAAACAGGAAAGTTAGGTGTTCTAGCTTGGCTCAAATCTCTGAACCCATGAGTATTTGGCCAAATTGGCACCCTAGCCGATAGAATTTTAGCTTGGTCAGAAAAAGCTTTACAACCATGAGTCAAAATTAAATTGTATGCAAAAGGACTCTTATTGTCTCTATTTATTGCATGTGACTTTGTGTTGTTACTGTTTTTAATAGTATAAGTATTAAATCTGCCTTTAACAGTCATGAACACTTGAGTGCAGTTGATGCACCTATTTATTCTATGGAAAATTGCTTTATCATTTTGTCTACTTTATTTTTTGTGCTATTTTTTTACCTGAGAAATTCTGCTTTCCTTCAACTAAACCCTTCTAAAGAGCTAATTCCATTACTGTTTTCAAGCTGAAAATGAGTGACATGAGGGTAAATGTGATGAAGGGTGTTGTGCACAGGGGCCATATGTAAGTGAGCACCTGCAAGATTTAACTTTGTAAGCCCTCAAATAAAATGGACAGCTACGCTTTTATTGATAGAGCCTAAATGCGTGAAATTGGCTACAATTCTGATGAGATTATAATTCAATAGCAAAGCATTTGACCACTTTTGAGCCCTCTGTTGTGCACAGTCTTTCTTCACATCAGCTCTGAGGGAAAGTAGTGATTTATGTTGTCCACCCCAGCTGGCTAATAAATCTTACCATTTTTGAATCCTGTCTAATAGAGTCCTTTGTCCTTTACAGGCCTTTAAAAGGCCTGTGACTTTCTGATAACAGTTTGCCTATGTTGGGATTATTTTTCCTCTTACAAAGAAGAAACTCTGCATATTCCTCAGTGTTTTCTGAATCTGACATATGGAACACTTCTAGAATCAGCATTAAATTATTAACTTCTAGCACACTTCTTCAACAGAGTCTGTATTTTAAAGTGTATGGAACTTCCAGTGGGTGATTTGTTGCTTAACCTGGATAACAGCTCATCAAAATACATTAATACTGTGAAAATGTTGCTAAGCAGTTGTTAGAAGAGGTGGCTCTTGCTGAGGTGGGGCTGGGAAGTAATGCATTCTAATTAAATTCCACCGAAAAATCCAGAAAGCATTTCGGTGAGGATGCTTTAGAAGCTTGCTGAAGGCAGCAGCCTCCTCTCACTGTAAAAGCATGAAAACAAATGATTCTAATTCTTCTTGTTTTCACAGTAATAACTGTCATAGGTTAAAACAGATATTTCCATTAGAGCACTTGTATTAGGTTAGCTTAGCTTGTTGAGAGGTAATAATGACTTTCCTCCAAGGATGAGGAGGTAGAAAAGAAATCAAATTAATATCAAAGGAAGCTGCAAGTACTTTGTAAGTAAATCAAGACATAAGTTAGGTCACATTTGTAGTAGAAATACATATAAAGGATGGTGATGGGTATTTTAAAACTTTTTTCTCACATCTTAGAAGTTTCCTTGTGGAAATACACAAGTTTTACTTCCATGTGGATGGAGTCAACCAGTGTGTTGTTCTAACATCACATCATTATACATCATCCCTCCATTATGTACAAGGAACTGCTTAGGAATTTTCCTTTCTTTGAGGGCAAAAGGAATTCTGTAATTTGGGAATATGGTTTACCTTAAGAGTGCTGTTTGGATTATAAACCAAACTAAGTAGTGGCATAAATTCCCAAAAGAAAAAATTAATGCCCCATCCCTGGAAGTGTTCAAGGCCAGGCTGGGGGGGCTCTGAGCAACCTGGTCTAGTGAAAGGTGTGTCTGTCCATGAAAGAGGGGTTGGAACTTCGATGGCCTTTAAGGCCCCTTCAACCCAAACCATTCTATGGCTCTATTTTGAGATTGGCTGCATCCTCTCTTCAGGGGAATTTCCCTTGTATCATGCTTAGAAATCTCACATATAATAAAACACTATTCATTTTATTGCATTGCACAGATGCTATAAATTATTTTGATAGCTCCAGGAACAGGAAGAATTTCACTATTTAAATAATATTAATGTAAGTTTTTATGTGTCTGTCTTCCCCCATTAATGTGCAATGTGTAGGATACAGTGGACAAGATTTGCATATTATTTCAATAGAAGGGTAAGAAAATATGTTTGTTTCTTAAGGAAATTAGAGTCTTAGAAGTGATTTTGTATTTCTGGGAGGATACCACATGCTATGTCCTGTCTCCTGAATGCACAGTATTAGTAGAGCCTGAGGCAATGCCAATGCCCAAGTTGCTGTTTTAGCAACTTGGCCAAGTTTTGAATACGGCACAGCATTTTTTTATCCCTAGATCTTCAAACCAAATCAAGTAGTGAAAGTAGTGACTCCTGGCCTTGGGTGTTTAGAACCATCTCCTGTAACAGAAGCACCTTGCTGGCTGCCTGCTGTGGTACCCAAAACGGGGATGTCACTGTTGCTTCCTGTACCTGGCATCCTCAGCTATTGCATGGGGCTCCCCTCCTTCCCTGTGTGGGTTTTGTGCTTCTTTTAGGGGAACAGAGAGGTGCAAAACTACTGAAGATTTTTTGCTCAAGTACAGCAGCACCCATCTGTCAGCAGTCTGAAGCTCCTCTCCCTGAGGAGACTGTCAGGGGGGGAGGTCTTCTTCTTTGGACCCTCACTCCTGGCCTGGCTGTATTCCTTGTTTCAGTGTCCCATGTCCCACAAAGATGAGATGAGGCTTCTTTCTGCTGTTTCAAAGCTTGTTTATTTCTTGTTCTTATCAAAGTTTCAGAGGCACAGACTGTGCTGTGGCCTTCAGGAACACCAGGACAGAATGGCCAATGGCTACCCAAAGCAGGTAGCTTTTATATCTATTATCAACCAGTTAGAAAACTTTACCTATCTTATTTTGTTCCCAAAACCAGTGAATATCAACCTTATTGATAT